>MU182813.1:59212-127156 GCA_016904865.1 Pissodes strobi | reverse complement strand
ATATATAAGAATAAGGTCTAAGAAATCCTCTTCAAAAAAAAATATATATATATATATATATTAATTTTTCTTCTCCTCGGCGCTAAATTTAGTAGAATTTAAGTCATTTCATCGCTGTTTGTTCACTATATTTTACTTGTTTTTATATTTTTCGATTTTTCTGATTGTTTATTATCCTCTCATTTTGGACATATCAGAGAGTGATATATATGGTGTTATATATGATTCTAATTGAAGATTATTCTAAATATCAAAAATGTCACTGCTGAAATTATTGCTAGTTTGTCATTTCTTGGAGCTTTGCTGCTTAAAGGAACATCTTGGCAATAGTCTCCAAATAATACCTTTTCGAATTTGTTTATCAACGATTGTTTACTGCAAAATGGCTTGGTCTTGTTCTCACTAGCAATTGACTCCTGCAAAAAAATAATTCACTGTTGATACTTCATTACTTTTATACTAAGCTTACTCATTCGCTCTGTATTCAAAAATTTCCTTGTTTTTACCTAAAATAATATGTGATTTTGCCATAATGCTAATGCCTCTGCAAGCCCACTATTATACCGATCCATTAGTTTGGATGGCAAAATCGAAATAATTTTTTACAACAAAGTCAAACTTTTTTTCTAAATTTTGCTGAAAATTTTACAGGTAACAGAGACAATAGAGTTGTCATGTTTTTGACTGGATTGAGGTGTATGGGAAGAAAGTATGAGAAGAAAATTGATATAGTAATTAGCATGAAACTGCATGCATATTGCAACGTCCATGATGTGATATACAACACACCATTTAATTAAACCAAGTTGAATGCTGACTGCGATCGAAAAGTATCCCATCCTATGATTGGTGGGGCTTAGAGAAATATCAGATTTGTAGTACTAATGTAACCTAGCCTAACTTCACCCTTCATTCTTTCGTAAAATTACGATCCGAGGAGATACTGCTTTACTAAGCTTGCTAAAATATTCGTTAAACGTCGCTAATTTTACATTAAAATATAAAAATATTGATTTATTTCACTCAGATTTATCTCTGAAAGTCCAGATCAGTGTTATATCATTTAACTTGGTCTGATATCACTTTCAATAATCTATGTAAACCTTAAAAAACATCTGCGATACTCCTCACTGAAGGGTAATAATTTTCAAATAAAGCCGCCTTGCCAGTTACCATAATAGTCTCCGTATTGTAAAGTCTTGCTTTGTCATGCCCTTAACTCATAATGCAGAAATATAGTGCAGGTAAATAAGTTCCTAAAAATGTCCTAATTTAAATGTTGGCGTTTGTGTATTTTGTCCATTTAACTAATCATTACAAAATGTTATTCTTAGCAATATTTAAATCATTTAATGTTGTTTTTGTCTTATTTCATAGCAAAAATATCATTAAACTTTAAGAAAACAGGATACGTTTGGTAGCATGTCCAGAAAATTCGTACAGTACCTTGTATTACTTTCGAAATGCATTGTTTAGGGATTGGCAGAGTAGACATCTTACCTCCCGCTTTCATCTGCCTCTTTAAATAAAAATTAGCACAGAACGGCCACAGAAAACATGGTTAAACGATATAACGTAAGTGTCAACCAGGCAGTGAATATGTGTAGCACATGAGAGATCGAAATAGAAGAGACTTACACCCAGTAGCTCATGTTGAAAAAGGAGAGGAAGAAAAATAAATGAAATTTGTAAGGAGTATTCTCTAACGATTCCTTGGAGGCAAAAAAAGATCCCAAAAAGGTGACAATACCAACTTAGAGGTTCTACATTTCTTCTATCACACCTCTATATACCCTACACGAAAATAACAATTGACGGATTAACAACAAAACTGCATTGTTACGAAACCTGTGGAACAAGCCGGCTTCATAACAGGATTTATACCATAGATCATAAAATACCATCAAAGTGCACAAACTTCCAAAAAGTCTTCGATTTCGCAGAGAGAGAACTGTGTTAAGTTCTCCAGAAAATGCGGGGATTTATTCTAGATATGCTCAGATTATCGAGGATATACATATGTGCAAAAATGAAACTATACATGTTAAGGTTGAGCCATCGAAAACTATAAATAAAACTTAATTTCAACGAAGATGGTTTAAAAAGCCAGGAATGGGATAAGGAAGATAAGATCGACGACACCTACCTTAGTAACCTGAGATTTGCAGATGACATAGCTTTAATTGCGGACAACACCAGAGATTTCAACGAAATGTTGCAACATCTAAATAAAGCCTCAGCAAAAATGGGTTTTAAAATCAGCTACTTTAAAATCAAAGTGGTAAATACTGAAATACTGAAAACGTTGGTATAACAGTTGAAGAACATCCCATCAAAAACGTATAGGAGTATATATCACTGGGTAATGATATCACCAAGAATAACACAAAGAAGTATGTAATGACCACCAAAAAGATAGGTCGATAACATACGAACAATAGCTGGCCGGTAGGACAGCAAAAAATATGGGGAGAGTGGTGATTGTATGAAAAATTACTAGACTAGCTTGTGTTAAGTTTTGCAAATTATTAGATATTTAAGTCATTAAATAAAAGAGACCTACGTCCAGGTGTGGACAAATACAGGCGGAGAAAGACGAAGAACATTTTTTGGCATTGTCTTAATAGAGTGGTGATTGTAGGAAAAAACTAATAGATTAGCTTGTGTTAAGTTTTGCAAATTATTAGATATTTAAGTCAGAAAGAAATGAGAGAGACCGTCCAGGTGTGGACAAATACGGGCGAAAAAAGACGAAGAAAATTTGTTGGCATTGTCTTAATAGAGTGGGATAAATTTGCTTATACATTGAGCGGGTTCGTAACTACATTATCCAATTTCACTTGAGCCACGTAAGAATAAAATTTCCGCACGTTCGCAGGTCAAATTTGTTTATTGTAAGTGTAGAAAATGTAAAGATAACTGAATCTCCATATCGGCTTGAGGTCATCTTTCAGTAATGTGAAGTACATTTTGCAAAGTTCTGAAGTCCCTGAAGTTGTCCTATTTTATCGAATGCAAAGCGATGGAATGTGATATCAAATAGTTTGGTACGATAAAATTAGAGCAAATTGAACCTAAAAGCGCAGCTTTAGATACATTAACATTAGCAAAAAAAACTTTTCAATATTGCACATTATTTTCTAGGGTTTTAACTTACAGTTGGCAAATAATTTCCGCAGCGAGGAAACCCGTTTGGTACTGGAAGCATTTGGTTGTTTTCTCCGACTTTAAACACCAGTGCCATCCCTATTTCAGCGTGAAATTCTAGATGGCAGTGGAAGATCCAATATCCTGGAAGAAATATGAAATATTAGTTACATAAATTAGGGTTTCAAAATGATATTACATTCAACATTTAATAAGGAACAAAATCCGTTGGACACATTTGGCCTGCCACCCCTCAAAAGTTCATAAATATGTTGTCAGTAATAAAATGGGTGTCATATTTTAATAGATTTTTTGCAAATATTTTATTATAAATTACAATATTTAATAATTAGTATTTATACCTAATCAATCACAATATTTATTAAAGTTATAACAAACAAACGAGAAGGCCAGAAAAAGCAAAAAATAAAATTTGACACTATTATAAAACTTTTAATATTTCGCCAAAACTTCGTTCATTCGCCGAGGTATCAATAAATATAAAGGACCCCGCACACTACTTATGAATTTTTGGTCTTCTGTCAAACTCAAATTTTGATATGTGGTAGACCTTAAATTCCTGATAAATGGTTCTCTTGGACCCAACTTAATTCTGACTAGCTTTCGAGATACAGGCTGTTTAAAAATTATATGTCCCATTAGTTCGTAAATACTCGATAGCCCATAAACAATGAGAGCCAGAAAAAACTTTTAATGCAAAAGTTGTTTGGTTTTAAGATGGCATATTTTTAAAATATATTTGATGTTGCAGTGTTGTCATTTCTTGGCAAACTTGGCAACACTTACACACCATATATTATTGAATTTTTTTGATTCTTCGTCAAAATCTAAGTATTCTTCGTGTATAATGTCCTATACAATTTTTCATTGGAAATTAAGTGCCTAGTTCTTTTCCGGAATAGAATTTCAAACAAATGTTAAGTTAGTTTGCGTCCCGACTCTATAGGAGGCTTTCTTTTTCCCAAATAAACTAGCTGCAAAATCTTTTTTTTTTTAAATCATGTGTTATATTTTGGTAAAGTATTTGCCGGATAAACAATAAAACTCAACCTAAACTATGGGAAAACATTATTATGACATCAACAGTAACGAAAAAAAAAACGGAATAATGCCCAAATGCGGGAAAAATCAGTTTTATCTTCTGTTCTAGTTGTAAACAAGAAATTGTTGAGGAAATGCACATGAGAAATACTCAATGAAAACGCTCCAAATCAAATTGAACTATATAGTTTCATTTTTCAATATTACAGCTTCTTCGAGACATGGCGTTTAAGAAGTTTAACGAGTGCTGAAAAGTAATATTTTACTTATTTCAGAAATTTGTATTGAACTTTCTTACTGCTCTAAGTATTGCTCTGTTCTCAGATATGAACTTTTAAGTATCTTCTCGAAAAGGTAATAGTAATTTAGAAAATATCTATCATAAAGGATTCGCCACGAGTTCAGAAGTTGGCAAAATTTGATGAACCAAATTTAGGTACAAATAGGGTAATTATCTCTACATCAATTAATATAATAGCTAAGTATTATTTGTGAAATATTTTTTAGTAAAAGAAATGATTTTTCTGGAGAAAAATTTAATTTTTCAGATCCATTAATGTCTAGCACGAATATGATAGATAATTTTAATATATGCTTCATCGGATGATCGTTGTCAGAGTTCGAGTTCCATCCCTGTTCATTGCTAAAAGAGAGTACATGTTAAGGTATGCAAATCACTCGTGACAGTAACAGGCTCTTTGTGCCTTTCCATCCTTCTTCGAATATGAATTATGTTAACTTGTTGCAAGAGACCGAAGAAAACGGGATTTATTTTTGATACGGTCAAATATAAAGTCTAAGGCATCTATTAAAGAAGGGACATCTTCAGTGCTTGGCTCACATGATTTATGATTCTATGATCCTCACAGCCAATTGGCCCATGAGATAATTGTTCGAATATTCGATAGAAAAAATCTCCAGAATTATAGTTCTTCCTATATATTTTAAGGATAACTGTTTGCCATCATCCAGAACTATAACTAACTCGATTGGATTTTTTTGCAGTATCACTATTATTTTTGTGCGATTATATGCCTTGCAATCGACAATTATGAGAGATTTTCGATTTAGTAGGTATATAGATTATCCATCAGCCCAACTGGTATATCTTCCTCCTCTACGCTCTCCAAGACACAAATCTATCAGCCAGCTGTTTGAGTGAGAAATCACCACGTATTTACGCATTAAGTTCGGTAAAAGAAAACCTTGGTTCACCCAGTCAGAAGACTCGCACTCCATTAAAAAATTTGAAAAACTTTGCTTGCCAGCCTCTCTCTGCAGCTGGCTTGCCAGTTTCCTTAAGAGCCGATCTCTGCACGTTGCAGCCGATGGACACATCTCGGACACATTCACCATCAACGCGGGCGTGCCTCAGGGCGCAATAGTTTCACCAACTCTGTTCCTAATCTATATTAATGACCTGCTGACCGAAACAAATAATCCTGTTTACAGTTTTGCAGATGGCAGTACCCTTGTCTCCCACTTTAGATCAGAAAAACCCTTACCAGCGGCTGAGACTCATCACCGCAGACAAGAGCAGATTATAACAATTAATCAAGACTTGGAGAAAGTTCAAACTTGGGGCGACCGAAATTTGGTTCAGTTCAATGCAGTAAAGACCCAAGCAGCCACGTTTACCAAGAGGGCCAATACAGCGGGCCCTGACATCATTATGGTAGGGTCGACCATTCCTTCATCCTCGTCAATCGGACTACTGGGTATCTCGGTCAACAGCAATATGTCCTGGCATGACCACGTTGCTAACATCGCAAAATCAGCCTCCCAGAAGCTTCGGAACAAAAAACTATATACACCGCAGCAGTTGCTCTTGCTCTACAAAGCGCTAATAAGACCGTGCTTAGAATATTGCTCACATATCTGAGGTGCCGCACCAAAGCACACCCGAAAGCTGCTGGATTCCATTCAGAAGAGAGCTGTGCGTCTCGTCGGCGACCTGGGCCCTATAACCAATGCTTACAATTGTAACAAGACTACAAATTACAAGTAAATGGCTTGTACCTACAGGTAACCCTATTTCCTGAAACACAATAATATTTCATACACTAGTAGCTACTAGAGATATATTCTACACTTGTACATTATCGTTCTTACAAGCGCACAACATTTTAAAATGTTTGCGGCGAAGACTGAATCGACTCGTAGATGGTTCAAGCATGGACTTTTTCTTTCAATAGGTCGAAGCCGTTTTCTATAATGCGCCGAGTGCTTCTATGAGCTCTGTTGAAAGTGGTCTGAGTTGGGTTCATCGGATCGTCATAAGTTGGTGGAATTAACCATTCGCGTAAGGGATATGCGGAATGTCCAAGAATCATAGCATTTCCATGAGGTCTCCAACCGTTCCTCATTCTACACAACAAAGAACTGTTACGAAGTACTCGCGCATTGTGCAAGCTTCCGGGCCAATTTGCACTTATATAATAAAACTTTAAGTCAGGCCCACACACAGCCATGCAATGGATTGAATGCTTCTCATGGCCGTCGACGTAAGCGGGTTCGTTATTCCTGTGAGCATCGTTATTTTTGAGGGTTCCATCTACAGCTCCACAAACTTGTGGAAATCCCGCCAAATTATGAAAGCATTCTGTCACGTGCACTGTATTGTCTGTCCGGCCAACGAATCACTGCATCATATTTTATTTCGTTTACGGCAGCAATAATATCGTGCACATCTGCAGACGGTAATTTTTGACACTCCATGCATGTCACATACCCCATGGTATTGCTCTCCGTTTCCAAACCATTGCAGAGCAATAAGTAGTTTCTGTAATGGTGACAAGCCTTACCATCGAATCGTTTGATAAGTCATTGCTAGGCCTACATCTTGAAGAAGGCTTTCACACGGTTCACGATTAAGGCTGAACCTTTCCACAACTTCTCCATCTCTCAGCATGTCAAGGTTTATTCTCACCTGATACCGATACACTGCACGAGCATTTTTGTCTATTTTGGTTATCACTATAGGAATCACTTGACCACATATCGACAGTAAAATTATACGTTCACGGTGAAAGACTTAACTAAATTGAATCAACCCAGCTTTCAAGATAGGTAGAAAATTGTTTACAATTGTTGACATTTCCGTAACACAATTAAACAAGTGTGGTTGTTGTGTTATGGAAACAAACTACAACTGTACAAAAAGTTCCGTAATTACCAGTGCCCCGCTAGTAACTACAACTTACTTTATGTTACAGAAAATCTACACTTGCATAATTTATTTCCACAATTGTTGGCCCCTGGAGTTGACCTGGAATCTAAATAGTCTGGAACACTGCAGATATGTAGCCGAGATATCTCTGTTTTACAGATACTTTCACGGCAGATGTTCCCAGGATTTGGCCCGCATCATCCCGTCCCTGGCAACTCCTGTCAGACAGTCACGACAGACGGCAAGAGCGTATCAGTTCGTCATACAACTGGAGACACCTAGAACATCGCTTTACAAGAACTCCTTTGTCTGGCGCACTGCATCACTGTGGAACTCACTCCCAGAACATCTGTTTCCCACTACTTACAACTTACAGATATTCAAGAGCCGTGTCAATCAACATCTTCGCACACACACCGCCCGTCGAGCGCCATAGGGTCTCCCTTTAGTGTGTGTGCAACTGCCATAAAGAAAAGGTATAACATCAAAACCATATAACGACTCTGTTTAATTCAACTTTTAATGAAGTGGCTAGTTTGGAATAGGGACTTAAATGAATAGAAAAAATTAAGCATATAAACACCCTTCTTTGGAAACCCCAGTTGTAATGGAATTTTTCATAAAATCATAGATTTCCTTTGTTATAAAAATAACATATTTACAACTATTTATGTCTCTAAAATATGATAAAATGAGAATATATAGTAGGATTATAAGTAGTACAAATATTTGCCTATGTATTGGCATTTCTATTTTCAACTTCATCGTAGGCCAGCATTGATGTAGTATAGGAGGAAGGGATAACCTAGGGTTCATTATATTCCAATGCGTCTCAAGTGATCTATTTTCCTCTAACACGCTTTCCAAGACATAAAGCTATCAACTGTTGGCCGATAAATCACCACGTATCTAGACATTAAGTTAGATAGAAGAAAACATTTTTTTTTTGAGGTGGAAATGCGTTTAATCCGATCTGACAAATTTAAACAGATACTGTCGGGCTAAGCTCCTCGTGATGTGTGGAGAAGCCACTACCCACTTAAAGCACCTCGTTTTTTTCCTCCCGGAGATTTCTTCTGGCCTCGTCCGAAGACATTTCCTCAGAAGAATGCCCGTCTGATCTTTATTTGTTCTTCTCTTATTCCTTCTGTCTTTGCCTCTCATCCTGTTCCTTCATCGTCATAACATAGGTAAATCGGTGCAATCTTGCGCCATCCTTCTTTGCTTGGATGCTTGGTACCATCTTAGGCACAATGTTCCTCGCGTTGATCTCTCCGAGATAATCTACAAGAATCACACGTCTCGTCAACCATCGTGGATATTCGAAAATGGTATGTTGGGCTGTATCGGCACCATCCCCGCAGTACACACAATTTTGACTTGTGGTTCTTCTTATTTTATAAGTGTAGGTCCCGAAAAACCCATGTCCTGTAAGGAATTGTGTCAGGTGACGTAATTTTGCCCCATTCTTTGGCGCAACATGACCTTAGGTCTGGTATAAGTTGTCCGGTCCAGTTCTCCAGACCATTTACCCACTAGCTGTGCCAGGCGTTCATGGTAATGTCCAAGCTTCCGTTTTTCGAGTCATCGTGATCCCTTCAGGCTGTTCAAAAACCACTTTCTCTTCTTTGCGAATCAATGTATGGGCAAAAGTCCCGCTAACACCATAGCGGCGTCGCCCGATACGGTGCGACATGCCGTGCAAACTCTAAGTGCTACTGCTCGTTGAGCCCTTCTCAATCTAGTTTGGCTAATTCCTATCGTTGTAGAGTCAGACCAGGCAGATGCCCCGTAAAAAATATACTTTGCACTGTTAGAGCTATAACCCTTCTTTTGGCGGCTGCCGGATCACCTATGTTGGGAAGTAAATATTGTAGTACATCTATTGTTTTTCAGCATGGGCGTAGACAGGGAGGGGCCAGGGGGGGGCCAGGGGCCCCCCTGGGAATTTAACCGACTCATGACTTTTGTGTAAAAATTGGGCGTGGCCCAACAAAATTTTTCGCTCCAAGTGCCACTACTGCGGCATTGTCTACGGCTCGCCCCCCCCCCCTCCCCTCTCCGGGCCCCCCCCCCCCCCCTGAGAAAAAATCCTGTCTACGCCCATGTTTTTCAGCCTTTTGGCAGACTGCCTTGATGTATCTTGTCATTGTTAAGCGTCTGTCGAGATGAAATCCGAGATAATAACTGTGGGTTGTGGTGTGATTTCCATACCCTCCATGCAAAATTTGATGCCACCTATGTTTCTTTTGTAACTCAGGGAAATAGCCTACGCATTAAAGATGATTACTTCGTTTTTTCTCATTCATTTGGCAATCATGGCAAGGGATAGGTTCACACTATCCGTCATGCGTCGGAGGGTCCGAGAGACCACGAAGATTGTCACGTCGCGTCGTCAGCATAGTATATCATTGTCACCCCGCTCGGCACAGGTATATTATTTACGTCATTGTATAGTATGTTCCACAGGGCCGGTCCAAGCATCGACCACTGTGGAATTACCACCGAACATTTTTTATTCCTTATCTCTGTCCAATAAAATATTTCTATTCTCCAGATAGGTGTTTTTAATATTTTTAGATATGTATTTATTTCCATTGGACCATTCTATTTATTTTTCCGGAATAACCGACCATGAAGCAGTACTAAACACGTTCTTTACATCAATTAGAACACGCACACAGTCTTTGCCCATGTTTGCAGTAACCATATCCTGCACCCTTTTGAGAGCGTGTGTAGTAGAGCGTCCTTTGCGAAAGCCGTATTTTTCGTAGAACCCGTTGGTCTTTTCCTGAATTTTCTTCAATTTAAAAGAAAATCTAGGTTGACCTAGTTCAATGCCTTGGGCATAGATACAGTTAACTTGCTCTCCATTAAGAAATTGGGAAAAAAAGCTGCTATAACATGAAATGCATATAACGACCCTGTTTAACTCAACTTTCAATGATTAGTGATGGGGCTAGACTGGAATAAGGATTTAAATAAACTAGAATAGAGCAAGTGACATATATAAACATCCTTCTTTAGAGAAAACCTCAGTTGTAATGGACTTTTTCCTAAATTCATAGATTTCCTTTGTTAGATAAATATTATATTTACAGCTATTTATATCTCTAATATGCAGAATATGCAGTAGGATTGTAAGTATTAAAAATACTTGTCAATGCGTCATACTTTCAACTTCATCGTAGCCCATGCAGTTTAGAGAGTTCAGTGATTTTCTTATACCTTTGATATAGTGTAGGAGGGAGGGGTAACCTAGAGTTCATTGTTTGACATCTCTATAGTTGAGTTAATTTTTATCAGCTTTAGATTATAAATTAGTTATTATGCTTTACCGCATATGTCAAGATAAAATAGCCGTTTATTAGAATTCTCATTGCTTCGTTCTAATTAAATATGAGTTAAAAACTCATAACATCATTACTTTTAATTTCATACTTTCTTATGCACCCTATGTCATCTATGTTAAGCTCGCGCATAAATCCGAAATGACTTGCTAATATTTTATTTTCTTAGAAAATTATGAGCTCTTTAAGACTTTTTCCAAAATTGTTAAGTTTTCTCATGAATCATCCATCATATTAGTGATTGTGAATAGAACTAACTAACTATCGTCAATGGAACAATGTTTGCTTTAACATTAAAAAGTAGATTCCGAATGTTCATGTAAAGGATTTTGGGAAATTTTTTTATCGATAATCGGTGTGCTGATAATTTTTAGTGAGAGTATAAGACCAGTGAAGTCATTATCGGAAACCTACTACTATTCTTATGTATAACATTTGTGCGTCAGCCACATCTCTCTCTCTCTCTCTCTCTCTATCTCACTTTTTCTTCACTTCTTTCTTTTTCTCATATATCTAACTACCGGAATTTTGATTTGTAAATCATTATTAATAACATGAGCTACTTTGATATATTTTCTTTTGTTTGGCTGCAACAGCACCCAACCGTTGGTTGGGATGCTGCAATATACCAGTTAGTCCACGTAACTTTCTTTTTCAGCCCTTTAATTCAAGCAAACTAATATATGGATTAATAAACGTATTTATTAATATTAAATACAATAGTTTTAAGGCATATAAAGGTGGACAGTTTAGAATTAGTTTTGAGTATACCGAGTGCTTCCAAAAAGTATGGTGGATATAACATTGGTTTTTTAAATAGAACATTCTTTTTTTTCTATTTTGGGATTCTGCGTAAAATTCAAAAACTTTCTATTATATTAATGGCTAAGCCTAATAAGTTTCCTAATATTTCAACTTTAAAAAAATAATAATTTTCAGTTTTGTACAAAATTGCTAGTATCGCCACTGTTTCTGAAGGTAGAACTCATAATTTATAGAAACGTTCTATAGATATAAAAAAAAGATATTTATGTAAAGAAATTTGAAGTCGATGACACAGGGTGTTCAAAATAAATTTATATATTTTGACTATTTTAAATTGAAAAATATCAACCTTTATAAAAAGAACACTCTGTATATTATATATTATCTGTTAAACTTTACAAATCCCTTCAACTTTTATTGAATATGACATATAGATACCTATTTTCAATAGTTTGCGATTTATTTGTATTTTTTTTTTTTTAACTTTTAGCCTTGTTTTTAATATATTCACACTATGACATCATCATTTTGGGACCGGGAATTTTAAAACCTAAACTATTTGGTCGCTTAATGTATGTTATAAAATATTAAACTTTCGAATTATTGGTCGATATTTTTTCAGCGAAGCACTTAACGGGCCTAGATATCTAAATTTTTTGCATAAGTATTCATCCATTATTATTATTATTATTATTATTAATATTATTATTATTATCATTTCAATTTTTAAAACCAAAGAAATGCTGTTCTCACGCAAGAACCAACTTATTAGAAATACAATATCCCTTTTCAACCAAATACTTTAAATCCGCAGTTTTCACTTCGACGAATCATATAGAAAACTGGATCAATGACAATTGTTAGCAGGTAATAATAATACATTTTAAACTGAGTTCATGTATCATCAAAATAATTACATAGATTTCAAAAAGCATAATATAAACAAAAATTCTTGCGGAGCACATTTGAAATAAAAATTAAATTCGCTTACATTTTCTTTTTGCACAACTCGTTTCTGGACTTTCATATGCCATTCCGAACACAATTTTTAAATTAAATTAGAATTTAAAGTCTGAAGCTCCGTAGCTTGAAAATGGCTTCCGTTATTCCATTATGGTTGCGAAAGTTTCTTTGATGTGCATTTATGCTCACTAAAAACCGCTAACTAAAGTAACTACATTTTTACAATTCGATTTAGAAATACTATTTTTCGTGATGATAACGTCGCGTCGTACAGGGTGTCCAGTAAGTATATGGTATATACCCCTGAGCCTATAGAGGAGGTCAAAATAAGCCTAATTTGCAATAGATAACAAAATTCACCTTAACGGCAATCCAGAAGACCAAAGAGGTATCCAGCGATTAGCTTTTTCGGCTCTAACTTTTGAACCAACTTATATAATATAAAAAAAATGTAATATAATTTAAAATTATATTATTTTATATAGACATAAGGACTCATAGAACCATACTACAATAGATATTTTGCATCGTCAGGGAAGTCAGAAGCCGGCTTAACACCGCACTCGTTGGCCCAACATTTTGACAGGTGTCATTTTAGAGAATCGAAAACTAATTTTTTGAATATGTTGGTCATTTCCCTTTAAAAAGATAATCTATATCTATTTCAATAAAATTGGCCGTTACATAAAAACAAAAATCGCCGCGCCGCGCCGATGGAAATACAGTCGACAAAAGTGAATATAGATACAGACCATCATAATACATAGTTTTATTATAATAGTTTATTACTATGATTATAATTTGGCAATTAGGTAAGTGATTTTTTTAATTAATGTATGATAGAGACTGACAAGATGTACAAGGAAATCCAAAAGGAACTTAATGCCTTATATCTCTTGTTACTAACTGTTTATCTGAAGTTGACTCGAGCTGTCTTTACTCGAATAAGCGTTGATTACCTGAAACATAGACAGATTTGAGTATTGCATACGTCAGCGTAGACAGCTCAGTCTTGTTCACTATCCGGGAAAAATGTGCTAAACGCGACTAAAAAAAATCACTTCAAGCTTAGTGCAATAGATCAACAACACCTCTACAAAAGGACAAAGTGCTCAAAATGTTTTAGCTCGTGACATGCATGCATGTAGGCCTTAGCTATTTGGAGCGAAGATATAGAAGGGAGGCTTGCGGGTGAAAGGGAAATCGTAATCGAGGAGCAATTGGTTGCAACGTTGCCAGACTACTACGATAGTAGCGAATATTAGGATGCCCGTATATAAAGAATGTATATCTTACATTACAATTTCTCCAATATTGTAAAAAACGTGTTTACATAAGATGTTCTTTCCTCTTTTTATAATGTGGTATATTGTAATTTACTTATTTATTATCTTGTTCGTGCACTTTCCTGAACTAATACAGTGGTCTCTCGATAATCTGCCACTCGATGGTGGGCGATCCGGATAATTGGTGGCCGCCGCCGCCGCTGCGCGCTATGTAGTAATTCTCGAAATGCGAACAAGTAAATAAATAGGGTCAACCAGGGCTATTATGATACACTTAAGTATATGGGGCTATTGTGATACTCCAACCAATCAGATGTTTAGTGTAAAATGCATTGCATGGAAAAAATGCAGTATATTACAAGAAGCATTACAACAATAGCCTCATATTTATTTTTGACAAAAGATGAACAAATTTCGCAAAAAAAAATTGGAAAAAGAGCGCTTTTTTCTACCACCAAAATTTCTGCGACCTGTGTAAACTTTTCTTGGCACTGATATATACAGCTATATTAGATCTGTTTTATTACAGAACCTGAAAATATAAGTTTTGAGCTTTGTTTTACCTTAATATTAGTAAGCTTAACCATTAGCTGAGATAGCTTTAATAGCTATGTAAGTTAACGGGCTATTATAATACACAACTTGGGGCTAAGGTGATACGCGTGGTGGGGATATTATGACACAAGTACCTACCACCATATTCATCCCCAAGAAAATAAGATGTGAGCGGTAGTGGCAAGAAGACTTTTAAAAAGACCGAAAAAGACATATGTTTAATCGATACATAAGCAATTATTGCCAAACTACCTTCTCCTAACTGCGTTTTATCTGGAAACAGAGAAAAATTTGTGTTTGATAGTATAGTGCCAGTATATGAGGCAATTTAGCGTTGTATTTTCCGTTCTTTATGCTATTTAATGTTTATGCTTTATTAAAATATAAACAATTTATCGTTGTGTTTTTAGTTTTTCGTGCTATTAGATTTTTATGCTTTATTAAAATGTTCTCTAAGGATGTAGGCTTTTTTTATATTGTTACCTTTGGCTTACCTTACCTTTTATACAATATTTTAATGCAGTCATATCATTACCAAATTTATAGGGGAATATGATAAAGGATTGTAGTGTATCACAATAACCCTGCTGAAGTAATAACACTTAAGAGAATGCAGCTAAAGCACTGTATCAGATCAGCCCCGTTGTGTATCAATAAAAGCCCCAAACGAGGGGCTATTATGATACAGTTTTTTTTACAGTTTTCCTGTTAACTTTACATAAGTTTTTATATAAGAAAACTGAAGAGAATGCAATTTTGTACCGCATAAAACCTTTCGTTTTACTTGAATAAAAAAAATAACATTTTTTTGAAACTTTTTAATTTTTATATCATAATTGATTGGTTGACCCTATGTTTTAGATTTCATGCATGATTACTATCCATCTCTCTAAATACATATATACGTACATAATGTATTAGATACATTATCCATATTATATATCTATACCTATAAAATATAGACACTTTGCTTTTACATACATATTTAAACTCATACATATACTCGCCGGATAATTTGCAGACATCAATAATTAGCAGTACCGCTGGTCCCTCCCGCCGATTATCAAGAGACTACTGTACTTTCTTTATAGAGCCGGCAACAGCGCAAACCAAACAAACGATTACTTTGGGTTAGTATAATGGCTACAGTAATCCGTAATTATAGTATTATTTTTTGCATTTGTCTGAAGTCGGAACAATTTATGTGCTTTTAAGTGCATAATACTTATACCTAATATTTCGTTGTATATTTAGGTATACAATTTATATTTATAGATGTATTTTTAAATACGTAAAACAATATATTTCGGATGTTGCTTTTGCCTTTTGTGTACAGACAACATCAAATCAATATCAAAATACGGCCAAGTAAAGACGAAAAGCTCAAAAATATTGATGAGTTAAATTTGACAAAAGCCCTTGAAATAAGCAAAATTAAGTTTGACCAGCACGAAAAAACATGCATTTTAATAATTTTGGGGAGTTTATTTTCACAAATTTTCTACATACAAACTAGATTGAAAATGTCAAACTTGAAGATAGATTTGGTAAATAAGCACAAATGGCAGGTGGTCATTACTATAATTCTGTGCGTCAGTTATATGGGACAGAGAAGAAACTTAGAATCCAACCTATGTTAATACTTCGGCCTCGCAGTTTTGCCCCTATTAATGTTCTATGAGCTACCTGATTATGACCCAGACGAAAATTGCTCTCAACAACAAAAAATTATTATACACAAATATATATCCTGCATTTTGGCGCAGGTTTAGGTTTTAGGATATTCACTGGAAGCCTGCATTTAATACAACACCTAGTATTAAACCAAAACTCAAACATAACTTTTGGGATTGGTCAAGAAGTCTTTAAAATAAGTTAACTATCGATAGTTTTCATAAATATTATTGCAAGTACCCCCTTATATGATTAAAATTGCACGGCCTACTCAGATGACGTCACACGCCAAGCACTAAGGCCTTGTTTTGGAGTGGGTATTGAATAGATACGTAAATATAAGAATAAATGACTTAGAGCGACCAAATTGGAAATAAAGATATATTTATTTCGCTATAATACAGAGCGGAGAAGTACTAACCTGGATTAGTTGCATGAAATCTTATAACAGTGTATCCCCCATCAGGTACAGTGACCGTATCTTTGATCGGAGGATCTAACAAATTCCTCTTAATTAATCCTTTCCTATCCCGTTGTTTCACTTGTTCCACAGTAACATTTGGACCAAGTTTCTCCATGGCGACCACCCGGAAAGCATAACCGTGAAGGTGCAGGGGATGATTAGCGTCAAAGGCGAATCCTTCGTCTATAATGACCACTTCTACAACTGAGTTCAAGGGCACCTGGAAATCCCCACATAAAAAATTAAGCCAAATACCCTTAAATTGCGTTCATTATTCAATTTAAAAAATAAATATATAATATAAATTGAACAAAAAATATGTAGAATTTACCTGGTAAGCATGAGGGCATTCGCAATACGTATTAGCACAGTCTTTTCCTCTAATAGTATTTTCGTTGCAAAACATGTCTGACAGAATTTCATCTCTCTGAGGTAACAGTGGAAATGATGGGAATTCCATAGATATATGATTAATTTGGGGGGTTAGTAGCTGGTTGGTACTGGGAGTGACTAAAATATATGAAACTTACTGAAACTATAACTATGGTTAAATTTATATTTTAAGAAGATTAACTTAATATGCGTCGCAAACACTAGATATATGATTTGAAAAATATATTGTCGCTTTTGTAACTAAATCATCACTAATCCTCGAATTTAAGATATTGCGTAATATGTGTATTATTTATAATATTATCTTTAAATTATTTTCGAAAGGGCAACATTTCCAATTTACACCTTATTTTATTCTAACCAGAAGTAATCATCGCCACAATTTTGAATGGGTTATGAAGCCTTATTGTCTGGAGAGCATGAATATGCATATTTCCCAATAGGATAAACAACATTTTATTGTATTGGATGAAAAATTGTATGAGTCTTATTTTGTATCTATTCCGTGTTCTGCTCAATATAATTTTCTTAGACGTTGCGACAATGTTTACTAAAAATGCTTAGTATACTAAACATAAAATTCCATTAAAGTAGGTATTTAATTGCATCTTGATGTGCCACAATAGGATTAGAGCCTATGAGCCAAGTTCAAAAACAATTAATTGTAATCATAAATCATCGTACTTAGAGCCACCAGTTAGTTACCATGAACCCAGTAAAGATTTTAATTTCATATTATATATTCAAAATAATTAAATTTATTTATTAAACGTAATTTTAAAAATATAAATTGCAAGATAATTTTAATCATTATAAATCATAAAATCCAAAAATAATTTTGAAGAAAATCTCTCTTATCTAAGTACAATGCAGTTTGCTGAATAACGTGTAACATGCTATTTAATGGAACAGCAAAATATCCAATATTTTGGCGGGCGGAAAAAATTAATCGAGCACCAAAATTAGATCAGCAAATGTATTTAATGATCAGCAAAATATTCAAGCAGCAAAATTGTATCAGTAAAATTTATATTTTGGAAGCAAAAATAATCGAGCGGTTAAATCAGATCTGCAAATATATTTAGTTGGTCCGCAAAATATTCAATATTTTAGCAACAAAATAAATATTCGAGCATTGGATCAGCAAAATATTAATATTTTGTTAGCAAAAAATAATTATCGAGCTTCAAAATTACATCAGCAAATGTGTTAAATTGATCAGCAAAATATTCAATATTCGAGCAGCAAAATTATATGAACAAAATTAATATCTTGGTAGCAAAAAATAATCCAGTAGCAAAATTAGATCAGCAAATGTATTTAATGGATCAGAAAAATATTTAATGTTTTAATAACAGCAAAATATTGCAAAATAAATATTCGAGCATTAAATCAGCTAAATTAATATTTTGACAGAAAAAATTATTCTCGAGTTACAAAATTAAATCAGCAAATGTGATAAATTCATTAACAAAATATTAAATATTTTGGCAGCAAAATATATACTTATTCGAGCAGCAAAATTATATGAACAAAATTAATATATTGGTAGCAAAAGAAAAAAATCTAGGCGCTAAATTAGATCCGCTAATGTATTTAATGGGTCAGCAAAATATTTAATAGTTTAATAGCAAAGAACATAATCGAACAGCATAATTTCTACGTGCTATATCGTATTGTAGTAAATGAACCAGACACATTCAACATTAATGCGGGAGTGCCTCAGGGCGCAATACTTTCACCAACTCTGTTCCTCACCTATATTAATGATCTGCTAACCAAAACCAATAATTCCGTTTACAGTTTTGCAGATGACAGTACCCTTATCTGAGATTTATTACTACAGACAGGAACAGATTAGAACAATTAATCAAGTTCTGGAGGAAGTTCGAACTTGGGGCGACAGGAATTTGGTCACGCCACGTTTACCAAGAAAAATAATACGGCGGCGTGCACCGACATCATTATGGCGTGATCGACCATTCCCCAATCCTCGTCAATGGGACTACTGGGTGTCTCGGTCAAAAGCAATATGTCCTGGCATGACCACGTTGCTAACATCGCAAAGTCAGTCTCGCAGAAGCTTGGTGCGCTATTTCGCAACAAAAAAAAAACATATACACCGTAGCAGCAACTCTTGCTCTACAAAGCTCAAATAAGACTGTGCTTAGAGTATTGCTCACTATCTGGGGTGCCGCACCTAAGAGCACCCGGAGCTGACCCGGGATCTGGGTAGTCTGAAACACGGGAGACATGTGGCGGAGATATCCTTGTTTTATAGATGTTTTCACGGGAGAAGTTCCCTGGATTTTGCCCGCATCATCCCGCCCCCAGCCGCTCCTGCCACACAGTCACAACATACGGCTAGAACGCATCCGTTCGTCGTACAACTGGAAACACCTAGAACGTCGTTTTTACAAGGACTCCTTTGTCTGGCGCACTACATCAATATGGAACCCACTCCCAGGAGATCTGTCTCCTCCTAATTTCAATCTGCAACTAGTTAAGAACCGTGTCAATTACCATCTTCGCACACACACACACACACACGCACACACGCACACACGCACACACGCACACACACACACCGCTCATCGAGTGCCATAGAATCTCCCTTTAGTGTGTGTGCCACTTAAGACACTGTTGTGTAAACATATACTATGACACCTTAGGCCGCGTGACGCCTGAATATAGGCAACCACTTATTTGAAATGGTTGCCTATATTCTGGCGTTAGACACAACCTGATTACTGCGCATGGTTATGATGTCACATCCGCTTACACATTTCCGCCCCGTGACGAGATTTACCCACATATCGCCGCGTAAGTTGTTTACACATAAAAAAAAATCAATTTTGCTGCACTTTCATCCATTTTGTTGCTGCTTCATGCGTTTTGCTATTTGTTTATCGATTTTGCTGCTCTTTCAGTTATTTTGCTGCTCGTTTATCCATTTTGCTGCTCACTCATTTATTTTTTCTGCACGTTCATCCATTTGGCTTAGAAATATGCTGTTAATCATTCAATTAAACTGCTAACCAAAATTAACCTACTGATCACATAATTGAATCTCTTTAATTTTATACTCCTAATATAGTGGTGTTTAAATACCGTAAATAGAGATTTAATTGTTTTAGTTGTTATAGTAAGTAAATCTGCTGATCAAATAATGGTTTTCGTGATTTTTTTTTCTTACTTATATGTCTAAAGGTATTTTCATATATTATATTATTGCTGAGAGCATCTATAACAAATATATGTTTTACCAGAATATTGCTGCGTTTAGGTTTCAAAATTTTTTTATATATAATGTTACTTGTGTTACCTCTTGTAATAATCGGTAAACTGCTTGAAATAAACAATAATGCAATGCAATATCATTTTGATCATTATAAATTATAAAAATCAAGAACAGTTTGGAAAATATCTTTTATCTATAATGCAATTTATAACAGCTTACAAATATACATAAAACTATCGTTGGGTTTTTATAACGAAAATTTGGATTTCCGTTAGATAAACTGCTGTCTTTGTGGTGATTATGCCAGTTTTAATAACATAATAAATATGGACATTTTTTCAAATTAGTTCAGTTGCCCAATATGAAGCCAAATTTTCAGAGCATAATCGAAAGTTGAAGAAGCAACTGCATTTTTCGCGTTACATATTTTATACTTATTGTATTATTTATTTAACATATTTATCGCAGATTTTCAATAATATGTTCAAGTCTAGCATTGCCAATTAGAATTATTGTTGTAACATATTAAACTACTTTAAAGCGAGTTTCACATTTCTCGAAATCGCACCCTATGCATCTGCTATTCAATAATAACAAGAAATGTTATATAAAATCACCAATTTTGGACCGGCAGGTGTTAGCATAGATTCACTTACCATTATAAAACTCGTATCCCTCTCCGTGGAAATGCCTATTATCGAGGTTATAAAAATCGTAAGCCAGAAATATCTGATAATCCGGCTTAAACTTCAAGCTGTGATCCCATTTTTGGAGAGACGATAACTCGGGCATGCTGACATGAGAGTTGTTTGCCTCGGTGCCTTTATTTAGTGAATTAATTTGCTAAAAAAAACGTACCATTTTTAATTATAGCCAAACCAAATATGGTAAAGTTTTAGGGCTTTTAATCAAACAAACATCTGTTTGGAAGAGAATGTTCATATAGCCCACTCTCCGTAAATATAGAGCTTATCTGAAATTTTTATGGGCTAAATATTTGTATCATCAAGTAAGCTTAAGCACATATTATAAAAACTCTTAGGAATTTAAGCACATACTTCATTTTTATTTAAGCAGATATAAAGACTAACTATAATCCATTATGTTACAAATCAAACTACATCAAAATATCAATAATATTGTCATGGGCATAGATTATGTTATATCAAGATTAGCTTTAGCCCACCACAACTTCTCAAGCAATTCATTTTGTATTCAAATTATCAATTTGTTGAAACCCCAAAATAATATATTTATTAGAGCATTGATAATCTTGAAAAAGTTTTTAGGGACAAATTGATTAAATGCCATCATTTCCCTGCATTTTGAAGTGAGTACAATTATTTTAATAAGTAGAGGAAAATCGCCTAATGTTGGACACCTAGGACTTTTAATAGGAACATGTATACATATGTTCCTATATATTAACCATAAGGTGGGTTACACCTTAAAAATCCGTTTATTTTTCTAAAATAATTCTAAAAACAGGAAACAATGGAATAAAACCAATATGATTAGTGGTATTCAGGCAATATTAAATAAATAGAGGGTATATCTGAAAGCTGCCAAGTCATACAATGTTCCGAAAGCTACTTAGAATGTGTAGAAAATCCGACCCTTAGTCGTAAGCCAGTGGTACCCGAAGTATTAGAAAAATGATTGGTTAGAGAAATCTCTTTATGGTTCAATAGGAGTATTTACAACATCAAAACAAGGATCCCTTGTCATTATGTACATATATTATGTTATGTATGAATGCTAATGGACGTGATAATGATTTTTTTAGAAATGTGCCATATTCACAATACTAAATACAATGTTAATTTAAATACAGATACACAAAATCTTAACATCATTTATCATAACATAATTACTAATTTTCAGTATACTGGATAGTGTGATTTTGGTGAATGGGTGGGGATACAATCTAGATTTGAACTCCTAATGTACGACACCGCGGTTTAGTAGGAGTAGGTACCGAATCAGCATTGTGACGGCATCGGCATGAGATTCATTCTTATCTCAATGATCGCTCGTCTTAATTGTGACTAGTAGTAATCTATAAAAAAAAATAGGTGCGTTTTGCTTGGTTCTCCCTGTTTGGGTTAGTTTGGGTTAGTTTCACGTTCCATTTATATCGTTCAGTTAGTTTTTAAAAAAATTTATAATACTTCAGATTGTGTATCCTATCAGTGTAATTGTATAATTGTTTGTAAATTTTTGAACTTTATCCTGTGCTAGACAGATAATTATTTTAAATTCTAGGTGTATAGAAAATTACGTTTATATACGTATTGTAATGACCGTCCTTTGATTTTTAGCCCTGAGGATGACACTGATCAGTGTCGACACGTTGGCGTTTTGATTCGAATATTTAATAAATATTGTCCAAGTAAGCTGAGATTTCCTTCAACCTAAACAATGAACGTGATGATTTTTCCAAGAAAAGAATTTAAAGTAGAACTTATGTATAGAGCGTCTTCAGAATCAACAGGAAAATGTCACCCATCCGGTTGGGTTTAGTCATATTTATTTACGCAATGCATGGATGGACCATTTTATTATGCATGCCAACCATTCTCGTGAAGATCCTATTATTTTAGTACTGGATGGGCATTCACAGGCGAAATTTAAATATAATTGACAAGGCTCGAAAAATCACTTAATTTTAATATGCCCACCTCCACATTCAACTCACAAGGTTCAACCATTAGATGTGACTTTTTATAGGACCTATAAAAACGTGCTACTGTCAAGAAATTGAAAACTGGTTAAAATCTAATCAAGGAAGAACAGTTCTACCCTGCGAGATTGCAAGTTTGTTAGGAAAAGCATATTTAAAGACTGCATCCATAAACGGATTTATTATGCCTTTTAATAGGGATATATTCAGAATGATGATTTTTACATGTATGAGAAATTATAAACTGCTCTTAAGACTGAAAATATTGGCCAAGAACCTGTATATGATATTGACGAAGCAATGAGCCAATCTAAATCCTATGCTCTAAAACCCGATCAAAAGTTCTTGGTTTGCAAAATATTTCTATTAAATCAAAAGTGTCAGTGGTACCTGCTCTTCACGAGTAAAACGAAAAACTTGGTGCCGCCTTAGTTAGTGGATCTCCCTACAAAACAGCCCTTGTAGAATTGCAAACTCCAAAAGCTATGAAAGAGTTTAAGAAAAATATAAACATTCAATCAAAATCATCCGAAAAAATGGATAAAATAACACGTCTAAAGAGAATAAGTTGCTGTTTTCTAGTTCATCAGAATCAAAAGAGGAAGTGCCCTAGGATGTATGTTCGGAAGATGATATGGATAGTGAAGAAGAGGATGTAGATTGCTTCTTCTACTTAGAATCATTTTCTTCAGACAAAGCAGGAGAAAAAATGAGTAAAGTGTTGTATAACTGTTACAGATGGTTCTGTAAAGCATGTGCTGGCGCTGAAAGCAATAAAATATATATCTGCAGCTCTTGTCTGAATGCATGAGCTCCTTTTGATTTGTTCCATAACATTTTGAAATTATCATGAGTCTTTGTATACATTAGTTGCCATATCCAGTATTAGGCTGCTATTATCTAACTTGGCAAAATCGTCAAGTTTTCAAAACATATTTAATTATTTCCTAAAATAATAAAATTTTTATTAATTTAACATAAAAAAAAAGTATCCAATATTGGGTGCCTTTCCTCTATTTACGTTGTGTTTGGCAACAATTCTTCAGAAAATTTATCTCGGAACAATTTTTACATCATCAAACTTTATGCGGAAAAGCTAAAAATATATCCTTGCAAAATAAAAATCATCTTGAAAATCAAGTTTTAAGTTTTGATAAATAAGGAATACTGAGCACAAAAATACGTAATAAAGAATATTAAAACAGGCCGACCAAATTAACAAAGAAAAGTTGTAATAATAATAATAAAATTCGCCCAAAAATTATGGATATACACTTAGTATTATAAAACATTTTTAAAAGGCATTTTTACATATAAGCCGTCGAGAAGCAGGTAAAAAGAGTCGAGCCGGGCCGGGAATCGGGAATTCAAGCGACACACTTATTTACGTCTCTTTTTAATCCATTTTTTTATGTGTGGGATCGGCATTTTAATAGTTTCTTGTCGCACCCACACATCTAATGGGAACTATTTATTAAAAAACCTGCAGCAAGAAGCAGAGAGGTAGTCCTTAAATCTACTCGCTTTGGCTAGAGACTGGTTCAATTCCACTCGCCAAAGCTTGAGACTTGTTCCCCCTTCAAATGTACACGCCTTTTAAAATCCACCTGTTTTGTCTAGAGACTGGTCCAATTCCACTCGCCCAAGCTTGAGACTGGTTTCCCATTCATTTTGTTTTCTCAATTATACGAGAAACTGAGCATCTCAGTAATTTACCGGAGCCAAATGAAATTAAGGACAAATCCTAAAATCCCAACTACTGGCACAACTCGCAGGGGATTCGAGACGGCTTCCTTAGAAATAGGTAAATTATTTGGTTTCACTTAAATTCTTTACGATCTAATAGCTAGACATTATTTTAAGAGAGGGTCGAACTTTTAAAACTAGTGTTGTAGGGTGATCAGATTCTCGTAAATTGCGTGATTTAATTAGATTTCGGACTGGGAGGTGATTGTGACCAAATATGTTCAAGTAAACCATAACCCTGTTATCTCCGAATAATAATCGAATGACAAGTTGGGCTGATGGCGGTAAGATCCTTGAACAATACAATACACAGCAAAAGCTACAATGGTCCTACGGGACCCGAAAAGAGCCTACGGGACTCGAAAAGAGGCAATTCTCCAAAAGAACCTTGTGACGTAATCTCCGTAAGGGTATCTTAAAATTTACATATATTATAAACGTCCTGGTCAGATATTACCCGCTACACTCTCAATTTCTTACAAATTCTCTTTAGTACGTGCATGTATACATGGTATGCATATGTTTCCCGTATGAGTAATGCGAATGTATCGAGCGTAGAGCAAAGTGTAAGGAAACATACGTTGGATGTGTTATTTTTTATTAAACTGTCACGGTTTACTTCTTGGTGCGACGGCCTGATTGAAATGTCGTAACTTAATTCTGGTAAATACATTTTTCTTTGTTATGTACTTTTTTCCTTTAATATATAAATTGAATTCTTTTTGTATTAATTTTTAGTATGTTAACGGTTATGTTATATAAATTAATACTGCGTTTTACTTAAACTGTCCAAGTAAAGAAAAATAGATGTATTACAATTTGAGTTTTATTGCCACTTAAGAGATTGTAATCATTTAAGACAATCGATTAGCAATCATCTACTTTAGAACCTACTGTCAAACAACGTCAATTTAACAGGGTCTTAACCGACAGTGGTGATAAATCATTCACCATTGTTACGATCACGTCCAAAGAGTCTCCGCTTTTATGTACAACGAATGTGCCTTGGGCAGGGGCGTTTCATTCGTTTCAATATGAACAAAGTTAAAATTTTAAATTTAAAATATCAATTTAGTCACACTTTACATCATCTAAAGGAACTTTATGAAGCATAATTGATTTTTTTTTATTTGGATACCTCTAACGTCGAATTTCAAGAATGATTAATTTTGAATCAGTTTTCATTTACATATTAGTACTTATTGTTTTTTCACTCTAAGTTACTTAATGTTCTTAATTCACCAGCTACAAACAAGAATATTTTTTTTAGGAGCAATTAAAAAAAAAAGTTTCCTATGTGCATTATAATGTAATGTAATTAATATTAATTTCCTTTTTACCTCCCATCTCTCATCTACAGTAAGCGATTAATCCCACACATTGCAAATTTTAGCAAAGTTGTTCTGCTTCCACCACTAGATATATTTGCTAATAAATTTAATTTTAAACATATTACATTTATTTTATTTCCCTGTACGTACACGGATATAATTCCTTCGACATTCTAAACTTATTCAATAATTTCAGGCTAACCTGTGTTGCAAGGAACATAATTCATTTAAATTTATTGCGACATGTTACGTTTTACATCTGTTTTCTTTTTATTAAAGTTAGAAGTTATTTACATTTTCATCACCTGCTCAAAAGTTAGAAGTTATAAACATTTTCATCACCTGCTCAAAAAGTAATTAAAAATCTTATACAAAAAAAACGATATTCAATTTCGGCAGGACATGAAATATATTTTTTAATTACTCGTCTGTGACGATGAATGAATAGCTTAAACGTGACTAGGAAAGACGTCAACTTACGAGTAGGTAAATTAGACAGCAAGTTAATTATTAAAATACTATTTTCTATAATTTATATCTATAATAGTGGATAGTGGTATCCAACAAAAAACGAAATTAATGAGTCGAGTGGATAATGGAGATAACTAAATAAATTGACTTTTATGCATGGTTGAAAGGGATAAGTGAAAGTTTAGCACATAGTATCGACCTAGTGCAAAATTGTAAATAAAAGGAATACCTTTCAAGTCATAACAGGGGTATGCAACAATATTTTTAACTAAAGTAACGTTCAAAAAGTTAGCTGCAACAATTTTCTACTCTGTTCGCTTAAACACTAGATCCACAGCAAAATATTTTGCAACAAATAGGAACGTGTTCATCCAAAAAGATATCTGCTCTTCAAAAGTGTGTTGGCTTAATAGCGTGTTAAATTTATAGTGAATAATGTTATCCAGAAGTAAATTAATGTTGCAAATGGCATTAGCGATTTATGGCAAGTAGAAAATTAAGTTAGATATTGACTATAAACGGTTATAAACCCACTTTTTAGAATTTTTGCATGAAGTATCTGAGCAACAGTTGACTTGCGGATTTTAAAGGTAATTTTTATGTATTTAAATATGTTAGAGTTTAACTTTTTTAGTTAAATAAGCATGCACTTTGACGATATTTTGTTGGTGTAGAATTGGATGCTGATATTGGGATACTCGCTTCTAATACATCAAATATGCTGAAACAGCATTAATTAGACGGCATAGATTATAGAACATTACCTCCTGAGGTAATGCATAGAAGCTAATACTAATATAGAAGTTATCGTAGGCTTGTCTTAACAACATATAGGTCATAGTGATGCTCAGGAAGGTAGTACGTATGAGAAGTCAAAATAATATTTTTTATCAGTCATAGTGTTTTTTTGCTGCAGATTTTCCGCCGAATTCGAAAAGAATCCATTCAATGACGGTGTTGAAAACGATGTGTATTTACGTAGTTCTAGCGATCTCACGATATCAGATTCTGAAAGCTCTGTACCAAAAAGGCTTAAACATAAAAGACGTGAATTGAAAAATACACTTTACCATGACATGGCAAGAAAGAAATGAAGGAATCTCAAAGAAGTAGAAAAAACAGCAAGACAAGGACCTGAAGACCCAAATTCGTGGATAAAGAATATTGCAAATACAGCAAAGCAGAACTTACGTTAATCGAAAAAGAAAAATAGTACAAAGCAAGCAAAGGTCTAAGAAAATGCTGTTTTTAATAAATCTGCACCATGATATTCGTAACATCCTCAAAGAGCTAGATACATACGCAAAACGCATCAGGACCGGACGGAATACCCGAACTGCGCCAAAGAACTAACGCTTACTTTTCCAGGATGTTTTTCTCTGTCTTACCGATAAGATATTTACCTATATTCTTTTCTTGGAAAGTCGCTCGAGTGCAACCTGTTCAAAAAAGGCAACAAAACCACGTCCTCAAATTATCGTCCAATTGCTTTGCTTCCAATAATCTCCATCAGCAACTGCTCAAGTACCTCGAGACCAACATAATAATTAGCGATACGCAATACGGCTTTCGCAAAAAGAGATCGACAGGATATATATTAGCTTATGTCACTCATGTATGGAGTAGGGCAATTGAGAACTACGGAGAATCTCGAGCGATTGCGTTGTATATATAGATGGTATTCGACAGCGTTTGGCATGACGCAGCTGACTTGCTAGTTTCCTTAAAAATCGATCTCTGCACGTTGCAGTGGATGGACACATCTCAGACACATTCACCAGTAATGCAGGCGTGTCTCAAGGCGTAATACTTTCACCGACTCTGTTCCCCATCTATACTAAAGACCTGCTGACCGAAACCAATATTCCTGTTTACAGTTTTGCAGATGAGAGTACGTTTATCTCCCAATTTAGATCAGAGAAATCTTTACCAGCGACTGAGACTTATCACCGCAGGCAGGAGCAGATTACAAAAATTAATCAATATCTGGAGAAAGTTCAAACTTGGGGAGACAGAAATTTGGTCCAGTTCAATGCAGCAAAAATCCAAGCAGCCACGTTTACCAAGAAAGCCAATACGGAATGCCCTGACATCATTATAGCAGGATCGACCATTCCTTTATCATCGTGAATCGAACTACTGGGTGTCTCGGTCAACAACACTATGTCCTGGCATGACCACGTTGCTAACATTGCAAAATCAGCCACGCAGAAGCTTGGTGTGCTATTTCGCAACAAAAAACTATATGCAGCGCAGCAGTTGTTCTTGCTCTATAAAGCGCAAATAAGGCCGTGCTTAGAATATTGCTCACACATCTCAGGTGCCACAACTAAGCACAACCTAAGGCTGCTGGATTTCATTCAGAAGAAAATTGAGCGATGGCCGGGCTCATACCGCCCCCAGCAGCGCCTGTCACGACCGACAGCAACAACGCGCCCATTCGTCGGACCAGAGGAAAAACCTAGAACATCACTTTACAAGGACTCCGTTGTCTGGCGCATAGCATTACTGTGGAACTCACTCCCAGGACATCTGCTTCCCACTAATAAGAACCGACAGCTATTCAAGAACCGTTTCATTTTCGCACAGACACCGCTCGTCGAATGCCATACGATATCCCTTTACCGTGTGTGCCATTGCCATAAAAAAACCTTTTCTTTATAAAATGTGCATTCGTCATACAAGAACACCTGTTAGCAAAACGACATTTTATTCTCAATTACAAATTAGTAAAAAAAATTATGGAAAATCTACAACAGGCAATAAAGGAGGAATTGCAGGCACGTGGTGTTACCAAAGAAGAAAGCATGACAATAAACCACATAAACTGTCAGACGACGTAAAAAGATACATCATAGAACAGATTACTTCGTTTTCTGCTATCAAATATTTTTACTCCAGACACAAAAACTAAATAGAAAATACATGGACTGGACAATAAGTTTATCAAAAAAGTTTAAAAGTGTACATTGGGAGCTGTACCGAGGGAAAAAACCGTCTCGTTTCAAAGTAAGATACTGTACGTATAGCAAAATGTTCTCGAAATAATTTAATTTATCATTTGGCGAACCTCGCAACGATAGTTGCAGTACTTACGACAATGGAAACTCTAATGAGGAACATAAAGAAAATTATGAGGCAGCATCCTTTTAAAACATGCAGATCGTGAATGCACAAAAAGCAAAGATGGGGTTTGTTATCAAACTATGGATATGCAGCAAACACTTCATTTACCCAAACTAACAGCAAGTAAGGTTTTTATCTTCGTTAGATGTGGATGTCCAATTTGAGGATACACTCGATTACAAAACTTACAGAAAAAGGTAATTTTTCACCTGAGCTTGTTAGAGTATACTAATATATATCAAGATAACGTTGTATCTCAACTCATATTGCGGATTGAGTCTTGTAGAGGTCCAAACAAAAACTTTTTGAACATATATCTCTATCGGTACCTAATCCTAAGAGTAACAGTAAAGACTATTGACCATACATTTTTTGAGGCCGGGCATAGCATTTTAGACCCCGATTTCGTATGTATTGAAAACGTATTACGTCGATATGCCAACATATTTTTATTGAATGGATATAGAACCATAATATCTCGAGCACGTAAAATGAATCACGTCACAAATATGCAAATATTTTTTTAAAATTCTTATGATTTGGTCCAGAATTTAAACTGTAATTAATTACAATAATGCCTTAAACGAAAATGTCCCATTTCGAGACGGAATAAAATGAATTCGAACTACAATCCGAATAAACCATTTAAAGAGGTAAACTTTATTCGAAATTCGCGTCAGCCACAATTAGTTGATTACGTAATTGACAGAACTATTGATAAAACTCCAGATCTCAAAAGCAAACCTTTAAATGGTATTGTAATTCAGTTATCACTGAGTAGAAAAAGAATAACCAATAATTTTAAGAAATGTAAATGAAAACATATTGAACTTTGAAGTTTTAAACAGAAACTTGTTTATTTTACCATTTTTTTGAATAAAACGGATTCATTCAAGGTCTAGGTTTTGCTTAACTTCGACTTAACACCTTTTCCAAAAAAAAATATCTCACTGAATAAAGATGATAAATAAAGATTTTTTAGAAAAAATCGAATTAACAAAGTTGCACAAGTAAAATGTAATATTAATGTCTACTAACTTACAATTTTCCAAATGAAACGCACAGTTAAATAATGCGACTTAACCAACCCTAAAATGCTTTTTCCTCAATTTTTAATTTTTGTACTTTTCCCTTTCAATTGTCTTATAATTGTCATAAATAAAACGTTTAGTGCAAAAATTGATGAACGATGAAACTTGATATTCATAAACGTTCATGCAGTTTAAAAAGTATTATTATTGGAGAACTAAAGTAATTACGAGCCCATGAGACTTATTATCTACAAAAACATTGATATAAGCTCACCTTGCCTTCCCTATGTGAATTATCGTAATCAGGATTCCCTTCAGGAAGAGTTTCTTCATCTAGATTCGAGAAGACGTCCAATAAATTAGTTTCTTCAGTCATAACTTTATTGAGCAATGTAGCTGCTACGTCATTACTAAGTTCTGTGTCGTTTTCGCCAATGTGATTTTTGGTGACGTTCAAGTTCTGATAGCTTTGATGCCGATCTGTAAAAGATAAGTAACGTCAGATTTAATGAACAATATATTAAATTTGCAGCTCCAAGAGAGTAGTCCATAACAGCGGATTTAGTGTTTTTATAGATGTATATCGCATAGCACCCTTATAAACAAGTTTCAAACAACAGAATATATTACTAACAATGCACTATTTCAAATTGTTAATAACATATCTTAGTATTTCAAAGCCATAAACATTTTACTCAGATATTTTAAGGAAGCATTTAGCACTTACCCCAAAGAAACTGATGTCAATGAAAACTACCATGTTTATCATAACAATATATCTCATCTAACCAAGTGCATGGATAGCTCTTAATGAAAAAAAAAGGACTTGATTTGGTGGTAATGCTAATAAGTGTATTGCAAAGCATACTAAACTACTGGTTATTCGAATTGAATTTTTAGTGCAAATTTAATGTTAATTTTTTTAGTTACGAATTGTTTCAGCATTGTGTTGCCAAAGTAGTTCAGGGTTCCATAGACAACTTGTTCTCAGTTTGCAAAAATTTCATTCTACCATAACTTATATTCAGCGATATATTTTTGGATTTTCCCGAACCAAAATATTATAAGGCCAAGACAAATGATTGCTATTTTTTTTCTACTTTTCTTTCTTTTATGTCTATAGGATGTTATCAAGAACTTGTATGCCTAAAATAATATTTTCGGTTGAAATCAAGGTGGTTCACTTTTGATAGAAAAAATGGACTCGCAAATATTAATTTTCCCAACGAATGCAGAAGAACACATTTTTTTAATTTTCTATTTAGAAATATTTTTTAATTAATATGTAAATTATAAATTGCCATTTTCCAAAATATTGCTTTATTTGTTTCAAAAAAATTCAAATTCTTTTAATATTCCGCCATAGGCTAGATATTTTGGATCCAACAACTTGTTCCTATAATATTTGAGGTCGATATATTTTTTAGATTAGAATTTGAAGTAAAGTTCAAAACTTGAGTTATATATGCGGCTATATGTTTTAAAGAATTTCATTTTCACGGGTTCCTTTAAACCAGAAAATCAGGTAACGACTGCGACATAATCATTGAATACGAAACTAGATAAATGGCTTTCTATACCACGTGGACTTCTTGCACTTCCTGCATCTATCACTGTATTGTTAGAGTTAACTTGTATACACAAAAGAAAAGCAATGTGTTTATATAATGTTAATTCGATGTGAAGCCGTTTCACCATTCCAATAAAATATTCAGATTAAAACTCAATCTCGTCTAACGTTTAACATAAAAGTTGATTTATTTAAAAAAAAAATCACAAATATATGAAACTAACAGCCAGTGCTCAACTTTGGCACACCCTGTATGACATTCATATTGATATTTTTAGCGGCATGAAATTAATTACAAAAAAATCGCTAGAATTTTTCTTTCGTACTTAGTCTTAGATTATTTTGGTTGGAAAAAAATCAAAATATCCCGCTGAATTTCGTTGAAAATGAATAACAGTCTGTATATTGAGTTTTGTATGGACCTACATGAAGCAGCGTCTACATTATAAATTTAGCTCCACAATATCAGAAATCGCAACTAAATAATTTAAATATTATTGAAAATATTTAGCTTTGAATTTGAAAAACCAATAAAAATTGTCAATGATGAGAACGCTCTGCAGTCAAAAACCCACTTGATAATATTATATGATATTTTAAATGATTTATTAGGTATTTACTAAGTACCTGTACTTTAATGAGATTCATTAGGAAATTTGTATCCTAATGCATCTCATTAAAGTACAGGTAATAAATACCTAATAAATCAATTAAAAGATTGTAGAATATTATCAAGTCGGTTTTTGACGTGAAGATACGAGTTAGTAGCCAAACACTGGTCAATATCGAAGCAAAAACAAAGCAAAGCACTAAGATCGTTGTACGACTGTCGATGCAACTCTTTTGCAACAAAACCGTATATACGCATCCCTTCTCCAAGGAAAGGATTGCTCGTGTAGGATTGTGAAGATCATTTGAAACATTTCTAATTAAAAATATTTCATTCTGAATTATTTCATTAGCTGCATCTTATTCGGATTATGAAAAGTATGTGATAATACTCTAATTCTCTAATTCGTCTAGGAAAGTGATTGAGATAGAATGTACTAGGCTATGTGATGGAAATGATTGAGGAGTAGCTATGGATGCTAAATTCGACAGTGGCAAAACTTAAAAATTAATTAAAAAGTTCTTTAATATAGTATGCTAGAGAACCACAGGTGCAGTACAACAAAAATAAGATTCCCCTTTTCACATAAAGGTGCTGACCTTTTATTAAGTCTTTTTCAAAGCTATTTTTTCAAAGATGCAATCTTGTGTCATAAGAATATATAAAACTGTTTCCAGATAGATACATTTTTCTCTGATGCATCAACTTTGAGACAGTTTTATCAATACTTATGACACAAAATTCAATCATTGAGAAAATTAGCCATGAAAATTAATAAATAAAAGTCGAAACGTCAGCACTTTTTTGGGAAAAAAGGAATGTGTTTTTTGTTTCCTCCACCTGTGGTTCTTTTCAACTTAAATTAGTCAAATAAAATAATCAATCAATAATATATAATCTCTAAAGAAGCAAAGAGTAGCTTTAAAAATATACCATGTCCTTAATTATATAGGAGACGAAATCTGTCAATTATGGCCGTTCTATACCTATGCAAGATAAAGGTGAGTACTTAATACTGTATTATCATATTATAACACTGTTTCAGTCCGATAATGTTACGTAGAGGGTTTTATGATTGGCTTTATTTTCTTATTATAACCAATACCAATCAAATTGTGCTTACCTTGATTGTTATCTGTCTTCGCAAATCCTTTGTATTCTAATACGGCAACCTGATGAGCCCTCATAAACCGTTCGTCGCAGTCCATAAGCCCTCTAAATCTAATCCAATATAAACTTTTTGGTTGGTCAGCGGATAAAATAATGTCGAATCTCTCCCCTGCGTAGGTTACTAAAGATTGGGCTGAAAAAAATTATTAAGCAGATTTAAAAAAAGCACCAAGATTTAATAAACAGAAATGAAATATTTTATCCAAAGATTCCATAGCAAATAAATCAATTTATAAACATATAATTTTTGTACTGAAATACAAATACAGCGTATTCACTAATAAGAGTTCGCGAAAGGAAGTAGCAAATAGCCTTTTATTATTGGATTTCAAGAGAAATTTATTCCTTATGAAAATGTCTGCTACATTTCCAAGCTTGGAAATTAAAAGTGCTCATTCTTTCTTATGGCAATTGTATATATTTTTTAAATAGTTTCGCTATGCTCTATAAAGCATGCTGTTTCAACTTTTGAAATACTAATATTATATTTTATATAAAGCAGAACTTTTTGTGTCACGTAACTTATTTTTCGAGAGATTGGAACCGAAATGACCCAGTTTTTCAGTACGCGATGTATTATAACATCGTATGAGATATGCAATAATAGTCGACATGCTGAGAGGGAAAATTGCAATTTTCGCCTTCCCCCCAACTTCCTTGAACCTTCTGCTAATGACACGCTGATTTATTCTGGTTCCATGTAGTTTTTTCCAGTTTACTTCTTGTTTGAGATGCTGTTCGGCGTATGTTTTAGAGATCATCTATAGCCGAGATTTCTTAGTAAATTAATTTTTATATCGTTATTCATTGTCAAAGTCAAGTGTATACCAACTGAAAGAAAACTCCTACTGAAGAGCGATATTTGTAGAGTTTTTTGAAAATGGTAGATCTTCCAGCGATATTGCGATGGGAAAATCAAAATCCACGATCTAACGTAAAGTAAGACGTCGGCGTCGGAGACAGACGGAAGAGCGGGTGAAAAGATAGACAACGCACATGAGATAACGGATTCATACTGCAGCGACTTTATTGGGCATTTTTCAAGTAACTACTTTACCTTCAAAACAACTTGACTTTATTACCGCTGAGGGTTAAGTCAACTATCTCATCAACCCTATATTATTGTCACGAAAAATGCACGTCAAAAGATTTGCTATGGCTTACATGTGGTGTTTTTTTTCAAGTTTGGTGTGATTTTCATATGCTAACACTATATCAATTACTTTAAATATCAATCATCATCATCAATCAGCCCATCCGCGTCCACTGCTGAACATAGGCCTCCCCGCCATCGTCGCGGATTCTGTGATGCACTCATCTAGTTCCTCTCAATTATTTTAAGGTCGTCAATCCACGTCGTCAGCGGGCTCCCTCTGCTTCTAAAAGCGTCTTCGCCTGGTCTCCACTCCAGGATCATTCTTGTTCATCGTCCTTCGGTCAGTCTTGCTACATGGCGAGCCCAGTTCCACTTCAATGCCGTTATTCTCTCAATCGCATCGGTCATACCAGAAATTCGACACAATCTCTCATTTGTTATCTGATCCCTCAGGAAAAAGCCCAGCATCCTTCATCCTCCATCCTTCTCTGCGCCACTCGTATCTTTTCAGCAGACTTTCTGGTGAGTGCCAGAGTTTCTGCTCCATAGGTAAGAACGCTGAAGCAGCACTGACTGAACACCTACCTTCCTCTGCAGGCAGACCGGTATCCTTAACCTGAGGATATGACTGAGCTTTCCAAAGGCTGCCTATACAAGCTCTATTCGTCTAGTTATTTCGCTGGTTTGGTTGTCCCTCGCTATATGGATTTCATGTCGTAGATATTTATAAGAGTAAACCTGTTCTGCGTTATTTTCGTTCACTGATATATGTTCACTCACTGCTAGATTAGTCAAATACTGGGTTTTACTTACATTTATTTTTAGCCAGTTTTCGAGGCACTACTTAACCTGTAAATCATCTCCCTGGCTTCATCGATGCTATAGCACAGCAAAACAATATCGTCTGCGAATTTTAGGAGGCTCAGTTTCTCGGCATTTATGTTTATACCCATACTATCTAAGTCCACCCTTCTAAACATATATTCCAGAAACGCTGTAAAAAGTTTAGGTGGCATAACGTCGCCTGGTCGTACACCTCTTTTGATATAGAAGTCGTCAGTGTATTCATGTAATTTGACGCATGATTTGGCATTTTTGTAGATATTTTTAATTAATCTGGTATATTTATAATCTATCCGACTTTCTGCTAAAGCAGTAGCAGCATCTGCTTTTGATTGATTGTGTCTGATAGTTAACGAAAATTAGGACTAAGGGCTTAATACATTCGATGCATTTTTCTATAAGTGCCTTAATTACCTGTAGTTGGTCTAAATCCAGCTTGTTCGTATGGTTCGCATTAATCTAGCGTATTAGTTATTTGCTTGGTAATAATCCTCATAAACAATTTGTACACATGTGAGAGCAAATTAATCGGACGGTAGTTGTTCGGGTTCGCTATGTCACCCTTCTTATGGAAAATGGGAATTATCGCTTGATCTCATTGGGACGGGGAATAGCATTTATTAGACAGGCATTGTAAAGTGCGCAAATGGTCTTGTGTAGCGAGGTTCCTCTCTGTTTTATTGCCTCTATTTCTATTTGATCTTCACCGGCTGATTTGTTGTTCTCCATTTATCTGCTTGGAACTCTGGTAAAATAATCTCAGATAATTCTTCAGAACTTTGGTTTTGAATCTTAGCAATCGCAGTTTCTGCCCCTATTCTTTGTGTCACTATACAATGTCCTGTAAAATCAACCGTAGTCAGTATTTCGGATTTATTGGATGGTACTTCTCCACTGGCATTCTTTAGTATCGTTATATTTTTCTCTCCATCGGAGAAAGTTTTTCTAAGTAATTTCGTTCCTCCATTCTCCTCAAGAACTCTAGTTAGTTTCCTCGTATTCCTTCCTTGCTGCCTTCGATATTTCCCTGCTTAACTGTCTTAATCGATCTTGGCTTTCTACATATTTGTTTCGCAGTTCTGGTCTCTCCTTCATAAGTCTCTTAGTTATTCTCACTTAGCCTGTCCTCCTTCCAGTGGCCTTTACTTTTGTGATTTGTTTTAGCTGTTCTTACAATGTCGGTGATTTATGCATTGAACTCATCCACACTCAGATCTCCTGCGTTTTGGGTTTCAATTTAGTTTCTATTGCTAGTTGGTAATCTGCTACATCCTTTAGAGGTGTTCATCTTGTGCTGGTATTTTTGATAATCTTGGATCTCTCGTTTTTCAAATTTATCAGCATCCGCGTTCGTGCCAATCTGTGGCCGCTACCAATTGCAAATTTACCAGACTAGACCAGGTCCGTTTTCGTTGTAGTGCTTTGTAGAAAAAGGAATTCATCGCGAACATGTTCCTTTACATTATAAAATCAAGAAACATTTGACCTCTGTCATTTCTTGTTCCATACCCATGTGGACCAAGAGGGAGCGCCGCAGTGTCCTCTCTGTGGTCGAGCTTGGCGTTAAAATCTCCCGTTATAATTATATAATTAATAGGGCTCTGTTGAGGGGCTGCTGCTGCTTCAATATCATCATAGAAACCTTCGACCTCGTCGTCTGCATGCATAGATGTGGGTGCATAAACCTGAATTATCTTTAATTTACACTTGCTATTCAGCCAGTAGACAAGGTACATCACCCTTGTTCTGATACTTTTTGTCTGTGTTATGTTTGTGGCGTGTCTCTTACGTATAGGAAATGCTACGCATTCTTCGTTTACATCTTCTGACACTTTGAAATGGAATATGTTACCTGAATGCAATATAAGGTGCTCGTTTCCTTTTCTTTTATGTTCACTAATACCTAGTATATCCCGTTTGATGTGGGATAACTCCTCTTCCAGTTGGTATAGTCTTTCTGGTACAGAAATTGTTATCGTATTCAATATGGAGATCATTAGTCGTCTATGGTAGCCTAGGTAAACCTGATGATTCTTAGCATCCTCCATCTACCTTGGTCAATGACCAAGAATCCGCCCGCCGGCGCCGGGGAGCTTTTACGTAAATTGCAGACGCGATAGGACCTCGTCATAGGGCGACTGTAATATGAACGTAGTTGCTTTTCATGCGTTAGTTTAGTATTGGTTAGTTTTTGTTGGTTGTACCCCCTGGAATCCAGTTTATGTTAAAATGTCTGCTCAATCTCCAGTAATGATATTATGGAACGTCTCCTACATTTACCTTTTAATGCTTGCTTTTACATTCATTTGGATTAAGCATTGGTTCCTCTTACTGTAACAGCTCTTCAAGGCGAGCACGTACAGTGGAAGAGAAAGCAAATACTAAGTCTTTTATATTAAGCCCATTCATTGTCTACACAGGCTCGGACGCAACGCCTCATCCGGGAAAGCTCCCCTTTTAAGAGCTGCAGTCTCTTTCCCAAAATTTTAACCCATTTGATGATATTAAGTTTATGATATGTAAATTGGGACTTTACTCTTTGGCAACTTTCACTGTTGCTCGTTGTCTACGTCTAGCTCGACCTGCGCTAGGCCTACAGTAGTTCGCATTAAAATTGTTCAGGGCTCCAATATATTGTAGTAAGGTTTCTACGCACCCTCTTCTAGGTTAACCTTTTCGGCCAGGTGATGAATTTGTTTGGAAGTTTCAAGTCGACCGTCTGAATATTTCGAGATATTCTATTGTGAGGTATTAATATTTCTTTCCGTCCTAAGATGCTCATGTATACCTCGAAGAGTTTTTTGACAATTTTCTTTCAACCAACCAATAACTTCATCTACAGTTTCAATAAAAAGAATAGAACGACGCTTTTCACGTTTATCTTTTTTCGGCGTACATTCTCTCCTTAATAAATCGTATGCTGCTTTGTATTTCGTTCCATTTGCCTCAGCAACATTTTTCTATTCTCCTCCTGTTTAAGCTTCTCTTAATTAATATTGACGGAAATTTATACTTGGTACCTGTACAAGTACATAGTTTATTTAACATAAGAATGTGGCAATGTAGTATGTCCTATTTTTTTATAATTAGGTTTTTCCCAAAAGTAAATTAAATATTCGAAAATTGAACTTACTCTTTCCGAATTTAAGTTTATCATTTCCGAAACTGAATTTACTTTATCCGAAATTGAATACACTGCGTTCAAAATTAATATTACCGTTTCTGAATCTAAAAACAGCTTTTCCGAAATTTAGGGTACGATATCCAAAATTGAAGTTAAAACCCTTTTAATAGCGAAGTTAGCCATTGATCAAAATATGATAAATTACCCTCTATGTATAGTTAATAATATTTTAACAAACAGACATTATAGTAAATGTGAACAAAGAACAATGTCTCTTGAATATGTTTAGACGCGCTTTTATTCTGTAACTTGCAAGGCCAACATTTAGAACGTTTTGAGGAATTACATATTAAATTCACTACATAAATCGAATATATAATTATCGCCCTTACATCCAAAAGTTTAAATTGAATTCTTTATGGAAAAGCTTTAAATTCACAAGTTCAAAAAATTTCCATGTAGGTCACAAATAACTGGTTAAATGAATTTGTAACAGTTCATTAGTTTGGGCTTGACGTCATTCCCATTTGAGCTATAATGTCATTAACATTTATTAACATCGAAAATCTCATACTTTTGGATTCGTTTATTGTGTTTAAAATACTAGATGTTTTTCGTGTTCTATATCCTGTGCTTGTCTGTTTTCCAGGTTAGGAGCGGCTGATACAAAAACTCACCAAGACGCCCGTCAAGCGTGGTGTTTTAATTGCCAAAACCTTTCAACAAAATATGTCGACTTCAAAACCAAAGAAAGTACCCCAGGGGGGTAGAGGTACCTCACAATCCCACACCGATATCTCGGTCAGCCTCGTGGATTCTGGGGGAGGCACATGAACGACATCCATAAAGAAAAACCAAAATAATAATGGACCTAGCAAAGCTACAACGAATTGCTTATTAAACATTGCATCTTACAACACAAGATCAATCGGAATAAAGGAACGTCTGGTTGAATTAGAGTATGCATTGGAGAAAATAAACTGGGCTGTAGGTGTGTGTAGGCTTAGCCGAAACTAGGAGAAAATGAGAACAATACCTCCATTTGGATTCAGGACATACTATGTTCTACAGAGGGAATGATGATGATAGCACTGGAGAAGTTAGAATGTTAATAAATAAAAAACTATCGACAAACCTGAAAATCCTGAAAACAATATCTGACAAAGTAATATATGTCGTAATCAACATAAATAAAAATATAACGCTAAAATATATACAAGCTTATGTTCCAACTTCTTTACATGAAGATGAGGAGGTGGAAACGATTTACGAACAGAGAGCGAGAGCAATAAGAGAGAACCCAACGACGCATACTGTTCTAGGAGGAGACTTTAATGCAAAAATAGGCAGGGGAGCAGAACCACCTAGGACAGTTCGGACTCGGCACCAGAAATGACAGGGGAAAATTGTTAGGAAACTTTCTAGAAAGAGAAACACTTTATCTGATGAACATTTTTTTTCCAAAAGAGAGAGAAACTCAAATGGACATGGAGTAGCCCAGATGGACAAACCAAAAATGAGATTGACTTTATAATCTCTCGCCATAAACACATAATCCAAGATGTAGATGTAGTTAATCAATTCAACACTGGCAGTGATCACAGGATGGTAAGATGCAAACTACTCATAAATACAAAAAAATTGAAAGAAAAAGAAAGATGGAACAAACGACGAAGAGAGGAAGTAGAGAAAAGATAGCGGAAAGAAAGGAAACATACAAACAAAAGCTGAATGAAAATTTTTCCCATTATCCAGGAAAAACAGAAGAGTCATTAGATGATAGAAATAGGAGAATAACAAAAATTATAAAAGAAACAGCAGAATAGATAATAGGCCCCCTAGAGAAAACGCCGGACAAACTGTCTATAGAAGCAAAACACCTCCTAGAGAAAAGGAGAAAACTGATAACCGAGGGTAAAAGAGACACTATTGAATACACAGAAACCAACAAAACAGCATGAAAATTGGCGAATCAGGATATACCAAAACGTCAAACGAAACAAGTGCAATCCCTATTAAAACAGAACAAGGGACTAAATATATTTAAAAGACATAGCACACCTCAGAAAGAGATAACAAAAATAAAAGATGCGAAAAACAACATAGTAGAAGACAGACAACAGATATTAAAAGTTGTGGAATCTTTCTATAGAGATCTATACGAATCCAAAATAACAAACACAATGACAAGAGACGACAAAATTCGAATAGTAAATGTCAACTCAGAAGAAATGCCCGAAGAACTGGAGAAAGGGTTATCCCAGATGAAAAATGGCAAAGCGGCAGGAGAAGACAACATTCTGCCTGAAACGCTTAATGAATGTGATATTAAGACGAGACAAGAACTAGTGAAACTATTCAATGAGTGGCTAACTGAGGAACATATACCTAAAAATTGGGAGAATGCTGTAGTTGTTCTGATCTATAAGAAAGGTGACCCGACTGATCTCGAAAACTACCGGTCGATAAGCTTACTATCACAGATATATAAATTATTCCCAGAATAATCACAAACAGATTAGAGCGAAAACTCGAAGTTTACCAACAAAAGGAACAGGCTGGGTTCCGAAGCCATTATAGTACGACAGAACATCACATTGCACAGTTAGGCAGATGATCGAAAAAGCTGCAGAATATAACATAAGCCTTTTGTCGATTTCCGAAAAGCCTTCGACACAGTAGAAATCTGGGCAATAATAAAATCATTGAGAAATTCCAGAGCGGATCAACGTTGTATAAACCTTATTGAAAACATCTACAATGTCGATAAGACTTCATGAATCATCTAACCAAATAAATGCCAAAAGAGGAGTTCGGCAAGGGGACGTAATATCTCCAAAATTATTCACTTTAGTACTCGAGGATATTTTTAATAAGCTACAATGAGAAAAGAACGGATTAAACATACATGGTGAACGCTTGCACAATCTAAGATTTGCCGACGATATTGCACTATTTGCAAAAGATAAACAGGAATTGATTGACATGTTGGAAGAACTACTTACAATATGAGGCCGCAAAAGTAGGATTACACATGAACTACACAAAGACCCAGTTTATTACAAATACACCAGATGCAGACGAAACAATACCGATTCATGACAACACAATAAAAAAGACAGAAACATACATATACGCTGGCCAAGCTATAACACCGGGCAAACAAAATCAAGAAATGGAGATTGATAGGAGAATTAGACTGGGATAGGCGCCCTACGGCAAATTAAAGTACCTACATCTGCAATGACTTTAAAATCAAAAGTCTATAAACAATGTATGCCGCCTGTTGTCACGTATGGTTGCGAGACCTGGGTAAAAACCAGAAAGATCAAACATAAATTGGAAGTACATCAGAGAGCCATGGAAAGACGAATTTTAGGAATTTCCCTGAGAGACCACATAACAAATACATGGATAAGGGGAAAAAAACCAAAGTCGTCGACATAATAAAAATAATTGGTTCTCTAAAATGGCAATAAGCAGGACACGTGGCCAGACATACAGAAAACTGGAGCGGATATATCACCAGATAGAGACCTTGGGAAGAGATGAGAAGTGTTGGAAGACCCCAGCAAAGTACGACGAGATAAAGAAGGTCGCAGGCTTAAATTGGTATCGAGTTGCACAAAACCGAAGCCAATGGACAAATTTGAAAGAGGCCTATATCCAAAAGATAGAAAACGGCTAAAATAGAAAATAGGATATCCTGCGCTATTGTTTCGGTAATTTAGCAATTCCGTAACATGATTTTACTCCTTGACCTGGTAACAACAGTATTGAATTCTTAAAGTTGAACAACATAAAAATATTACTAAAGTTAGAGAAAGTAAATAATTATGATAGCTGGACATAATTACAATAGCCGTTTGTCTTTTAAATGTATTATTTGATTATTATTTAGCTATTTTAAAATAAATATTAAGATTATGATTATTTTTATAAAAATATTACAGTAGAAGACTTATTTTAATATCTTAATTTTGAAATGCATGATTTAAATCGGCGAAACACTCCCTTGTAGTAGAAAAGAGAACTATGTGATTTGTGAGCGAATGTATTTTTTTGAAAAACTCAAAAACTCCACTTTGATCTAGGAGTTAAGAAAGATTAGGAGATCTGTCTAACATTTTGGCTTTTGTCTTGACAGCGACAGCTATTTTAAAGTACCGTCCATTTTTTAATTAATTATTTGAATGTCGTTCTCTTTTTTTACTTGGTATAACATATACCAATTTTTATGGTGTATATTCTGCTTATCGGGCACATAAAGTGGCGTTATAAATTAATTAAAATATATTTGTCTAATGTTGATTTTGAGAATAATTTAGATAGTTCTAATTCATTACCTGAATTGTATTTCATTACCTTTCAATTCGATTATCTATTACAAATTTTGAACAGAAATTCTGCTCAAATTGGTGGAGGGCTAAATTAATTAATATATTTTCTCACTATCTAGCGTAATATAGTAGGGGTTATTTCTTCTATTTGTTTATTTATTTCTCTCTCAACAACTAATTAAGATATTATTTTGCACGTTATTAGCTTTAAAATATAACCATGTTTGAGCAAATTTTGAATAGCTACTGTGCTCAAATTAGCGAGTTATTACTTCATATTACTGAATTACCTTCTGTGTGTTTTATCAGTTTCTGGCGTAATAGACTAGGAATTATGCCTACTTTCTTTGTTTATTGAGTTCTCAAAAAGAAACTAAACTAAATTAACAGACGTTCCTCGTCAAATTGAATTAGAGCAGTTGACATTCTTAGTGCAATCTTTATCTGCCTTGTACTGTTTTTTATTTCATGTGTTGATGCCCCTGGCACCACACTCGCCTACATAACTAGGACATCTTCCGGTGACATGACAGGCATCTGTGGCATCACCATCCAGAAGGCACGAAGAAATCTCAAGTTAGTGAACCAGTGTACAGAGATCATCAAGAATATTCCACAGTCATTTTATTTCACATCTAAACTTTTTTAGAGCGAGATTAAGATAAAGCCATTTTTTATTTCAAACTTTTACCTACTTTAACCCCTACCACCCATACACACTGAATATCTTATTAATTCTGTTTTTTGATAAATTCAATTATAAATAACAGTAGTGGGTTAACCCAAACCAATTGTAAAAAATTGGCGCCTTTTCTTGAGTAACATAATTAATTTGTAACACTGTACAAATTGAATCGTTTTCAGTTGATTGCCACATTTTTTAAAATCCAACTGGCTATAGAATAAAAACAGTTTAACTTAGACTGAAACGATTTGCACTTAACTGGAATCGAAAAACTTTAGAAAGAAAAATATTAGATATTATTTAAACCGGTAGCTAATGTTGAGAATTGAATTTGAATATGGGAATGCTATGCAAAAAACGCCCTACATCTTATAATAGATTTAAAAAATCGTAAAAAATATGAGGTCTCCTATTTTAAGATATACGTCAGTCTCGTCTAAGAATGGCTGTTACGACTAAACGGATATTATCAAAAGTTTTGAACAATAATGAATAACCATTCAAATAATAATAATTATTTGAACAATAACGAATAGTTATATAATCTATTCAAATCTTCACACGTGTGTGGAGTCCAATTGCTTTTATTAAGTGTTCTATTAACTGTCTTAAAGCAGCTACATGTTGCACCTAGTCCAAAAACTTTAACAGTTTGTATGTCGAATATCAAATGTTTCGCTCCTTGAATTATATTTATTCCGTTCCTACGACTTATTAATATATTATATTGTTAACTTTTTTTCTTATTCGAAGGTGCCCAAGTAAGTCGTCATTATTATTTAATCAGTGTAGTAATACTAACAATAATGTTCATAAATAATTAAATACAGGCCATTAATAAACATGCAAGCACCACAAAAATATTAATAAGATAAACAGTAAATCATCAGAAACGTGCCAAATGTAGGTTCTATTGCAACACGACTAATTGCTTGTTGGTATTTTAAACACATTTATGGTCAAAACCAGTGTATATGTTAATCACGTGAAAATAGTTTTTCGAATGAGTGTAAAATATGCAGACAAATTGCAAATTTATTTCTTGGCCATTTAATAAATTATACATTATACGATTTACGAAATACTTTATTGTGATGACTATTGTTCAGAATATGGTCCTCTTTATAACGAATCCTAAGAGGTTTTTAGTTGAAAATAGTAATATGGTATTTATATTGGTTTCAATAGTAAATATCAGGCTGTATTAACGCCATATTCATGCTAAAAGGATACAAAGACTGTCATTCAGTTTTCTTCTTCCTCCTCAGCGTTTTTATGTCAACGCCTCAATTCCTGGATCCCTCCAGTCCAGAAGGTCTTCTGCCTATCAGTGAATTACTACTTTTTTAATACGATCGAGCCGTCTCATTTGATTAGCAACTTCCTCTAGGGTAATTTCTTTGTAATTTTTGGTCTCCACTGCAGAAAACTTTTGATATTCATATTTACTAGATTTCCTCATTTTGATTGAAATCTCTCAAGTCTCAAACTTTTTCCCAGCATTGCTCTTTGGACTGACCTGTGTGTTTCTCTAAATCGATGTGTACTTTTGGCAGCGGCCAATAGTTCCTATGTCATTGGGGGCGACAAGGGGTATTCAATAATTGTAGAATGTCTTGTAATTCGTGACAATAGTTTTAAATGCATGCCGAAGCTTGCCAACTGCTATCCATGTCAAGCCAATTTCTTCCAGTTTATTCAGAAGTCTCATTGTCCTTTAGAGATTTAATTTCATAGGAAAGGTACAATATGTTTCTCCACAAGGAACTACTCATATTAACTGTGCCTTACTTTGTCTAAGTCCACATTTAGCATAATATTGATTTGCGAGAATTTGGCGATCCGTTATGCGTTTCCCAATTTATTTTTGTATGAAAAATTAATTATTAATAATATAGTAAGTACATTTATATTATATAGGTACTAACCTTCAATAGGTGCTATGTCACCTCCATCTGTGCTTATTACTGTAATTGTATGGTTGTCGACTGATATCTCTACTGGGCAGTTAAGAAACCCAGCATTTATAATTCTAAAGCGATATCTGTATCCCTAAAATAAGAAAAATATTTATCGAAAGTCATCATAGCTATAAGTGATAGTAGTAAATCAGGGAAAAAATATTTAACATATCGGTTATCTTTGGTTTCATCAAGAATATTAAGGCTCTATGATGGACTGTAATATCAAGAAGAGAAGCATTGTTGCATCGAATGAATAAGATAAACCTAATCTGAAAACTCCGAAACTTGAATATCATAGACGGAATGAATATTTTAAATGGAATATATTTTCTGTCATTTTTAAATTCGAGCACAAATTCTAGGCCAAAATTTATATATCCTGCACAGCTAAAAATAATTAAATTCAGTTATTTTCGCTATATTTCGAGCTGAAAATCAAGCTTCTATCAATTTTAGTACACTGCACAACATAGAAATTGGTTAAAAGAAGATCTGGAGGTATATTCAAATCTATCAATTTTTTATTTAATGTAGTGTCCAGTGGGTGTAGGCCAGCATAAGGAACGGGATAATACTAATATTCTCATTTAGGCAGCACCCATTTCTGCCTATGGATGCCCCCAGGGAGGAGTTCTATTTCCATTGCTGTGGAATCTTGGAGAATGATTTGCTTCGGAAACTATCTTCAGAAAAAGTTCATTATTTGGTCTACATATCTGGTCTGGCGAATGCAATGCGATGAAAATTTACGAACAGAGAGCTCTTAATAAAATGGCTAACTGATGCAAAAGCGAACAGCTGTAAGTTAATCTGAGAGTCAACTTTGACCAAATGAGGACATATAATTCACGTATACAAAGGATGATACCGTCAGCGACATTAGCAGTAGGAAGGTGTAGAGTGATGTATAGAACAAATTGGGGTTTAAACTTATAATTGCCACAAAGGTATTGAGACTCATGATGACATATAGAGTAGTGACTTGGTGGACAATGACCAGGCAAGTGGCGCGCGCATGATCACTGGATCAATTTACATAGCTCTTACAGCTGGTGTAAAAGCCATATTAGATCTATTACCAAAGCACATTTAGATAAAGAAGATGTCATATCGGTAATTCATCGATTGCTGCAAGGTCAGGTATCAATAAGCAAAAGCCATGGGGCAGAAAATTAAAAACTGTTAAAGGGGATTTACATGCTTCCTAGATATATTGTTTTGCATTTCAAAATAAAAATACCGAAGAAGAAAATTTGAAAAGAGATCCACCAATAAAGCAGAGGTGATGTAGTACAACGACGCGACGGCTCAGAGACCAACGAGGATGCCGAAGGCGGAATGTACGAACCAAGGATGGGAACAATAATCTCAGTATCTATGGAAAACTTAATCACGGTATTTGGAGCGGAAGAGACAGCCATAGACTACTGAGCTGAAGATATTAAGAAGAAGAAGGTCATGAGAAATTGTATGTAATCTACTCTAACAGCCAGGCTCCACTAAAGGCACTGACATAGCATCTAAACTCTTACAAGACACTAAATGAACTAGGTATTTAACATCAAATGGCTCTAGCTTGAGTTTCAGCGCATGAAGATCGCATAAGAAAAGAAAAAGCCGATGAAATAGCTCAGGAACACTCATCCAAAGATATGATAAAACAAGATCTGTGAGATGGTTATAGGCGTACAGTCAGACCATCAGAAGGTGAGTAACAACAGAGTCTCAAGAATAGTGGAACGAGTTAACAAGTAAAGCTAAGGAATTTATTAATATAAAGGAGACCCTTAGTAAAACGGGCAGCAAACCTACTTAGTCATAATAGAAAGGCTGTTCGAAGGACTGTAGATCTGGAGTACCCGATCACTGTCAACTTAATAGACAACTGAGCTTGATAGGGCTGATCCATAAAACTAAGTGCAGGTTCTACCAGGGAAAGGAGTAGAGGGAAATCTGCATATGATGAGGTTGCAGTTTAAATGCATGGGTATAACCAATCCAGAAGCTACACTGAAGAACTATCGGCAATACTAGGGCAGAGTACAAATATACTTATATATACCGTGACTAGGGCTGCAAAATTAGACAAGGTGCAATAAAGACCAGCTGGATCCAATAGATCTTTCAGTTCTCACTAACAGATAGGCTTCCGGCCAACCCTACGTCTGCGTTGTCTAATTGTGCAAGTCGTTTTACTTTCAGCCCTTCGCATCTACAGTAAAATTTTTAGAAACTTTTAAATTCAGATGGAATCAGTTAAATTTGAGTATAAACTTTGTTTTACGAAAACCGTCTAAAATTGTAAACATAACTAAAAAATATATCCTTATTCCATCTAAAAGCTTTCAAATCGACTCTTGCTGTATAATATAATATATGCATTAAACAAAATTGTTTTTTGAAGTGAAACTTCTTTAGCGAGGGTAAAGTCAGAAAAAATACTCATCAAAGTGAAACGCTTATCAAAGTGTTAATTAAGCATATTCCAGTATAGCTAGAGGGTTGTGATTTTCAGGACACGTAGACGGGGTGAAATGAGGATCCTGGACGAAAACTAGACCCCGTCGTTCCCCCAATAATAAATAACAAAAACAAAAGATTGTTCTGAAAATTAATAAAACTATTATCAAACTAAACAAAAAATAAAATAAAAAAAATAAAAATTTGTTTGGAAAGTTAATAAGAGTATTATAAAACGAAATAACGAAAAAAATATAATAATAAAAAGTTTGAGAGCGCGGTCTTCGGCGAAAAAAAAGTTGGAAAAAAATTTAAAACTGCCGGGCAAAACTTGAGAAAAAAAACATCAATAAAAAAATTTAAACTCAATTCCTTATATCTCTTTCAGACGTTTCACTTCAGTTGCGTGCTTATAAAGGTGATGCTCTTTTTTTAAGTGACATTGTTTAAAGCTGGAGCATAAAATAGTTACTATTTTCTATACAAACAGGTCTCATTGTAAACAGTATATTTTGACTTCTTATCTTATTTTCTGTTATATCTTAGGTTATGTTATGATCAGCCTTTAAACTTCCAAAAATGAGGGAGTCCAGCGTTATTTGATCCGAAATCGAAGACGTCTCTACTCTTTTGCCTCAAAAGTCAAAAAAATATGAGAATGCGTACGGGTATTATGAAAATTTGAGCATTAGGAAGCGCATCAAAAACATCATGCATGCCAGTTTAGGTTAAAAAATAATCTATCAGCAAAAGTCATCTACATGTAAGAAAAACGTGGATGGAGACAAATACGTTCAGTTTATTGTCATTTTTTTTTAAGCGGGGCTCGGATTCACATAAACTAAAAAAGTTGAATCTTGAAAATATAAAATATGTGGAGATTTTTGCTAGAAGCTGAATAAGAAATTTCTTCATATGAAAGTTGCTATAGTCATGTTATGATATACTTAAAAAAATTGCGGAGTTTTCAATTTTCCACAACCTGCAGAATATATGGGGCACTGCTTCAAAAAGTCTTCTGCTAGCTTGCTGGTAGATTTTAGTAAGGCCCCTTTGCCAGTAAAATGTCATTGTGAGAGGAGAGGCAATATGGTTGCTACTGGATATACCGAGAACTTCCATGGAAATAAAATAAAATCGACTGCTCGTCTAAGACAGATTACTGAAGTCCTCAGTGCTACCACAGCAAGACCCTGAAAATCTTCATATTAATCAGCACACTAATGAAACAAACATTTCAACAGCGATGAGAAGTATATAGTTAAGTATTTTTAAGTTAAGCTATAGGTATGTTACCTTTTTCAAATAAATATTTTAAATATTTTCCGCTTGATTTTATTTTTGTATAGAGTACTATAGTGCCATTACAGTACTGATTACAATAATGAAATTATTATCGTACTTAGTTAAAAAAGTATGTCATTTTGACACTTAAAATGGCATCTAAGATAATATTAACATGACTGGCCAGAAGATAAAACTACTTTTGAAAATGCTAAATTTAAGATATGACGTACAGAGGGGCTCCAAAAATTTAGCTAGCATACAAGGTGAACACATTATTTTTACTTAATAACTGATTGCAGGGAAGTAGGTATGTAAATTAAGATTAAGTTAATATCAGATTAAATTTAGTCTTAATGCGATGTTAAGTTAATCTTGCATTAAATGTTTCAGAGCAATCTACTATAAGCTCTTTATATTCGCTCTACAAAATAGTGATTTTGAATATTCATAAAAATCTGCTCTAATTGTTACAGCTATCTTTTCAAATAAAACAAACCAAAATCCAAGTGATCGGAAACTTCTGCCGATAAGCTTTCACTATCGTAAATATATTGTAGAATATTCTTACATTACGATCAATATTTAAATGTAAGTAGGATCCACACATTGGATGCAATGTAGTAATTATTACTTACTTGTTCAACTGAAAATCTAGCCAAAGGGGTATAATACGTCTTATTGTCGCTATCATAGTATTCCTTATGTCTTCCCAACCCATTCACTAAAAGCGATGCCGGTTTGTTATTACCAACACTGTGATGATGATATAGGAACTTTTCCATTCCAGTGACCCTTTCCCAGTCTATAAGGATAAATGTATGAGAAGAGAGATCATAATCATAAAGGGGATCATGAGGATCGTCTTCGTCTGGAACTCGTACTATAAGAGGACCATAGCATCCGTCTACTCGTTGCATACCTTAATTTAAAAAGAAACAGAAATATTAAGATATTATTAGAAACTAATAAATAAACGAATGAAATGTATACAATTCATAATTTGAATGCGAATTATGAATAACTAACTTCATTAGCTAACAAATATTGCGATTATCTATCCTATGCTTACCAAGATGCGAATGCCAAAAATGGGTTCCAGCTTGAGTAGCTTTAAAACTATATCTAAACGTGGTTCTAGGTAGTATGGGACACTGGGTAACATATGGCACACCGTCCATGTATGGGCTCTCTTTCTGGTGTTGGCCATGCCAATGTATGGTGGTACCTTCAGACATCAGCCGGTTCTCTACGTCGACAACCACTAAATCATTTTGACATACCTGTAAAAAGACACGTAGGAAATAGTAAGATGAGTTTATAAATATAAAGATTAGTAGAGAGCTATGGAATTAGTGGAAGATATCTAATTTTACTATAAATGGGGGCAACAAATTTATTTATAAATAATAAATACAAAAGATCAACAGATACAGATATGTTGTGCTTAACCATATTTTGCACATACAATAATTTATTTCTGGTGTTTTATATTTATAATATTTTTTTTTTGAATGAATAAAAAAAATAATTTTATTTAACTTTGTTTTATTAAATACATTTCATTTCTCACATTTAAATTTCCTAATACACACATACATTCTTATAATATAATTTTAACATATTAAGTTTCAATACAAACTTTACTCTGTCTTTGGTCTTTAAGAACTCGCTACACACTTGTACGCCTTTTTTTACAAAACTCAGCATGTTGCATATAGTTCTCATACCACAGTATATCTTGAGCTTCAGCATCATTTCCCGCAAGTGCATAAAACCGCGAACAGCTTCCGACATCAGAAAGTTTTCATAAAGTTCTAACGCAAAGTTCTCCATATCTTAGACAAACACTTCAAATTGAAGTTCTCCCAAATCTTCTTCTGCTAATTTTATCATATCTAATATAGTTGGATCTCCTATATATTTCTTCAAACTAACCACTTCAACAAAAAATCCCAATTGTTTCAGTTCAACTACAAACTGCAATACATTGAAATTTTCGAAGTATTGAGCACAAGCGGGCGCACCTTTCGAATAATGTTCTGCAAACTTACAATAAAAGTCAACATATTCTGGTATGCTATGCATAGCAATATAATAATGATCTGAAGTTAATTGGCTAAATTCTTCATGTAACTTTTTCACAGCCTCATCCATAACTGTTAATGTTTATAACTGACAGCGACTGAATGATCGTAAGTATCAATGTTTCTTATAAACAGAAAATTCTCTCTTATTATCACATTGATCTGGGAATGATATAAACTACTTCATTATCTTCATCATTATTATCACCATATTCAAAAATATCTACAATTGATTTAGTTTCTTGCACAATAGCTCTTTTTTGATTAGTATATCTTATATTAATGTAATCACAATGACTTCTACACAATGGGCAAACATTCTTCGTTTTTAACCATTCTGTTAAGCAATCTAAACAAAATTTGTGTTCAGACCAATTTGGTGTGCAAATGTTTTCTTTTTCCAAAGGATTGAAACAAATAGGACATTCCTCTTTCAAGTGCACTTCACTTTTTTTCTTGAACCAACTGTTTCCGAACTAACTATTTCTGAATTGACTCTCTTGAGTACTCGATTTCTTAATTTGAGTTCTTCCATAGAAAACTAAACTGTGAAATGAAGAAACATACAGAACTGCTGGTTTTATTATGTTTATTTAAGAGGGAAAGGGAAAAGTCAGGGTCGGTTGAAAGTCGATGTAACGCAAGGTCAACATATATGTAGATAAGGATGGGAAATATATTAATTACATGATGAGAAAGACTCCTCAGTAATCAAAAGAGAGAGAGCCCTCACAGAGGATGAGGAAATTACCTCCTCCGTGAGGACTCACTCTTGTTAACACACTACTTGTAGATATTCGCCAAATGGAAAAAATACTATTATCAAAAGAATTTTTTCGAGAATTGGCTTAAATGAGCAAATAGTTAGGTTTCTTATTGAATACGGTAAAATGTTGTATAAATTAATGTGCAGTGAATTTCTCGAATACTTTTCTATTTCGTACTTGGGAGGTTTTGCAATCGTGGTAAGAAAAATTATGCTTAAATGTATAGGTACTATTTTATATGTATTTCTAAAAATTAGTAGAAAATATACAATACGGATTATAAAAAAAAATAAAGTGACAACATTCTTCTGTTGCCCGAAAGAATTATTTGCTGATTTTCATCAATATTAAATTTCAATTGGAAACCTTAAACACGTTCTTCACGATATTAAATCAAGGAAAATACATTTTAATAAAATTTTAAAAAGTACAGTGAATTACCGGGTATGCTTTTTAAAAAAAATGGCGCTTCTCAAAATAATACTAAATTATCAAAGACATTTCTTTTTTAAAATCAATAATTCGGCTCAAAAAATGTGTTAGAACGAGACCGTTTTCCGTGAATACCCCGTTATACGAGGATTAATCCGCGCCGGTTACATCTCTGATGCCCAGTTTCTGAAAGTATGGATAACTTTATTCTTCCAATATTTACTATGGCAACGATTGATAATACAATTGTAACCATAGTAATTATTGGCTTCATAACTTTATACACTAGATATCTGGTACTTGAGAAACCGGGCATAATTTAGATGGTTTTTAAAATATGATCTTCCTACTTATTAAATTCCAAATGTAATACTAAATTGCACACATTTTGAAACCCACCATAAAATAATTCTTTAAATAAAAATAGCGCAAAAATATGTTTTTGTTTACAAGGTGATAGTTTGAAATCTTACAATGACTATGTTTTCTGTACTAAAGAATATATCAAATACCAAATAATACAATTTCTACAAAAACGCGAGGGAATAAAGATGATGTATGATGCAGACCACTCTGCTGAAGCACTACCCTAATTCACGTTAAAATCTTAAATGGCATTGCCCAACTTGCAACTCGTCTTTGGAAAATTAATAAGATTAAAGCACGAAATATTAGCAAAATTTTGAGAAAATATTTAAAAACTGGCTTTTGCAAAATTTGGCAGGAAATATTAGAAAATAAAAATAAATTATGAGAAAGGATCCCAAGCCTAAATTAAAACACTATTGTTGTTTTTTGTTCGTTTTTCCAACTCTTTTATTAAGTGGTAAAAATGTTTTCCATTTTATTCTAAACATAAGTAAAGTCGATTTTCAAATTCCTCCAAAACATTCTGAAAAATGTCTCTTGGAATACTTCGGCAAGTATGAATTCTTCAAAATATGCAGCAAGCTTTAAATCAAGGCCTTAAACTAACAAAAATGCATCTCGTTCTCTCTTCCAATCAATCTCCCTGGCTCAAAATTTATCTTGATCTGAACACAGCAAAACGAAATACTGCAATCAACAAATTTGAAGAGACTCTTTCAAATTAATGAATAATACTATGTTTGGGAAAACGACGGAAAACGTGGAGAAAATGGTAAACGTAAAACTTATTACCCATTGGCTCCCCAGGGCTCTCTATATTGGTTAAACATTTCAGCATAACTTTGGCAAATTAAATTTCCCCCAATAAAAAAGGATCTACGATATTGCCATCCAGTATTCCCGCCCAACTCCTTTCTGGAAATATTGAGTAGCGCCTCTATACAAAAAATGTGGATTAACGTGATTCCACTGTTTATTTTCATGACCAAAAAGAAGACTCGTCCCTGTAGTAAATGTTTTTTTTATAAATTCTGGTGCTACCGTTAATTCTACCTATCATGGTTTCACAAACCTGAATTCCACTATCCGGATAATTGTCGCCAAGATCTTGCAAAATGTTGGTTTTCTAAGGGCAAAATGTATGCAAATTAATGAATGATGCTGTTTTTGGGAAAACGCCGGAAAACCTGCAGAAAAGGGTAGATGTAAAACTTATTACCCATTGGGAAAATTAAAATATTGGTGGGTTAGGGGCTGAAGCATGGGTTTCAAAACCACATTTCAAAAAACTCGAAATTTTCAGCGAAAATTTAATAGATATTCAATTGACTAAACCGTTAGAATGAACCTATTTACGAAAGTCAAATATAATGAAAATAGGATATAAAGAGACATAACATAAAAATAAATTTAAATAAAATAAAACAGCGTAATAAAATAAAAATAAAGTGGATTAATAAATATATTTTTTAATCTTATTTTTTGTCTTTTTTATTTTTATTCGTTATAATTTTAAGTTTTTCTCTTTATTTATTACAATTTATTTTAAATTGTTATAATTATTCTTATTTTCTTATTTTTGTATAAAATTTATTTATTTGTTATTTCATAATATTAATAATTTTTCAGAGAAGCTTGTTGTGTTTTGTAACTAGTGATTTGATATAACCCTATAAGAAAAACTCCATAGGGGTAAGGTCACGTGATCTTGGTGAACCCACTGGAATGGTTTGAATAATTATTTCGGGCTAATAACTCTCTCGCTATAGCAGCATGGTGTAGGAGTGCACCTTCTTGCTGGAAGTGTAGACAATCTTCGTTCATATTCAGATTGCCTTGTAAGTCTCCTTCGTTTTCAAGTTTATGAACAATCGAGGGTTCTCTATTTTCGCAGAGCATTTCAGCATAAACTTAGCCTATTAAATTTCCTCCAATAAAAAAAAAACCTTCAATATTGCCTCCCAGTATTCCCGCCGAAACATTAACTTTTTGGATATCTTGATTATGCCCCTGTATAAAAATATGTGGATTAACGTTACTCCAGTGCTTATTTTCATTGCCATTTAGGAATAACGAAGACTCGTCACCGAAGCAAATGTTTTTTATAAATTCTGGTGTTGCCGTAAGTAATTCTCTCTATTATGGTTTCACAAAACTTAATTCTTCTGCCCGGATAGTTGTCACCAAATTCTTGGATTTCTAAGGGTACAAAGTATGCATTTTAATTCCTTTCCTAACAGATTTTCTGGATACACCGGTAACTGTGGCTAATTGCGATGACCCCTTTGTATTTATAGATACTTCGCCAATAACCTCCATCGGCATATCTCCTTCCAAAACTCTAGATTTAAGTTGTAGTCTTTTTTATTACCAACGGATCAAGTTTCTTAAAATATTGAAATCAAATCTCCTATGTAGACCTAGCTGATGTTTTTGCCAGGTGCCTTTCATTAAAAATAATGGCAGTTCTCAAATAGCACATACTCTGGACACTATAAAAAAAATATTTCTACTCGTTCTTCCATAGAATACACCATTCCAAATAAAAATAAATTCAAAGAAAAAATATGAATACAAGTGATGGCAACAGCACGTTAAATTTTAAATCGTTTAAAAGATGCAAGTTTGTACTGAAGATTTTACAAGAAAGAGAAAAAACAAGTATTTGCTTTATTGCTAAAATAGAGAATTTTGGCACTACAGTCGGGTTTAGTTTAGGCTTCGGATCCGTTTTCATCATTTACGATTATTTTCTAATTATTTCTGCCAAATTTTGGAAAACCTAGTTTTTAACATTTTCTCAACAATGTTTCGACATTTCGTATTTAAATCTCATTAACGCGGTCTCTCTAAAAAGCATTTTTAATAAGGTCTCCAGAGAGGTATCACAAGTGAGGTGGTGCAATTAAGATTTTTTAGTTGATGAACATAGTGCTTCAGGGGTGAGCCAGGGTGGTCCGCAAAATACTTAATTTGTATTCCCCCGCATTCTTATAGCCCCCGCATTCTTATAGAATTGTTTTTTTTATGTTTGATATATTCTTAAATGTGGCAAAATAGAGCCAATGTAAATTTTAAAATTGTCACCATGTATATGATACATTCAAAGCATTGACAATTGTCGTAAATTTAGGTTAATCGGGGTTAACTTTACTTTTCTTTTTCTCGTTTAATGAAACCTTACATAAACCAACCCAAACTAACTCAAACTAATCCAAACTAACCAAAATTCATCCTAATGTTTTCGGACTTTGACCAAGACAATCCTGGCAACACACTAAAAATATATTTCGAAGATGAAGCCTTAGGTATTTTTATGACATTCATTTGCTATAAAATAGATGTATTTTATTTTATTTTATGAGGTCTTAATTTTGTGTGCTTTGCACTGAACAGAAATTTTCTCTTTATGAATGCTATATACTAGTACATTTTGTATATAATTATACCACATCAGGAATTAATTAAGATATTAATAATAATTGTTTATCTAAATACACTTTTATTAATGAATAAATATTTATTGTTCTGCTCGTAGCCATTATAAGTCTGCTGAGATATTGAAGTGAATTGCAATTGTTAATTCAATTAAACATGAACACGTGCCGAAAAAAAATTGTCTAATAAGATTAGAAGTTTGTAGACTTTAGTGCGTCACAGATCTCTAAATCTTAATTATTTTAGGGCATAAAACTCTAAGCTTATGTGATCCTAAAACGACTATCAGTTTGACATACAGCCAAAATAATTACTCTTTTTGAACCTGGATATGCTGCTGATTATTGTTTTAGAAAATCTCATTTTAAACCCATTTTATGATTTGAATTAATTTTTGCACTTGGCCGTTAATGCCTAATATAACATGTTAATTTCTTGTCAGTGTTTTCTATAACAATTATATATTACTGCCTTACTGTTTTGATGCCTTAATATAATGTTTCATTATTCGTGTGGCATAGTGTGTGGTTACATTACTGGTTTGTAAACGATCTTTATATATCTTTCACTATACTTAAATTATTATGGAATGGAACTTGACAGATCTTGAATAGAACATTAAGTACATTATTTATTTTACAAATGTTTGCCTTTTTCTCCACTTCAATGTAAGGTTTTTTGAAAAATAGAGCCGCTTCGGCTCTGGCTTCAGGGTGTAAACAGCACACGTGCTAGTTTATTTATTTGTTAATTCAAAGGGCCAGTTGCCCAATATTACAAAATAAAATATCAAAATCTAAGTTCACCTAACCTACAATAAAAATATAAAAAGGTAAATGTATAATTTTTGCCACTATCTTAAGCTCTGATCAATTAACATCACATTGACATTACATCAAAATTAAACGAAAAAGAAAGTACAACACAGTAAAGTAGAAAGACAAGAGAGACAGCGTTAACGAGGTTGATCATCTAGCACAAAATTTAAAGTTTCTTCTAAAGTTGGTGGGCCCATCAAAGCAGTCAAGATCAGAGGTATACTGATTAGCCAATCTTACTTTCTTAGACAAAAACGCGTTAAAGGGATAGTTAGTTCTATGTGTTGGGTTATGAAAAAAAAACCACTTGTCGGGTTTGTCTCGGCTGGACATGAATGCCAATTCTATTTAGGAGCTCGAGACAATTGCTGCGAAAATGAAGAATGTTGTAAAAGAGTGACAAATCTTTTTGATTTCGTCTCGTCTGCAAAGTGTCCATGTGCAGGGTCTCCTCAAACAGATGATAGTTCACAGAGTCTTGATAATTCGTTCCGGCTTGGTTTTGCTTAAACAACGTATGTCTTAAGAATTTGTGTTGAACTCTTTCAATGTGTTGGGTGTGTACATCATAATGAGGAGACCAAATACATGAGCCATATTCCAGCAATACAGTAAATGACTAAAATCTGCTGCTACTCAACTCTCTGACTGAAAGTCACCAGCACATCTCTTGATGAAGCCCAAGATTTGAGAAGCCTCAGAAACTGCCCCAGAAATATGCGGAATAAAACTCAAGCGATTATCAAGTGTAATTCCCAGGTCTCTATTATAAGAAACTGACTATATAAGGTTATTTTTGATGTAATAGGCGTGGTCAACACTCTTCCTGCTTTTAACGAAGGAAATTGACTAGCATTTTTTGGCATTCAAGTCCATACAGTTGTTGTTGCACCAGACAATGAGTCTATCCAGATCTGCTTGAAGTCTGAGGCAATCATCTGTGGATCTAACTTTAAGATATATCGTCTGCAAAGATAAGGAAGAAACTGTGCCAAAAAGAAGGTGATATGTCATTTATGTAAAAGATTAACAACACAGGCCTCAAATGTGACCCCGGGGACACACCAGACACATCAGGTATCTCAATCGATTGAAAGCCAAGGACTTGAACAACCTGTGCTCTGTCAGTCAAGTAGGAGCAAAGCCATTGTAGCAGAGGCCCATCGACCCCTGCCCTCCTCAATTTGTGGATTAGCAAGTGATGATTGAATCTATCGAAGGCCCTAGAGAAGTCAGTGTACCTCTCCTCCAAAGACAGGGATAAAAAAATATGTGAATGTTCAGCTCTGTGAAAAGGCCGGTAATGAAAACAAATTGCTCATCGATCAGTAGACCTTAAGGAGAACAAGACAAAATCACACACGAGGCTTTCAAAGATCTTTGGAATGGTACTTAAAGTGTCAGGACACACTCACACGAACTAACGAAGATGAAAAACCTAAAAGAAACTGGAAAATAAATCACATATTTGTCAACATGCATCTGATAACAATCACAGAATACAATAGGGGACGCTTCAAGTATTTTAGCAAAGGAACCATTATCTAAAATAGGAAAAATTAAAGAAAGTGCTTTAATTTTATGAAATAAAGATAAATGCGCTGCTTCAGCTATTATTAATTTAAAAAATACTTGATTATCTTTGCTAAAAACTGAAGTTAATAAGGAACACTTAAAAATTAACTAAATACTTAAACAAAAACCACTGAATTCTGCCTTAACACATGCCAAATTGTAGATATACAGGGTGGTCGGTAATGAATGCGCCAAAAAGCAATCCTAGCTTAAACTTCTTAAAATAATGATATTGAGCCAAATATGCCTTAGTAAAATGTTGCTCATTAATGAGATACAGGGTGTTAAAATTTAATTCTCGAAATTGTCACTACTCTATTGCTCAAGCTGTTTTTGAGATAAAGTCATGAAAACTGGGAATCGGGGGTTTTCGGGGATGGGGAATACGATTATATTATAGTTTTTCTCATAATATGTAGAGGGCGCTAGTTACACCCCATACTCTCGCTATTTCATGCCATAACTTTCTTGTTAGTACCGTTCCATTATTTTTTAAAAAAAATTATGATAAATAAATGATTTTTAAGAAAAATAGGTATAGTAACATTTATTTCGATTAAACAAACCGTTATCGAAATATTTGCATTTAAACATTTTATTGCCCAGTCAAAAAATAGTTAAGCACTAAAACTGATATAGTCTCATACTTTCAAAGCGAATAATGTATTGATCAAGAACAAATACTGAAAAACGTCACTTCAACAAATGTGCAAAATGTCCACCATTCACTTCTATGCATTTTCTTACTCCCTTTACCAAATAGCGCCTTACTTGGAATAAAGTTCCTTGTTTATTCCTGATAACAATGGCAGAATCATAATTTTTTTGCAATAGTTGCTCGCGTGTACAGAGTTCTTCTGTATACACTAAAGATTTAATGTAACCCCAAAGGAATAGATCCAAAGGATTAAGATCCGGGCTATGCGGCGGCCATGGAAATTGACTGCCACGACCAAACCACCTGTGAGGTAACCATTCATCTAGAAAATTGCGAACTGCAACTGGATAATGTGGTGGAGCACCGTCGTGCATATACCACATGTTTTGTCGTAACTTCATCAAGAAGATTCGGCAATTCATTTTGTAGAAACTGCAAATACTGATTACCATTAAGCCTTGCGGGCAACTCAAAAGATCCAATAATAAAATCACCAATTATGCCACACCAAATATTAATAGAAAATTCCTGCTGAAAATTCCGTTCTCTGGTTAAGTGTGGATTTTCCAGTTCCCACATATGGTTGTTTCGCCAATTAAACACACCTCGTCTGGTGAAGGTCGCCTCGTCCGTGAAAAGGATTTTATTGATAAACGTTGGATCGTGATTGTGATTATAGAGCTGAAATTGACAAAACTGAAGCCTAGCTGGTAAATCGGTTGGTAGTAAATGTTGAACGGGATTAAAATGATATGGGTGTAGTTTTTTACTGTGTAAAGTTTCTAAAACTGCTGTTTTTTTCACATGAGTAGCATTTTCTAAATATCTGGTACTTATACTTGGATTGTCACCCACTCGCACTAAAATATCTTCCCCTTGTTCTACAGATATTGCTTTCGGACGCCCAGCATGACTCTGAGGACGAAAAGAACCTGTTTCGCCTAGTCGGGCGTATAATCTTTGAAAAATGCTTCGATCCGGCTGCCTTCTATTTTGATATTTTTGCAGGTAGCGTCTTGCTGCCGCACGACTGTTAAAATTTACTTGGGCATAAATGCAAATCATATCTCTCATTTCACTATTGGTATATTCATTATGTCTAGGCATCTTAATTACTTGAAGTTGTTTTTTATTTCGATTTAAATTAACGTTAAAATAAGTTTCATTCAAATTAATGAATGTCAACACTGCCTGACGTATTGTCAAGTACCCATGACTACGTTCATTTCTTATCCATAGCCTACTCCATTCTTAACGAATTATTTTTGAGACCGCGATTTGACTCTGCAATAAAATGTTTAAATGCAAATATATCGAAAACGGTTTGTTTAATCGAAATAAAAGTAGTATATCTGTTTTTCTTAAAAATCATTACTCTATCATATTTTTTATTAAAAAGTAATGGAACGGTACTAACAAGAAAGTTATGGCATGAAATAGCGAGGGTATGGGGTGTAACTAGCGCCCTCTACATATTATGAGAAAAACTATAACATAATCGTATTCCCCATCCCCGAAAACCCCAGATTCCCAGTTTTTATGTCGTTATCTCAAAAACAGCTTGAGCAATAGAGTAATGACAATTTCGAGAATTAAACTTTAACACCCTGTATCTCATTAATGAGCAACATTTTACTAAGGCATATTTGGCTCAATACCATTATTTTAAGAAGTTTAAGCTAGGATTGCATTTTGGCGCATTCATTACCGACCACCCTGTATATGGCATCAAAAACGACTCTATTATTTACCTAATAACACCTCAATATCACACTACCCTAAACGACCAATAATTAATCGATATGACATTATTATGGTTATAGTGTCAAAGTCAATTCAAAACTCGACTAATTGCACGAGCTTTTTACTGTTATTTGCATTTACAAACCATTTACAATTTTTTAATTTTTTCGGTTTCTTTTAGGTTTTTCAGCTTCGTTAGAGTCACTAAACTGGCACTTGTGCTGTTTACACCCTGGAGCCAAAGCGAAAGCGGCTCTATTTTCCAAAAAAATCGTACATTGAAGTGGAGAAAAAGGCAAAAATTTGTAAGATAAACATGAATCCTCCACAACAATATGGAACATATTAATATCTACATTAAGTACATTATTATTTCAAATTATATCATTGAATATCTCAGAGCCAACACGAGATTTATATTCACTTTACCTGTTGGCTGTTGACTATTGTTACCTGTGTCACAGAAAAACTCATCTTACCTCTATAGAAGGTCCTGGTACCCTCCTATTCACCGACACTAAACCTCTACTATGTCCGTCTCCAGGAATGCAGTCCTTTCGGAAACAGTCGGTACGGTTTCGGGGACAATCGTGGCATGCTTTCGTCATAGTATAGTAGTTCTCAATTTTGAAGTGGTACCGACAGACCATGGGGAGCTCACCCGCTCTGCATTTGCGGGCGCAGGGATGCGTGCCATCTAAGGGGTCATTTTTGTAGTGAGGCGAGTTGGAGGAGGTTTTTGAAAGTTCATCTATAAAAGTTGATGTTAGAAAATAAATGTTAATTATCCAATATGCGTTCGGTAATTTTATTACACGACTGGTTACGACATTTGGCGTCAATTACCAAATGCGATAAGTGACCCATTTGGGTCGTTTTAGCGCCGAAAAAGTAGTGAGGACCGAAAACCTGAGACTACAGTTTGTTGGAGCAACAGTTTGAAGCAGGAAAAAATGGAACAGGATCGGAAAATGTGGACATTTTGTGATGCTTAGAGACAGTCTCTGGTGGATTTTATGACAGATTTCTAGGTAAAATCTTACTTTTTGCATATCGATTCGAATAGTTTTTGTGATAAGTAAGCAGATTTATTTACCTGAAATCTCATTTAATACGATTTGAAAACAGGAAAATGGGGCCGGAACGGGAACATTTTTCAAGCGACAAGCATCGATTTCTGCCAATATTATAGGAGATTTCGAAGTAAAATTTTACTTTAAACATCGAAGTTGTTTCAATTAATATTAAAAAATAGAACACAAAAAAGATCTTGTAATTCATTATATTAATCTCTATTGAAGTTTTTACTTCTGTCGTCTGGCCTTAAGCAACCACAATTTTTTTTGTATATACAATAAGTAATACAATATTTGTGGGCTCCCATGTTTGAACAATGATATTACATGCATAAAATGTGTCACTAAAATTCAAGCTTTTGCCACTGGCGCACGATCGCATCCAGCAGCTGCGCGTCGCGAATACAGTCTGCCCGTAGCGAATACAGTTAGTTGTAAGCCAGCATGATTTTATGTATACACCCTTTATACAGTGTGGCTCACATTTATTTATTTTTCTCTAGAATATTGAGATACAGAATTGAAATTTGGAGCACTTGCGCGCCCGCCAGTGGCAAAGGTTTGCACTTTAATGACACATGTTATATGTACATGTAACATCATTGCTAAAACATGGGAGTCCACAAATATCGTATGATTTATTTTAAAAATATGCAAAAAAACAGTGCTTGCTTAAGGCTACACGACAGAAGTGAAAACTGAAGTTAAAATTATTTGCCACAACTTCGATGTTTAAAGTAAAGTTTTACTTCGAAATCTTCCACAACATTGGCACATACCGCTGCTTATCGTTTGAAAAATATCCCGATTTCCCTATCCTGACCTATTTTCCTATTTTCCAATTGTGTTAAATGAGAGTACAGCATCATCCCAAAATTACACATTGGACGCATATTCAATTTTCAGGTTTAAAATGGATTGAATTGATATAGATTACGTTCGTTAATTTAGGAGATTTTAGTAGTTTGCGTCTTGTATATTCAGCAACAGAGTTGTCTGCTATAAACTACTCGGTGAAGCGCAGGTTGCTTCCACACATGAAAAATCATTATATAATAGTATTGACATGTTCCTTATTGGCCATAAATATGTAATACTTCCTAGACGAAATACTAAAACAAACATACGCTACGAGAATTTTGTGCAAATATTAAAGCTAAAAAGTACATAAATAAATAAATAATGGATTATACAGGTTGTAATTAGTATTAGTGAGCTGGGAATATTGACAAATTATCATTCATTACGATCTACCCGAAGACCTTGTGACTAAGTGCGATTATCTATTACTTCGATTGTTTACTATGAAATTAAAAATGCCATTGAAAGCCCTATTAGCCATCAATGATTATATTTAATGAATAAAACACTAATCTTTATATCTATATATAGAATAATCATATTACCATCAGTTAATCCAAGAAATACATCATTTGTACAGTGCCACTAATAGAAGCATTAAATGACCATGACAAAAACTAATAATGGTCGATGAATTAATAAGAGACCAGAGGAAGAGGGGAATCAAGGGGCTAAATGTTAAAAGATAATATTTAAGCCATCATAGAGAGAATTGCTAATAATAATATTGATTTAAACAAAAGTAGATTTGATATAACTACAGAATGATCCTAAAAATGATTGAATCAAACAGCCTATTTATTAGACTTATAATTCTGCGAAAAAGTCTAAACGTATTTTAAATAGCTCATCATTACTAAATCTAACTCTAAAACTGGCAAACTTTTTCGAAGCTATAAAATTCTAACAGCTCAAAAATTACAATTTAGAATTAGACACAATGTATACGTTTTTAAAATAAATACTATGTTATGCCACTATATCTTATAACGTCTATATTGTCCCATCAATCATTCTTCCGAAATTATTGTATTCCTTAATATTCTCTATCAATATAAGGTAAACTGAGGTAAGTTGCAATATCAGAGTAAGACCAATCACACGTTGTTACTCAGAACTTGTTGTTAACTTCTATTCCTATTATGCATACAGTTTACTGTTTTAAAAGCACTGAGTTATGAGCAAATTGTTGCCTTAAGAGAATTATTTTTTATCGACACACCAGCTATGAAACGTGATCAGCTGGGTATCATTGAAAAATTGAGTGGAAACGGCGCCCAAATGTAGTGACAAAATAGGTATGAAATACCTGCGGTAAATATTATTTTTCTTGTGTAATCCTGTTAAATATAGTGCATCAGTCTGTGCCTACTTAGTTTCAGTTTAACGTTTATTTTAAAAAAGTAATCTCGTTTGATTGCACTTACCCCAGGAATATTGCAATCAGGGAAAGGGCAATCACATGGGGCTAGGAAAGCGCAATCAAGAGATTACACTTTCCTGAAATAAATGTTTCCTGTTTCTTTTTAGTAAACGAAGAAACGGTCAGAAATTGTTAAAAAAATTCTACTCGTGGGAGTAGATACTCCGAACAAGATGTTGGTCGCCGTTGAGCAAATCTCAACATATCTCCACAAGCAACATACGATACAGTACTTTGCACTGCATTTTAACAGGCAGGCAAGCGCACCAGCTTTGCCATTGGAAGATGAAAGAAAATTACAGAGTACCTTATTACATTAGAAAAATGGGGTTTTGGACTGAGTCGACGTGAAGTATTCCAATGCAATGAACAATTTGTTCCTCTAAACGGTAGTGAAACATTATTTCGACACAACAGACTTGCAGAAGATTGGTTTTTAGCTTTTAAAAGTCGACCTAGATTGTCAATAAAAAACGCAATCGGTCTAATACGCTAGAAAAAAAATTATTATAAAGGATTATTTTAATTTGCTCTTTAAGACATTGACCGAAAATATGGAACCTAGATGTGACTCTACCTGTATCGATCCGTCTAAAACAAAAGTGGTTGGGAAAAGAGGAAAACTATCCTCACGAATAACAGATGGTAGTGGTAAAGAAAATATTACTTGGTTGGCAGCAGAAAATGCTGGAATGAAAGTAGCGCCTTTGATAACTTTTAGAGGTTTGAATGTGTGGGAGAATTGGTTACCAAGTACTGATAAATGTTATCCAGATACGGCATATGCTGCGAGCGCTAAGGGTGGATAACATCTGAAATGTCCGCTAATTATTTCGAAAAAATCTCAATACCATCTTTGGGACGTGAACGATCTGTTTTAGTACTCTATGGCGGACACACCACTTACGTGACGAATAAAATTGTTACATTGGCTACACAGCACAAAATTACAATATGAGAACTCCCAGCTCATCCTAGTCATTTACTTCAGCCATTAGATTTGGCTATTTTCAAATCTTACAAATGCAAGTAGGATGCTAATTTGGTTGCATGGCAAAGAAAACACCCCGAACAAAAGATTCTAACAAATGATTTTTGGTATTATTGGGAAGCGCGTGGAAAATGCTTCCTCCAGAAGTAGTTGAAACTGTTTTTTGCAAGGATGGTAATTTCCGCTATAACAGAAATATCATTGATGAATCGGCGTATGATCCAGCTTTGCATAGCAACAAAAAAAGTTAAAGAATTTGCACAGAGGGTAATGAAGGTGCAGAAGACCGTGATAAAATGGAAATTGAAGAAAATCTTGAATTAAGTTCTGATAATGATAAATAAACTTAAGACTTGGGGATCGTAGGACAAGGAATTTGTAGAGGACAAATATGACAAATATGCTAAAAGATTTTTTGAAAAGTAAATCAAGATATTAATTTAGATAATCAAGTAACATTCAGCTGCTCCTTTTTACGGAAGAAAGTCGGCAAGGAACAATTCTTTGTCTTCCCAGATGTGGAAGACATTGACGTTATAGTTCGAGAAAATATTGTAAAAACTTTATATCAGCCACAAGAAATTGAAGGCAGATACCATTTATTACCTGAAAGCTGTTACATATACCGAAAATAAATCAATAATATTTTTTTTACGAATAGACAGGCCGTTTGTTGTTGCCACACTTTGCAGGCACCTAATTTGTTTAAAATGTCCGCATCCGCAAAGAGTACGTAGGCATAGAGTTTGCATGCGTACTTTTTGCCGGGCGCGTAATCTTTGGCACTATAAAATTGTATAAACCCTTTTTAACCTTGGACTTGGCCAAATAGAGTGTTTGATTTCAAGTCCGCAAATAAGTTTAAAATGGAAAGCGCATTCGAAAAAGCCATCGAAAGTTAGTGTTTAATAGAGAATTATTCGAATCTGTTAAAAAGAAAGTGCCTCATGACGTAAGGTGAGAGTAAAAGACCCATAGCAAAATCTACCGGAGTAACTAAAGCAACTCTTCCAAAGCGACTGAAAGCCGATTTCATATTTACCTCACTTAGGTGATTCAAACCAGTTTTCATGACGGACATGAAAAGGAACTAATTTCTGCAAAGAATTTGACTTTTACGGCTTGACGGTTAGATTATTGTATGAATTAATTTTTAAATTCATAGAAAGAAACGGCGCTAACCACAGATTTAAGAAACGGCGCGAAAGGATTGGGTGTTTTCATTCTGTGAGCATTACAAGTTGAGTGGCCGAATACCAGAGAAAACAAGCGTTGCAAGAGCATCTGGTTTAAATAGAGTTCAAGGGAACCGTTTTTAACAGCGGTGTGCGCTATAAGGGCTAGTGGCAAATACGTGTCTCCCTCTTTAAGATCTCCACGCAAAAAAAAAAAAAGGAAGTACTGATTAATGCTGCTCCACCTGGTACAATACTACAAGCTTCATACTCAGGATTCATAAACTCGGAATTACTCATTCAATGGATGAAAAAGCAGCCTTGATGATCCGGTTAATTTAAAATTACATCTCATTAGCTGCCATTAAGTTTATCACTACATAGCAGTCACCTTGATAGAGATGCTTATAGTCAAGAATGTGACAAGTCTGGCAAACAAACAATAACAGGTGAATTATTTGGCAAGGCTTTTTCAATGGTAGCTTCCATTGAAAAAGTTGTGAATGTTTTCCGATAATGCGGAATTTGACCTATGAACTAGAAGTATTCAATCCCGCAGATTTTGTACGAGCTATTGAAACCGACATCGACAGGCTGTTGTCACCATCCGAGAAAAATTCAGGATTGAGGAAAGAAGACGACATACCCATCAACAAACTCATAAGTTCTTCAATTTAACCTAGCCATAATTCTCAACCTTCCACTTCTCATCAAGGCTTGAATGGTACAATCGTTTCGACAAATTCAAACGTCTTAGCATCACCACAAATAATAAAACCTTTTCCAAAAGCAAATAAAACAGTGAGGAAAACAAAGGAAAATAGATCAAAAATTCTGACAGAGACGCCATTACAAAAAAGAACTGGATCAACAAATGACAATGAAGGCAAAAGCTGTAAAAATAAACCTAACGGAAACCAACGTAGATT
>MU182813.1:42237-59112 GCA_016904865.1 Pissodes strobi | reverse complement strand
CGACGAGCGGTGTGTGTGCGAAGATGTTGATTGACACGGTTCTTGAACATTTGTAGGTTGTAATTAGTGGGAAACAGAGGTCCTGGAAGTGAGTTCCACAGTGACGCAGTGCGCCAGACAAAGGAGTTCTGGTAAAGCGATGTTCTAGGTGTTTCTAGTTGTACGACGAACTGGTGCGCTCCTACCGTCTGTCGGGACTGCCTGACAGGAGTTGCCAGGGGCGGGATTATGCGGGCCAAATCCTGGGAACATCTGCCGTGAAAGTATCTGTAAAACAGAGACATCTCGGCCACATGTCTGCGATGTTCCAGACTATCCAGATTCCGGGTCAACTCCGGATCGCCGACGAGACGCACAGCCCTCTTCTGAATGGAATCCAGCAGCTTTAGGGTATGCTTTGGTGCGGCACCCCAGATATGTGAGCAATATTCTAAGCACGGTCTTATTTGCGCTTTGTACAGCAAGAGCAACTGCTGCGGTGTATAGAGTTTTTTGTTGCGAAATAGCGCACCAAGGTTCTGGGAGGCTGATTTTGCGATGTTAGCAACATGGTCATGCCATGACCGAGACACCCAGCAGCCCGATTGACGAGGATGAAGGAATGGTCGATCCTGCCATAATGATGTCAGGGCCCGCTGTATTGGCCCTTTTAGTAAACGTTGCTGCTTGGGTCTTTGCTGCATTGAACTGGACCAAATTTCGGTCGCCCCAAGTTTGAACTTTCTCCAGGTCTTGATTAATTGCTGTAATCTGCTCCTGTCTGCGGTGATGAGTCTCAGTCGCTGGTAAGGGTTTTTCTGATCTAAAGTGGGAGACAAGGGTACTGTCATCTGCAAAACTGTAAACAGGATTATTCGTTTCGATCAGCAGGTCATTAATATAGATGAGGAACAGAGTTGGAGAAAGTATTGTGCCCTGAGGCACGCCCGCGTTGATGGTGAATGTGTCCGAGATGTGTCCATCGACTGCAACATGTAGGGATCGGTTCTTAAGGAAACTGGCCAGCCAGCTGCAGAGAGAGGCGGGCAGTCCCAAGGACGGCAGTTTGTTGAGCAGTCCGTCATGCCAAACTCTGTCGAATGCCTTTGAAATATCCAACGCAATCGCTCGAGACTCTCCGTGGTTTTCAATTGCCCTACTCCATATATGAGTGACATAGGCCAATATATCTCCTGTCGATCTCTCTTTGCGAAAGCCGTATTGATTATCGCTGATTATTCTGTTGCTCTCGAGGTACTTGAGTAGTTGCTGGTTGACTACACGTTCCATGACTTTGGAGATCATTGGAAGCAAGGCAATCGGGCGATAGTTTGAGGGCGTGGTTTTCTTGCCTTTTTTGGTCAGAATGGAATGATGCAACATATGCAAGAGATGATGTCATGCATATGTAGGATCGGGATTCATAATTAAAATCCATGCGTACTCTTAGCGTTCACGTTGCGGACTCTTTGCCTTTCGCGCGGCCGAACGGCGCGCCGCGTGCCGCATATGCATTTTTTTTTTAAATAATTTGTATTTTTTTAATCTTTAGTAGTTTTAATTTTTTTATGTTACTAGATGTTACTGATAATATCAGATATCATTCAACAAAATATTTACGATTCTGTGTTTCCTGGTACCATTTTTATTAATATATTTCAACTAGGTGCATTCTCTTACCCAACTTTCCCCTATGTATATGTATACTAGACTTATAGGTAAATATCCCCTTAATAGATTTGAAAATGTTCTAAAATTACCATACTATTAGATGCAACCTTGTAAAAACAATAGGATAACACATCGTATGCTACCTAATCATAGTAAATATATTATTGCCAACATACTACAAATAATTATACATACCGTATTCCTCATTATAGTGTGCAAGGATAAACGCGGCATTCGATATGATTACTAATAGTACCGACAGCTGATACTTCATGGCATCTGAAACATAAGAGTTTGTTTTACTCTCTATTATATTTTAATTCATGTAAGAGTAATTAATTGTGCATATTTATATGCTATTTGGATAAAAACATATAAATCGTCAATGTATATTTGATGAAATATTGAGACTTCAATAGCACTTAGATTTAATGTTTTTATCTGGAGCATTATAACCAAAAACGATTCGACAATGATGAGAATGAAAGAGGTTTAAATTTAAACCCATCTAAGTAATTAATATATTGAAATTATTGGAAGGAGTCTTATTGCAAAATGGTGTACTTTATTGAGCACTTTTCACAAGCTATTCTTCCAGTACCCAGTACAATCCGCCAAACGACGATTGACTGAGTGAGGCAATTAGCCGATATTCCTGCAACAATAGGCCGAGAGTGATAATTTATCCGAAGATGCTCGTCCCAATCCGAAGGGACAATTTGGCAAAAACAGTTAGTCGAATTTACAATTTGCGGAGCGATTCAATTCTGGTAATGTGACAATTTTCCGTTTGACAATCATTGGCTAAATACGATAATGTGGCTTAAAACAAAACTAACCCATACTGATTTAAATAATTAACGTTAATGATTGAAATCATTAAGATTTGCGTTTGCACCTACTAAATTAAGCTAACTAGAAATACAGCTATTAATATTTGACCATATTAAAGCCTTGACTCATGAAAGGTTTAGAATATCGTATCATGCTTATAGAGTTATTATTACAACACTTCTTTAAATAACACATTTAAGGACCTGTTGGTTCGACAAATTTTATTATTTTGATAACGACAGTATTTTTCATTAGTTTATGAACAAACAAGCTCACACGTATTCAGATTTGTTTAGTTCGATTCCTGATCTTTCAAAAACCAACTTAATTGGTATTTTAATTTTCGAAAAAATGCGCTGTTTTATTCACAATGCCGATAAATAATGTACATACTCAATGAGTGTTTCACGAACCATGTTAGCATCATCATCATCTACTAATAATGAGGCTGCAGCTATATCTGCTTTTGGAATAGTGTGTGAAAATAAAAATAATAATAACTGAGGTACTAAATAACTAAACAAGAAGGCAAAAAATTATTGTTAATATATTGTAAAAATATGTGGTAATATTTATTAAAGAGTAGAAAATTCGACGAGTCGTTGAGACAAATGTCTTTTTGACGAATTGTAGTAATTGACCAGTCGTGTTTTTTTTTTTTGACAAGTTGACGAACTCTCACAGGGCAATCAATCGTCTCTTGGCAATTTTACCTATTTAATTTATTTAACGGCGACTAATCGCCACTGCGAGCGATATATTCAAATCGAAAATATAAAGATTATAATTTGTGTTGTCCACGTCAGCCTGCAATTTTTATTACTATTTTAGATCATCTACTAATTTACTTTACCGCAAAAAAATATTTTCTAGTAGTCATTTATAATTAAGATTTAATTATAAAATTTAAATATAGTCTCATAATAAATAAATAAATTATATTAGTTAACGGTTGACTTTCAACTGTGAGGTTTTCCCAATTGAAAATTAATTAGAACTGAGAATTGTTATTTGTTATATGCTTACGCAGGTTTTTGATCATCTTGGGATTTTAGATTGGCTAGGGATTTTGTGTTTTTCTATAATATACTAAGTAATAATCCATTAAGAAAATGTTTTTTAAAATTTTTATATATAAAAAGCTGTAGACGAAATAAAAAACAAAAGTTCAACCATACCATACTTTTACACTACTTGTGGACATAACAAAATTGGATTCCTCTACTACTACCAACCTCATGGAAAACGATATAATTACTATCATATGATATTGTATATGAAACTGCACAGAATATGTTGACATGGATTCAATCAATATCCTTGCTCTTCCTTATACATTACAGTTATGGTTTCAGCACGAAGTGAGAGGAGCTCTACTAGCAAGCTAATTATACTGGGTAGATTTAATAGCTAACGTACTTGCAAGAATCTGATCTTGAATTAGGATAAAACAGCTTAGATCCACTTTATATATCGTAAAAATGGCCGCATTATTCAGGTAAGTTTTGCCAAAATTTTAGAGGATCGCTCTAATGATACCGTATCGTGGAATGTTCATATTGATTATGATCTACCAAAGCAAGTAATATATTTTGGTTTATTGTTGAGCACAATTGGGATAAATGCCTAAAGGATCTAAAGTTTACATTGAATCAAGCTCCGTACTTTCATTATCGTATAATAGGTAAATGTGTTACGCATAAAAGAAACAGTGATTAAAATGTAATCGAATCAAATCAAAAATGCTTTATTGTATAAAGAGCTGAACACTCTTATTTACAAAGCCGCAGAGAGAGAAAATACATTGTAATACAATTTACGCAATAAATGAAAAACCACAACACCCAAAGACAATAGAAATTATAATATCAAAATAAATCAGCAGAGTAATCTAAATTTGTCAACTAATAGAAAATAAAGTCAAAATAAAAATCTACAATCTATCAGTGTGAAACTCAACAAGGAAGTATCAGACCTTACTCAACAACAGATTCTTAACATGGTTATTATAATGCCCACTACTCTCTAAGTGTGTAAGTCCCAGGTGGTGGCAGGTGGTTAAACGTTTTTACCCCTTCAATTATAATTTAATTTTTTGTCAATGCGATCTTCGGAATCAGCAATCCCAAATTGTTAATGCTGTATCTAGTTACTCTTGCTGTACCTATGCTCGGATCATATCCACAGTACCAAATCAATAAAAATGCAGGTCAAGGTGAGAATCTCCTCCTGCACAAACCGACACCACACAAATATCGTACCGCTTTTGAAGAACAAAGACAGATTTCATGAGTTGCTTGCTTGCAAAACCCCAAAATTGAATACCGTACCTTAAATGTGAATCGACCAAGGCAAAATATATTCTCCTTGCAATATCGTGATCTAAATCAATTCTCGTAATTGAATATTTGCCTGAACCATTTTGCTGGATTTCTATCATACCAGAGTTGCTCATATTAATAGTAAAAAATGTGCTTGTGTACAAGTATTACTATATGATTTTTATTTCAAATCATGTGTGGAAAAATAATTTCTTCATTCCTATTATTTCTATGGACAAAGCACTCATATAATATATTTCAGTAAGTAAAAACACGCAAATAATATCTAATAAATCGATATCAATTAAATATTATTACAACACCATAACTTCATATTACACAGCAAAGCTTACATTGTAAGCATTAGCAAATGCTGAGGAAGACGTAAGCAAAGATTCCAAGAAGTTGTTTCTTGCATCAATCCAAAGTCTCAGTCCCCATATATTTTTGGAATCCAGATTTCACTCCCACACTTAAAATATGCCTTTGATATTATTCCCATATTAATGGATTTATTTCTTATTTAACCCATGTAGTCCCTTGTGTACATTCGTATACATAACATTCACAAATTATTTTTAGCGCCATCTACTAAAAGTCTGACAAATTATATAAAATAAATTACTTACAGGTCTTCATTACCAAATCATTTATAATAAATGACATCTGCTATTAGACCAATAAAACGAACACAATTTTGTTTTGCCATGTGAGAGAGAATTGCAATGGGTAAGTACTCTATTATTTTATATATTTTTATTAAAACGTCGTCAAAAAATTAACAAATATATAGTATTTGAACCTCACAGATATAATACAATTGTCTGGGAAAATATTTGATGAATATTTACGTAATTGTCTATATGATGGAGTTCAAAGTATTATGTGTACAAATATAGACAAAGTTACGTGGCGTGCATTCTTGCATTGCGTGGCGTGCATTCTTTAGCATTATCTTTTTTTTTAGCGAATAAGCGGTATCTTACTGACAAAAAATTATATTCAGATGTTGAGGACCTAACCAGCGATGAAGATTCTGATGAAAACGAACTTCTTATAAAAACGCGACCCCGTGAAGGAGATTCTACTCCCCATCTTTCAGAATATGAAAATTTTGATGCTATTAAGGATGACCATCATAGAATTCGAATTGTAAAACAACAATTTCTTTGCAAATGGAGAATCAGTCTATTCCAAATATTTCATAGCAAGTAAGCAAGGTATAGATAGAAAATGTTTCGTTTCGAACAATGCACCTCCGTTTCGTGACAGAAGAAAGCAGAACTACCATAGAACAAAATGAACTTCACCCCACAAATGATCTTATGAAATATTTTCCAGATAGTTTATATCAATCTTTTGTTGAGTATACTAATATGTATGCACGCCAAGAAAATAATAACTTTTATCCAACAACCCTCATGGAAATAAAAACCTTTTTTGGTCTAAGCCTAAGCCATAGGTAAAAGGAAAGCTTTGAATATTATATTGAAAGAAGGAAACCCTTGAGGGATTAAAATTTTTCTACTTTGCAGAAAAAGTGGTTTGATACAAAATGTTTTAATTTGTCAGGGTCAGTTCACCGAACTGGATAAATTTATAATAAAAAATTTGACCAAGGTGCAGATGTGGTTTTACACCTTTTGAAGGATTGACGCCTCAAAAACATAGATTGTTTTTCGACAACTTTAAATCATATAATCTGTTACAAGTCCTTCCTTTCTCAACAAAATATTCTTGCAGCAGGCACAATAAGGCTAAATCTCTTCGGCAACCCTGCACTATCTAATGATAAAGCTTTAGCTAAGAAATCAACAGGCTATTCAGATGAAGATATTTCTAAAGATGGCATTATCATGGTGAAGTGGAAAGGTAATAGATTTGTGGTTTTGGTGTAAAATTTTTTAGGTGCGGGGACTTATGACCAAGTGAAAAAAAAAAGGAGGAAATAGCAAAAACATATGTACACGTAAGTGGAACATAATACAATTCTGCAATGGTAAATTGACCATTCGAATGATATTTCATGCAGTTGATATAGCTCTTACCAATTCCTGGTTCGAATACAAAAAAGATTTGGTTCAAAATAGCGACACAAGTAAAATATTAGATCTACTTCACATTCACATGTGTGTTAAAGAAGCACTTATCAAGTCTGGAAATATGACCGAATCTTGAAAGAGGGGCAGGCCCACTCTCTGGAAAACAATCCCAGTTCTGCTGTAGCTCGCAATCGCGTCGAAAAAGGTCCGTGAAATACAATTTTACAATGTGAATCATTTGCCCATCCATACTAAGAGTCAGCTTCCTGGTAGGTGCAAAAAAATTTCTCCCATCGAAAATCCAGATGGATCTGCTAAAATTGCAAAGAACATTTATGTCATTAAAGAGACAGAAATTGTTTCAAGTTGCCTCACACAAATTAGAATATTGTTTTTTACGTTTAATAAATGATTTTTTCATAAGAAAAAAATTGTTTCAATATCCTTCTCTATGACCACCGTAATTAATTTTGTATCCATTTTTCCAGATTTTCCATTTTTTTTCAAAAGTGCTGAAAATGTGTTTTCTGAAAAAACAAAACTATTTTAAAAAATGAAAGGGTTAAAATGATTTTTTTTAGGAATAAAACGGAACTTGCTCGCCGATTTTATTTTAAAAAATGCACTGAACTGAATAAATATTATCTAAATTTGTTTAAATATTAAATATTATGTGCTAAAATTTCTTAAGTGTCCACTTTTTGCGTTATATTGCTACAGTAATATTATTTCTTATTTATTTGCATCCAATTTAGTATATTCCTATCCTTTGTGGGGTATTTGATTGAATGATTATTACCTACATTTGTTTCAAACTTAATCCTATAAACATGTTAAAATTTTTGAAATTTCTACTTTGTGATCCAAATCTCATACAAAATAAACCCCTTTTAAAATATAATTTTCATCAATTTTACTTAATTTACTTCTATTATGTTCCCTGTATCATAAGTCAGAAAAATCTACCTAATTTACTGTTGAATATCTAATTTTACCCTATATCTAAATTGATTCAATTTAAAGAGCCTAGAATGCTAACTTATTTTATGTTATTATCACGATTTTAATTTATTTATATATTATATGCATGTATTAAAGCAATAGAACAGGCTAATCTTAGTTTTTTAGTTTTACGTCGTCATGTTACAATTACACGATACTTCGTTGGGTTAAAATTTTTGGAATATCTACTTTTATCATCCAGATCTCACTCAATCTATGCTACTTAAAATATTATTTTTGTCAATTTTATTGCAAAAATTAATTTATTTTGGTTTTTACTATGACAAATTAAACGATACACAATATTTTTCTTTTCACTTACAAGCTTATTTCCTTGTCTTACTGTACCAAAAATAAGGCAAGGCTAGGCTCAAGTAACCGACTCTTCAGGCTCGATAATTGTTTAAAAGCATTGAAATTAATTTTTACGAGAGGTTCACTAGCACGTTGGTAGGTATGTGTTTCGGTATCTCTCTAATTATAGTGGCGCTCGCTTTTATCAACCAGATCTCACTCAATCTATGCTACTTAAAATATTATTTTTGTCAATTTTATTGCAAAAATTCATTTATTTTGGCTTTTACTATGGCAAATTAAACGATACACAATATTTTTCTTTTCACTTACACGCTTATTTCCTTGTCTTACTGTACCAAAAATAAGGCTAGGCTAGGCTCAAGTAACCGACTCTTCAGGCTCGATACTTGTTTAAAAGCCTTGAAATTATTTTTTACCAGAGGCTCACTAGCACGTTGGTAGGTATGTGTTTCAGTATCTCTCTAATTATAGTGGCGCTCGCTTCGGGTTCAATCCCCGACATATGAACTTCGATATAGAATAATCAAAACTGCTATTTTATTCAAGAGATACTTACTATGGATAGTATTTTAAGTCTTTATTCCCAGTTAATGAATTTACACAAAAATGTCCTTTATTGTATGTTTGCACTCCTACTTGATATTTCAGTTATTTACGTTATTCCATTTATATCAAATATGCACAATTTCGTTGAATGCTAGGTCACTTCCCGTTGAATGCCTATAAACTCAAGCTAACTTCAATAAGACGTGTTAGTAGGTACCTAGGAACAGTAGATGCTATCAAGCGTGGTGCCAATAGGGAACCCATCCGAACCAATGATATCGAACTTCATAGGAGAATTACTATAGATCGCTTTTTTAGACTATAGATACAAGCAACCTGATTTTTCTCCACTGAGAGCAAAGGTAATGGTTTGACCGAAGAAGCATGCAAACTGGGAATGAAGCACCATGGTCTAATAAAGGTACGAAGGAGATATTGAGAGATTCGTGATAGTCAATATTCTGTCGAGAGACAATACATACTGTGAACTACTAAAATGTATAAGCTACTAAATAAATATCACCCTAAGTTTAAACTTGAACTTGCTAAATATTATGTAAACATTAAAGACAAATTATAAACAACGCGAGCAGTCAACGAGAGCGATTATGAACCTTAAACATGCAACGATCAGCAGATTTTATGATATAAATACGCTAGCGAACCATCAGTTCGGTTGTGTCTCACCTAAAACCAGCTCCTGGGCTGCCCACATGGGCGCTTGCAGCTTTTAATCTATCCTTTTCTCCTCACCCTAACCTGAGCTTGACTGGATCACATGGATGCGAAGTTTAGGGGTTTCATATCCGCAGTAGTAAAAGTCGAATCTATGATACATTTGTCAAAGTTCTGAGAAAGATATAATTTTCTAAGTAGAATCTATCAAGTAGTTAAAAGTGCAGTGTAAACTTTGAGTGAACTTACAATCAAACCAACCTTAAATGAAACACAACACAAACTCTTAAGAAAAACAAGATTTATAAAAAGACCTATAAATAATTCAAAAATATACCTCAATCGAGAGAGCATGCGCACCTTAGTAACCTGGTATAATATAATCTTATTAAGTTTCTGATCGATTGTCTTTGACCAGTAGACTTTGTTATTGTTTTTAACTGAAGTGCTTTCTTTATCATCTCTTCTCAACTGTCGTAGATCGATCCCGAAGCTGAGCTATATTCCTGCACGCCAAACAAAGCGTGGCGTCGCGGATTAAAACCAATCGCGACAATACTACACTGTGAAAGTTATAGTATGGATGGGCCATTGCAGACGAATAGCAAGTTACATTTAACATTTATTCTAGAACGCATAACATATATGCAAAAAGTCCTAAAACTATGCCTTTTATTTGGCAGAACGTTACCGATCCGTGTTTTCCAGCAAAACCGGAAACAAAAGTAATATCAAGTTTCTTCGAAACTCCTTAAGTATATTACCTTCTTCCGTGGCCGCTTAGATCCCAAGATGCATGCACAGGACAATATTGGCGCAATATATTTTTAGGTTGTTGTAATGTAGGAAAAATCACGATACTCAGCATATTTCGAGAGGTTTGTTACCAAAATGACAATAATAAACAGGTAAAGCAATTTTCTTAGTATTAATTAAGTTCTTATAATATATATTTTTTTAAACTTTAGATTCACTGGTATTTGCTAATTTTAGGCAAACAACGTTTGATGAATTTATCTTCAACAATAATAGTATCTGTAGGAAAAAGCACCAATACAAAGAACAATATTAAAAAGTTAAAAATTCGGAATAGCATTAAATACCCACTAAATTGACTCAGCACAACATATTCCCTATTATGTATTTTTTTCATTATTTTTTTACTTCTTATAACATTTAAGAATTAACCTAGATGATCATATTTTTTTACTGGTACCTAGGATTGTAATTGATCTGTTTACAATAACTTTAAACTGCAGGTAAGGTGTTTCCATATAATAAGGATTTAAAATTAATTTGAATTTTATAATATTGCCATTTTTATAAAATAAAAATTGTAACGGAAAAGACTGTCCCAATAATTTCATAACCATGTTAATATGAGCTTTACAAACTAATTAAGGCCAAAATTTAAAGAAATTTAAGAAGGAAACTATCAATGTCTTCCAGTAATCTTTTATAAAGATCGCACGGATATGGTGACTACTTGTTTACAAATATATATAAATAAAATCATTAAATAATTCATGAATCTAATTTCGTAAGAGTGTAATAATTGCTAAATAACATTTCTTTTTGTCATTGGCGTATACCTATATTTAAATTATTATACTTGACTTGCGATTCTTGACCTTATGCGAAGGAATTCTCTCGTTCGGAAATCTATAATATAATCGTTTCAATCTTTTTGCAATACCTTGAAGGTTAATTGCATACTTTTTGCACGATTTTGCTATCAAAATTATATTCAGTAGGATAAGAACCGTTTAATAGCTGCATAAAAAGACGAGTTTCATGATCTTCTGATTCCGTAGCATCGTTGCGTTGCAATTGTATAACCATAGACTCAAAATGTTTTAGAAAACTGATTCTGCCACGAAATATTTAATGAAAAATTAACTTAAAACCAACATCCTGTATTTTAATTATTACAAGTATGATTGCACTAAAGCAAATGCATTGTTCTATAGATAGCCCCTGTATGATAAACTACAATTGCAAATTAGTAGAGAAGTCAAAAAACCTTAATTGGTAATGTGCTTTTGTAACATTTTACATACATTTAACAATATTACGCAATGAATACCACGATTATAGTAATTACCCGTATATTATGAGTTTTTATTTAATTATTGTTAATGTTAATATATTTAGGCTCATAAAAATTATTTACGTAGTGGAAACGAAATTAGGTATGGTTAAACAATACATTCAAGAGATAAATGCTGATACTACGGGGTCTGAGACCTTCTCAGTCACGCAAAAAGCTTTTAATATCTGATCACTATTTATTGATTAATATAAGTCTCTTTATATTATCAATTGTTGCTTAAGAAATTTTTCCTAAATTTATCATATTGTGTAATGCAGCCCTTTTGAGAATTGTCATGTCTGAAATAATTTTGCCCATTTATCTCTTTATCACAGCGACTATGGCTTGCTATATTTACGTAAAATTTCAGACTAAAGACAGTAATCTAGTGGGAGGCCAAGTAGTGGAAGTACAAAATGATCACGGAAATAGTATCGCACTACTACCTTTTTTTGTATAAACGGATATTAGCTGGATGATAAACGCGATCCAATTCCAAATTAAAATTGTCTATTCACTTCTTGCAGGCATTAAGAAGTTGGCTAAATGTTAATTGACTAGACGGATGAAACGGCATAAGAGAGCGACTGACTGGTCTGATAGATCGCAAAATTGTGGTGCCCTTGACTTATTTATATTTCATACATATTACGTATATTTCCCGTGCCCGGACTGAAAAGACTTACTTTCTTTGCTCTACAGAGACGTCGAAAATGGTAGTTTTCAGAATACATGAAAACAAATAAAGGATCTCGCAAATATTTTATGAATTTTTTATTATTGAAAAACTCCTTTAGTCCTCCTTTGCACCTGGTAAATGTGTTCCAAAGGTACAAAATGTGTGATATGGCGAATGGTAACGAAAGAGGAGGGTAGATCGTTGAAAATCAGTGTGAAAATTGTTGCCCGAAGAGAACAACAATGTATTAAATTCGGTTTAGACCCGTGGTATATGTACATTTTTTTGTAATATCTGTGAATATGCTTTTCAGTATAATGTGTAGAGGAATAATTAAAACACGTTCGCGTTCTTATTTTGAGTTTTGAATGCAATCAATAAAACAATTCAAACTCCGTAATACCTGACGTTATCAAAATAATAAGATTTTTAACAGTTTAGGAATAAGAATATATTGTTAATCCCTAAGAGTATTAACTATTTTATCCCTAGGATTTAAATGGGGCAATCTAGTCCCTCTTTGTAGGGAGTGACGCGAACACTTTGACCGCGAAATTACAAAAACGCATTTTCCAGATATCATGCTTCCAAATTGGAATTTTGAGTATTTGATATAGGTATTTTATGCAATTTAATTATTTCGAACTTCTTACAAATTAGATTGCCTTGAAGCATAATTTTTCCCGGTAAAGTTTTAAATTCAGATGGAGTTAATCATTTTTGAAAAACAACGTATACAGGGTAAAGCTAGTGTGCTAAATGGTAAAATTTCTTGTTGAAACTAACTTGAGATCGAAGTAGTATACAGGAGAACCTCACGGATAATATGCAATATTTGCAAACGCTCATGCAAGTTTAACTTTATCAGCTTTTTATGTTTTCTAGCAATGCTTTATGTTTTCTAACAATGAGTCCTAAGTTAGGAGGTTTTAAAGTGATCCAACGAACACATGAAATCCTATTAAGAGTAAACTATCTTTATTTCTCATTTTGGAGCGATATGAAAAATTAAATATTTTCCAATGTTTACATACAAAATACCCCTATTCCAAAATAGTTCATACATAATTCAATACAAAAAATTAATATTATGTATACAGGATGTGTTTAGGTTATTCGACGCTTTTCTCAAACTGGCTGCTTAACTGGTCATAAGGTTTTCTTATGTTCTCGAGTGAAACTGTTTGAAATGACTCTAAAATTCTCTGAAACAATGTCGATAGTATTTTCAATGGGTTGCCAAAACTTTAATTGCAGGCCACAAAATTGGAGAATTTTGGTCAATACAACGATCTCCAAATTTAGCGTCACCCCTCTTGTTAAAAATACCTTTGTCATCGGGACTGTAATGGCAAATCATCTAACTTGATTCGAAAGGAAAATTTTCAACATTTCCATGTATGAGTTTCTATTGCATGTATTCTCAAAAAAAAATAGTCTCATTATCCCATAATGGCCACTGCGATCTGCAAAATCTATTGTGGCTCTCACTATGTTTAGAGCACCTCATTTAGTTTTGTATCTCAAATTAAACTCCATAGCTTTAATATTGACTCTCCGATTCAAGTGAAATGCGTCCTTACAATAATACCTTTAGACTGGCATAGCACCTGCATAGGGTTTCATCTGATAGACCCATTAGACTTAAGTGTCTTTTCAGTCGAAAATGGCTGGTCAATAAACCTACCATGATTTCAATAGCTTTTCTATTGTGGCTTAGTAAGTCAGCTGTCAGTTTTGCTGAGGAACTCTTAATGAATTCGATAGCTTGTCGGCCCTTATTGGACATTCCACTATTCTGAGACTCCGTTGCTACCCATTTCGTAACGCATGCCTTAATAGTACATTTGAATACCCTACAAAAAGGCTCTGGCCCCACCAAAGAACTCGATGAGTTTGCTTTTACTATTTCGTAGCCTTCGTGCCACACAAGTAACATAACATGTTAACTTTTTTAAAATATTGGCGACGTGCAGGAATTCTGAATTCTATAGATTTTCTGTGTTCCAGTATCTTATGAGTTGTAAAAACAACGTATGATTTGTGGAAAAAGTTGATTCGACGGAAAATAAAATATGTTTATGAAACTGGCCATTTTCATTTCAAATTTTCTTCCTACCGCAAACAAACATCTAATCGTTTTGCATGGTCTCTATCTAATTCTTGACTAAAATATGGTAAAAGTTTTGGATTTTAAATTTTTAGACGATCTACAAATTATGAGCATGTTTCCGTAACGATAGAAAGGTTTCTCATAGCAAACTGCAAGACAACAACTGTTTCTTCTTCCTTTTCAAATTGCCCAACAATCCAGTAGCCTTGAATCTCTTGACTAATTGACGAATTTTATGTTTTGAAACAGAAACCACCGGAAACTTTCGGACAATAGTTCTGTAAATATCTGTAAGGGCTATCGTCAGTTCCATAACACTGAACCAAAAATGTTTTTTTCGAGAGCTAGCATTTTAGAATTCATTTTCAATACGAGATTATAAAATTAATATTGTGACATTTTCTGTCATAAAGTATACGTGAAATGAGATAAAAAGGTAAAATTAGAAATTTGTTGAATTTTAAAAGCAAAAGAATACTTAATTGAAATATTGGAATTAATCTTTAGGTAGAATTTGAAATATATTTTTTTACTTTTTCTTGAAGAAGATACTTTTATCAAGAATGACTTTTTGTTGAAAACGGCATTATAGTTCATTTGCCCTCTGTCTGTGGACATGTCTGAGACAGTAATAGTAATTTACATTACAGAACTTTATACATTCTTTATTTCATATTGTTTTATTAAAAACGAGAATTTTTCAAGATTTATTTAATAGCACCTGTAACGCTAAGTGTTAGCGTGGTATATAACTCAACTTTTGTTCCATCAACTTTAAATTTGTTACTTTGTAAAATTGTTTTTTTTTTCTTAATATGAGGCAAGAAGAAAGCTGTAAAATGTGTTAATTGATAACAATATTTTAACAGTGATAGGCATGTACAATACAAATTTTATTATGTATGCTTTATTATTAACAATAGGGATTTGTATTGAGAGCTTGAATGATGAACATAAATATATTTTATCAGAATGTACGACGATCTTCCTTACGATAGATATAATTTTACTTACCTACAAAAAAATTATGATCTCTACATTATAAACAATTTTAATTGTGTTTATGAAATTATTTGTAATCTATTAGGCTCCAATTGGAGGAGTACGTAAAGGTGAAGTGTCGAACAGTTTGGCATTGGATTTGCATATAATTTAGTTTAAAAGTTTCTTTCAGTTAGGTATTGGGTCTTGTAAAAGCTTCTGCCAAACTATTTCTAAATTAAGTTTAAAATGTGTTTTGTAACATTCTTGATGTAAAGTAATGTTTACCTAAACTTTAAGAATATTAAATTGGTCATTTAAGTACGTTGTATATTTTAAATATACGTTGCTGCCCTTGTACCAATTTTGCCGCATGGAATACAAAAAGATTATGTATATCTATTATGTGACTTTAGTTTCTTAAAAATCATTACAATTATAAATTGACCAATGAACTTCCTAACGTGAGATCCTTTAGTAAATTTTGCTCAGTTATGTTAAAAAATTAAAACCAAAACTGAATAATTTTTAAGCTATCACTATTGCATCTAAGCCTTGAAAACTTCTGTATACTAGTTCAATGTCTAGTTGGTCTTCTGGAATATATTAAAAATTAAGCAAAATCTGGCTGATATATTTGGAATAATATAGCATTTAGTAAAAAACGAGGTTTTTGTATACCTTATTCTTTTTTAATACAAGGTTGTTACGCTTTTTTTCAATAATTATTTAACTGCCTTGCAGTCTAGAATTCCAGTGTTTAAAAAAAATCCCAAAAACTTAAACTAACAGCATAGAAACATAACAAAGTAAAATTAAGTAAAATTTATCAAATAATTTGCTGACACAGTTCCACGCCTTTTTAAGCCTTTATACCAAAAACAACAAAAATATTATGTATCTATGTATTAAGTCACATTAACTTTTTTCAAATTATTATACTAATTATGATCACATACGAACCAAGCGTCCTAACTTGTGACTCTTAAGTCACTTCTGGTCAGTATTGTTAAAAAAAATAAATATTAAATATGATAAACTTTTAAGCTTTCACCACTGCACCTCAGTCATGTTCTGTTTTTCTTCAATGTTGAGTTAGTTTCATGATGTTTATTAAAAATATATTAAAATCTGCGTATTATCTTTTGGATAATATAGGATCAAGTAAAAAGGAGGTTGTTGTATTACCTGCTCTTTAATGCTCTCATAAATGCGACTGTTCTCTATGTGTTTTTTTCAAAAATGATTTATTTGGCCTCCAATCTAGAATTCCACTGTCTTAAAAAAGACATGAAAACTAAATCTAACTGCATAAGAACATAAAAAATAATATTAACTAAAATTTATCAAATGAATTCTAACATTCTTTCATACCCTTTGGGACTTTATACCAATTTCGCTACAAGCAATGCAAAAAGATATATATACAGTATGTCCCCGGATGGGGTTAACAAGAGGACAAATAGACTAAAAATTGAAAGATACGAAAAAAAGTAATTCTTGATAAAAGTTTTTGCTTCCTCTAAAACTAAGAACTGCCCAAAAAATAATACCGTATATTATACAGAGCGATCACAAATTAACAATACGTGTAATTTTCCAAGAGTAAACTACGTTATTTT
>MU182813.1:0-27724 GCA_016904865.1 Pissodes strobi | reverse complement strand
AAATATAGTTTCAAGTTTGTGAGAAGTGTGTATTTTTGTACATAATAGTATTATTCCGGTAAAAAAACAAGCGATAAAGTTATAACTGTTAAAATAGCTTATGTTTAACTAATTGTCCCTTTTTCCTCCTACTTGCTATAGGGAAGAGAGGAGATAAACTGTCATTCTGTTCATTTTTTTTTTCAATTATTGGAGACATTATTATTAAAATAATTGGTGATACCACAATAATCGAAGAAAAATAGTGAAGTTCAGCTAAGGTAACTCGTGAAAAATTAGAGCTATATAAGAAGTTCCTCAGGGCTCTCCCTAGGTCCCTAGTAGAGTAGTAGACAGCAATATTCGGATCCGATCATAATAATGCTCGAAGATCTGCTCTAACTAGACGGATATCTACTAATTGAAAACAGTAGTTCCAAAACCGAAGTAGTTAGCTTTAATGACCTAAGCGTTGACTTATCAGAACTGAACTTATTTATAGAAAACTTTTACAGAAAAGGGTGGGACATGTGTGAACTTGCTGCAAATCTATATAAGTATTTAGATAATTAGTAATATTTTAAAGCACAAGACTGTGCTTTAAAATATACCTTTAGGGCATATGTAAAGATATCTTGCAAACAGGTTCATAACTTACAATTATAATCTTGCTCCAAGAAAATATTCCATATAACGTCAAAACCTAATTTAGTGATTTGCGCACCTTGAAAAAAGAAGACCAGCATTAACTTAAAAATACAAACTATTAAACTTAATATAAGCCAGGCGACTAAAAAATTGTGCAACATATTGGAATCTTCCTATTGCAGGTAAAAATATTAGATTAATTAATTTCCAAAATAAAGATTAACTGAATTCAACATTTTTAGCACCAAAATTTCAATTTGAATGGTAAATTTCCTGAATCTGTATCTGTCTCAGCCGAATATCTATAATTATTATCGAATAATATTATCCAGAGAATAATAATCAAATTAGGATAGTTACCGTAATTATCCGGATATTTTAATATCTTGAAGTTAGGATATAAATGCAACTGTTATAGTGATAGCTGGAAGCATGGCCATTCTTAAAATTAATTAATTCAAGCTGAAAGAAATAGAGTGAATTATAGTTGGTTTGGGCTAGTTTCGGTTAATTTTTGTTGTCTTATGAAAACTAACAAACATGATCCAAAGCTAACCCAAACTAACCAACATTGATCTTATTTATTTTGGACTTGGACTATCATTCCTAGAAATGGCTACACTTCGAGCTTTAACTATAACATGACGGCTAATTGAAAATAATAAATATTTAGCCAAAGTAGATACGTTTAATGGTATAGGCATTTTCTCCGCTAAAAACATACAACTTTAGTACTCATCTGGCTAATATTATTAGCACCGGAAAAAATGGCGCAGCAGACAAAAAAAAAATACGGAAAAAATAGCGCAGGAAGAAATAGCGCATGGAATTAGTAGCGCAGGGAATTAACAACGCATAAGAAAAATAGGGCATGGAAGAAATAGCGCATGGGGGAAACAGTGCTTGGAAAGAATAGCGAAAAAATTTGTCAGGATGAAGTCGCATTGAGTCAGGTTTTTTTTTTTTCGTTTGAGTTAGTTTAGTTCAGTTTTGATTAGTTTGGGCTAGCTTAATTGAATTTTGATTAGTTTGAGCTAAATTAATTAAAACGCGCTTTAAAAAGTAAAAAAAAAATCAACATAAAATTTAAATAGTAATTTTAATAAAAATATTGCACAAGAGTTTTTTCATGTTCAGGAGCATATCTAGAAACTAAGAAAGACATATTGATTTCTAAATAAAAAAGATTTCAGTTAAGCGAGGATTCTCCGAGGTGCCTAATATTCGCTTACCTGAAATGTCTTAAAAAATACTTAGTATTTTAGACGTTTTTCCTTTCCTTTCCCTATTTGTTCCTTGCTCTAATATTTGTGTATGCTTCTTCATCTGCCTTATTTGTTGTTTACTCCCTTTGGGCCAATTTTTTATGAACATGTAACAAGAAAAAATTTAATCAACAATATATATTTTTGAGAATTCCATAATAACGACTTTATTCCTATTTTGTACACTTTTTGTGTAGCCAACAGTTTAGGTCTAAGTAATATATCTTTATGTTAATTTTAAAACTCATAAATATTCTATATATAAACCTTTAACTTTATTGATTATGCAATACAATTTACAATGTACAATTTGTCGTCAAATGGTCAAATAAAGAAGTATATTTGGACAGTTTGAGATATTGACCTCAAATTTAGGACAAGGTCTGGGCTTAGGTCAGATTTACGGTTCACTAAATGTTTTACTGTGAATAAAAATGAAAATTAATGCGAATAAAATAATTCTCTAAAATTGTGGGAACTATTAACAGGAATTATACCAAATAAATATAGAACTAGAAAAATAAATGAGATTGAGATCAATGAAGATATTATAGTGAATAGTGACTATGACATTCCAAATAGCTTGAATACCTTCTTTGTATCAAATATTTTAGATATAATTAATGAGATTTATAAATCATGATCACAATCTACCGCATCTAATATTAATTTGGGCATAGATTGCGAATATTTTCATAGTTTTTCGTTAATTTGTATTAAGGACTCCTACATAGAGTCATATTTTCGCTGATGAATAAAAAAAGTCCAGACGAAATTAACGTGGTGTTTTTAAAGCAGTGTTTTGGTGCAGTTTCTGAGCCTCTTCTGAATTTAATCAATTGCTCTCTGGAGACGGGTGAAGTGCCAAATAAATTGACGGTGTCCACAATGACCACTTCACTAAAGCAGCTAATTCTAATAGAGCCTCGGATGTTAAGCACCATTGAGAAGGTACAAGAAAAAGTTGTTTATTCCCGGGTTATCGCATATGTTGAACAAACCAACATACTGAACAAGGTACAATCTGGCTTTCGAACAAACTACAGCTGCAAAATGCCAATTGGCAATACAATGTGTATTTAATGATTGGAGACAACTATTAGAGGCCAGTTTAACAACTAGAGCTCTATTTCTAAATCTTCAATATTCATTTGGGACTCTTGATATTAAACAATTTTTTGGGAAACTTCTAGCAATTGAGATTCCTGGAAGCGCACTTGACTGGATAGCTAGTTACATGAGGAACAGGAAACAGGAAAGTTAAAGTCAACAATATAATTTCCAATGAAGTAAAAAATGATCGTGGAGTTCTTCAAGGCAGTGTTTTTGGTCCTCTTCTGTTCCTGATATTCATAAATGATGTGGCTCCATTTCTCCAGTGATGACCATGAAAATTTGGTTAGCATTGTGAACCAAAGCTTGGGAAATATAGAGGAAGGTAGTCAAATAATATCGACCAAAGTCAAATATCGACTACTAAACCCAAGACGAAAGTACGGCATGTATCGCGCGCATTATAAGATCCTTTATACAAATAGTGCAATATATAAAAATCGGCCTCTCCTATTGGTCGATCCGCATGGCCCTCCGCTCGCTTCGCTCGCTATGAAAGGGAAACTAACCAGGTGCTAACCCAAGACATACCCAAAATCAAGAAAAAACTGTTTAGAAACATAATCTTAAAAAAATAATTTAAAAAATGCAACGGGGTTTGAACCGTCCAGGTGAGACCTAACTATCTAAACCTCTACACCACGAGAGCTCTTGACAGAAATTGATTGCATCACGAAGACATATTGTAACACGAGATGGATCGACCAATAGGAGAGATCGATTTTTACATAGTGCACTATTTGTGTAAAGGATCTTAAAATGCGTATCGCGCGTGCACTACAGGCGCCACCTAACGTTTGAACAGCTCACTTCTTCGCCGCAAAGGTCAACCGGCTATTTATTCAGCTATTGGTCGGAGCGCATGTGTCAGTTTGGTCGATTTTCGTATTAAATTTAACGAGTTTAAATCAAGGTAAGATACATTTTTGTTTTATACGTGTTTAGCTTTTGTAATCGAATTTAATTACGCATATAGTAACTTCATTTCATTAGAAAATATCCGTTGTTTCCTAACCTAGTTTCTTGATAGTAAACAATTTTAATTTCAATCCTCGGGAGGCTAATATCGACCAGAGTGGTCGATATTCCCCTACTGTGATCGATATTGTACTAATGGTATTTTTCTGATCTTCAGATGCCCCGGACGAAATATGTTCGTAAAAGTGCACGTTCTTCATGGTCCGAAGATGATGTACGGCGTGCCATTAAATCTGTTTACGAACAAGCTGTTGGAATAAGACAGTCAGCAAGGATGTTTGGAGTGCCTTATGAAACCCTGCAGGACCGTTTGAAAGGGCGATTTTCTGCAAAGAAATACAAGCTGGGAAGAAAGTCGGTGCTTAGTGTCGAGCAAGAGTGCGAGCTAGCAATTCATATTATTAGCCTTTCTAAGGTGTTTTATGGATTAACCGCAAGATCAATCAGAAAGCAGGCTTATGAATTTGCAGAAGCAAACCACCTCAAAGATAATTTTAACAAGCAAAAAAGAGTATGTGGGATAGACTGACTCTACTCTTTCATCCGGAATCCATCTTTAAGCTTTCGTAAAGCTGAGACTACGAGTCTAAGCCGAATCAGCAGTAAGTGGGCGCACATACAAGTGGGAAGCGGGCAGTTAGTGACTGTGCAATGGGCGCTGCTAGCCACTAAGTCCCGCCAATGTTCAAACGGGAAAGAATGAAAGAAGCACTGGAAACAAATGGACCAACGAGCGCTCTTTACCGCTGTTCGAAGTTAGGTTGGATCACAGAAGATCTTAGCAAAGACGGATGGTCTTGTCTTGTTGGTGATGGACAATCACTGTACCCACTCCAGCTTGGTTATTTACAATTTTTGCAATGAGAATGGCATCGATGCCATTTCCATTTCCATTTCCAAGCTTCAGCCCCTCGACATTTACTTTTTCGGACCGCTAAAATATGCCTACAACCAAAAATGTGTATGTAAAATCCAAGGAACACGAAAAGATCTTGCAACAAATTCTCACATAAGAGAAAATGGGGAGCGAACACGTCCCAAGTAACAAAAGAAGCCTTAATATGGTTTTCAAGATGTTGTTACAGCCAAATGAATAAGACTCACTTAAAACCTTCTGCTCTAGACAACCTCTTGAAGAAAGATAAAGTCTCTCTTACAGCCAAAGGGCCCACTCCCATGAGGTTGCACTGAAATCGATTCTCTTATTATTGCTTCAAACCAATCATAAAACTTTTAGCAAGTGTCATTTAAAACAATAGGAGTTATTGTGATCTAAGATTTGGATGAGTTTAAGAACTCTGAGGTTTATAACATCTTTAGATAAAATTATCTCAACCTGTAAGTAAACCAGTTACATCAAACAAATGTCCGTCATGTGATGTCGTCTAGTCGGTGATGCATTCCAACTCCTAAGAATAAACATGGAGGAAATGCAATACCAAAATCTGGTAAATTCGCCGAAATGGAAGACCAAAATTTAAACGCAGTCGACTTTTTCGATGAAATATAAAAAACACCTTCTAAAAATTAAAGCGCCTTAAATTTATTGCTTTTTTAAATAATTAAATTATTATTGACTAATTCTAAACAAGATTTAATTATTATAAACAAACTTAAAAATTTTTGCTTGAAATCTTATATTGTATTACTGTTAAAATCCTCGTATTTTTTAAGTAGGTACTGCGAAATTTTGATAAAATTATTGAATAATATTACCTTCCTAAAATATTTCCAATATGGAAGCTTGTGCTGTTTGTAAAACTATGGCTTCTAGTCCTATTCATTTTGTCATAACCTTTTATTTACTGTAATTAATCTGTTTACTTCTAACTGTTCCTTAGAGTAAAGCTTCTTAGTCTTGACCAAGGTTGCTCAGCCTGCTCATAAAACTACTTATAACACCTTATCACAGTGTCGCAAAAGGCTTCTAGGGCTGCGATCAAGTTTTCCGCACCCAATTAGGTCACCATAACCTCAAATTATGTCCAGTTTTATGTTGATCTACATTTTCATTTATTACCTTTCAAGATTGCAACTTTACTTTTTTTGAAATTACCATTTCTTGTAACGACAGATAGTCAGAATGACAAGATGGACGCTTTAAAAGAGCTCTAGGCGGTAGGAGTTAAAGTAATGGTTTAAGAAAGCAATAGAAAAGTCCAATAGAACTTTGAAAAGATTATATGGCTTTAATGAAGCCATATATTTTCCCAGTAATCCGAATACAGTCTTTTAAGTAGCCAATCTAAGACTTGAGCTTTATTGCTATCTTATATAAAACGGCAAGCTTTATGAAGTGCTTAAAGAATATATTTTAAATCCAACTTAAAGCTATAGTCTTAAGATAGATTATTTTAAAACTAAACATACTTTAAACCCTCCAGAAGATCAACAAGGTTTAAGATTGATAACACAAAAGCCTTGTTAAAGCTAACACAAGAGTAACCGGTCTCAAATCCATGGACACTTAATATTATTGCTGCCAAGGCTGTTTTAAAACTTGTTTTTAAGAATAAATGGACTTTAAGATCTGTTAGCACGTTTGAAGGTGTTCATAAAACCCCAGTACTTCTACCGACCATTTTAAAACCATTTTAAAGCTGATGTAAATTTAACTAGTATTTAAATTGTTACTTGGGGTTCTCTTATCGCTGGAGCCTCTACTTCTATAGCCTGTCCATGCCAAAGCAGTTAATTCCTAAATTTAATTATAAACTCATCCGTAGATTTTCTTCATCGATTTCTTCTTCATGTGCCTTGATCGTTCCGAACGTTGGCTATTATCATAGCAATTTTAATTTTGTTGGCTACATTTCTGAATAATTGGATTGATGTCAGTCCAAACCACTGGCGTAGGTTGTGGATCCACGAGTGTCTTCTTCTTCCGGGCCCACGTTTACTTTCTATCTTTCCTTGGACTATTAGTTGTAGTAGACGGTATTTGTCATGTCTCATTAGATGACCGAGATATTCAATTTTCCTCTTTTTAATAGTGAGTGATATTTCTTTTTCCTTTCCCATTCGGCGTAGAACTTCCACGTTGGTGATGTGTTCAGTACACAGGGCGATTTTCGGAGAATGCGCCGGTACACCCACATTTCAAATGCCTCCAGCCTCCTCATTAGTGCTTCCGTTAATGTCCACGCTTCTGCACCGTACAACAAAACAGAAAACACGTAGCACTTGACCAGTCTTATTTTTAGTAGTAGAGATATCTTACTGTTTGTGAATCAATGTCTTATGCTGTTATATGATGCTCTGGCTTTTTCAATTCTAGAACGTATTTCGATTGTTTGATCCCATTTTGAGTTAGCCAGTGTCCCCAGATATACATAAGAATTCACATGTTGGACTATCTGGTTATTTATTGTCAACTGTCTAGCAGGCTGCTGGGTTATGCTTACTAGCATCCATTTAGTTTTATTTATATCCAAGCTCAGTCCACTCTCCTCACTAATTCCTTGAACCCTCTCCATGAGATATCGTAGTTCATCCAAACTGTTAGCAAGCACAACCGTGTCATCGGCGTATCTGATATTGTTACTACCTCTCCAGTCATCTTGATGCCTCCAACATTTTCATCCAAAGCTTTTTTAAAGACTTGTTCCGAATAAATATTAAAAAGCAGAGGGGATAGAATAAATCCCTGCCGTACGCCCTTCCTAATTTTAATATTCTCAGTGAACGAACCACCAATTCTTACCCTAGCTGATTGGTTCTAGTACAGATTTGCTACAATTCGGATGTCCTTATGGTCGATGCCCACATTTTGGAGTGTTTTAATTAGTTGATTGTGCCTTACGTTGTCAAAAGCTTTGGTGTAGTCCACAAAGCATATATAGACATCCTTATTCACATCTCTGCTTTCTACCTCCGATTTGAGGATGGAGGGACCAGTATCTGTATCGGCATCTTCGGTTGGATGAATTGGAGGGTCGTTAGGGCGGTCTGAGTCAAAAATTATTTCAACGTACTGCTTCCATACCTTTACAATCTCTGTTGCTCCTGAGATAAAACTTCCGTTATCATCAAATATACCTGTTGTTAGACCGTTGTATTTTCTTTTATTTGTAATTTCTTTTTTTTATGCATGTTATGATAGTCATATTTCTTCTCACATTGTTCGATCTCAATGCATCTTTCGGACAGCCATGTCTCTTTAGCTTCTCTAATTTTTGTCTTAATTCTTCTGTGTATTTCGGTATATTCCGGTATATTTTTGTTTTTATGATTCCGTCGTTCTTCCATTAAATCAAGGATTTCTTCAGTCATCCATCCCTTTTTCTTCACTCGATCTTGTTTCAATAGTGTTGAACACGTTGTCTGAATAGCTTGTTAAGTTTTACCCCATTTTTCAGTTACTTCGGTTGTATTTTCATTGATTCTGTTCATTTCGTTACTTATAGACTCCTGAACCTGTTGCCTAATGTTGACGTTAGAGAGCTTCCTTATGTCTACTCTCTCATTTGTAGCTTTCTTCTTAATGCGCTTCAGCCTAATTTAGAAATCACACACAACTGGATTATGATCCGTTGGAACATCGGCTCCTGGATACGTTTTTGCAGATTTTATTGCATTTCTGTATCTTATTCGTACAGCAATGTAATCTATTTGATTTCTTATATTGTTCTCCGGTGTATCTGCGGGTGATGTCCATGTGTATAACCTACGAGCAGGGAGTTTGAAAAAGGTGTTGCTCAGTGTCATGCTGTGTTCTTGGCAAAAGCCAATAAGCCGGTCTCCACGGTCGATTCTCTCTCCCAGTCCGAAGCTTCCCACTGCATTTTCTACTTTTCCATTACCCACCTTTGCGTTGAAGTCGCCCATTATGATATTAATTTCATGTTTCTTAGTCAGTTTGATCACCTGTTCTAATTGTCCATAGAATAGTGGCTTCATCTTTGTCCGATGGACTCAATTAATTCAAGTTCAGATCTAGAAGAAGTTTTGGAAAAAGAACTGACTAACGTTGAAGAAATGTTTTATACTATATTCGTTTTTATTAAAATTTTTTAGAAACACCTGATCGACATTAGACCACTATCCGGTTGATTTAAGCCGATGAGTCGATATTGCCTACCATGGTATGAACTCTTGTTTTTCTTTCTCGTACAAGATATATTTAGCGTAACTTACCTTTCTCTGACAGGTTTTATTTGGAAAGTTCTGTTCTATAATCCTGCAAAATTTTAAGTTTACAAAGGTAACTGGAAAGGGATTCTAAGAGTTTTTGCCTAAGTGGTCGATATTCGCTCACTCTCCATTATATAGGTGATGCTGTGTAAATAGTTTAAAATTATTGAAAAACTAAATGTATGATTGTCAGTAAAGGAAAATGTTATAGAATATTTAAGTCACAAAATTATGAAGTTAAGGTGGGTGGTATCTCTCTTGAAACAGTGGGCAAAGTTAATTATCTAGGTGCTATATTGGATAAAAGGATGTATTTTAAAGAGCATGCTAACTTTATTATTAGGAAAATATCATTTAAAATAAATTGTATTCATAGATGTTCTTCTTGTTTGAATCATTGGATATATTTAATGTTATATAACGCCATTGTCCTCCCTCACTTTACATACTGTTCTACAATTTTACATTTGTTAAACCAAAATGAACTGTCCTGTTTACAAAAGCTACAGAATCGAGCCATGCGGATCATATTAGATGGTAGAAAAACTGCTCCTATTAACCAAATATTGCTGACATTAGGGTGGTTATCTGTAAAGTATTATCTACCTTACCACACACTAATTTTAGTATTTGAAATAAAATGGCACCATCTTATTTATCAAACAAAATAATTTCTAAGCATGATATATATGCCTATCCTACAAGGGCAAGAAATTATTTTTACTTGCAACAAGTGTTCACTTCTCATGCGGTCTAAAACGCTATAGTAATCTAGCTCCAGAACTAAAAAATATTATTAATCTAAATGTATTTAAAGGAAAACTGAGAGATTATATTTTAATTGTGCAGAATTAACAGTGAACATTTTGTATTTCATCTTTCCGAGCGTGTCGACCTGTATTGTATAATTTATTTTGTATCTGTTGTGACTGTGGTAATTTTACCCTAATCATATGACCTTTTATGATATATTGATAGAAACTCAAACAGAGCCACTGAGTACAGTATTTTGTATTTCTAGACTGTTACGTTGTATATTGTTTTGTCTAATGTTGATTGGCACTGATATAGCAAATTCAAAATTGTATACGATGTAAACTGAAAAACTTGTAATTTGTATTTGTATTTGGACATTGTAACATTGTAGAATATTTTAGAGTTTAGTATATATATGTAAATTTTAAGTCATACACATATTCTATATAATATGCACATTTAACTTTACTGATTGCGCAATACCATTAGCAATTTGTTGTATATGGTAAAATAAACAAATGCTTTTGGACGGTTTGAGATATTGACCTCAAATTTAGTACACGGTCTGCGCTTAAGCCGGTTTTACGATTCGCGGAGAAATTTGAATAATATGAACGGCAACTTTGATATCAACTAAATTCATAACAATCTTTAATAGTTTCTTCACTATGTAAAAATTAGAGTTAATTGTATTCACATTATTCATTCGTATTATATACTGCATCCTGCATGACTATTCACTACTTAGATCTCAACGACAAGGTTATAAACAAATTTACCATGAATGTCATTTTACAGTAAATTGTTTTATTGTAAAGTCAATAGATGGAATAAAATATATCGGCGTTTAGGTACCAACATTAAAGGATTGAAGACGACCATTCTCACCGTTTTCTGACACCGCGGGCACGTGGCATGAGAGTTCCAGCCTCCAAAGACTACAAGCTGGAAAAGCATCTGGATGCCTCAGGGACGTGGTATGGAACAACAAATATATGTCCGAATGGTTCGAAAATGGAACCATAAAACTATATCTGGTAGCAGGGCACCGTAAAAATCCAAATACGTCAACAAATAATACCGATACTACATGCCATATTATATCTGTTATCAGATGAACAAGGCAAAGGAGAAGAGCATAATATTGTGTCAAGGATGGAAAGAAGTGTTCTACGCCAACTTCCAGAAAAATTAAGTGGCGCCAAAAAGATGAAGAGTAAGACAAAATTACTCTGCCTATAGCAACGGAGAGCGTGGTCAGGTTCCAAGCGTTTTATTGTGATCATTATAATTTAAAGATTTTTTAAATGCGGTTGAAGGCAAACGAAGAAGGTTGAAAATATTTAACCACAATTTCTCTATAATCTTTTTAGGTTATTTTAGTGCCAATTAATCTACCAAACGGGACCAAAATAACAAATTTACTTTCATTCTAACTTCAAATAAATTAATTACAATCGCAGAGGAAAAAATTATTTTTAGTCACATTTAGTCATCTGCGATTAGCTATGGCCAATAAAATACTAGAGCATATAGACGCTATTGTTGATCCCAGTTAACGTTAAAGTTACTTCTGCGTACCTTTAATTTACAGAATTTAATGAAATTCTTTTCTGAAGAAAAACAATACCATTTTAACCATTTTAGTTACAGTGTTTTGATATCTTGATTACTTTGTTGTTCGGAATTTTATAAAGGCGGTTTCTTCTCAATGTCACTGTCTAAATTTAAAAGATTAGATTAAATATTGTTTAAACTGTTGTTTTGGTTGTAGATATATACGGATAATACACAAAACATTTGCTTCACTTTCTTCTGGAGACTCGGGCAAGAAGGATATACTGGGCAAGAAGAATCTTCTAAATATTTCTGCAGGGAAGTGCGATAAAATTCGGTAACAATGCTACTTCGTAGGTGTCAGCACTCGCCAGTTCTCTTCTGGTGGCTAACTTACTCAGCGTCGCGCTTTACCGAAACGATTTTAACGTGTGTAGCGCTTCGCTAATAATGCTACCAAACCCAGAAATATAATTTTTTCCATTTGACTGATAGATATATGTGGTTAATATTCTCTTTGCCTTACATTAGAATTTAAGATACCTATTCTGAACTTAAAATCAATATCTTAAAATTTGAGGCATTAACTATTTCATACTTTTGAATATTGGTACGCACCCAACCGATATCGACGAATACAATTTCGAAGTGTTCGTAGCCGTACCTCATTTTCGAACGTTATCTTGATGATGTTGTGGGTTTGGAACCTTCGGCAACATGCACTAAAACTAAGTTTTATCCACAATACCGAAACAAAATTATTGCGCTCGACGCGCGTTTCGCTAACCATGTTAGCGTCATCAGGAGATGAAAACTCATCTCCTGTTGATGTTAACATGGTTAGCGAAACGCGCGTCGAGTGCAATAATTCTGTTTCGGTATTGGGGATAAAACTTCGTTTTAGTTATCTTGAAGGATGACAAAAATGTTTTTGTTGTTAAAACGTATCGGAACAGGTTGCAAAAGTCAAAAATAAGTCAAAACTAACCAAAACGAACCAAATTTTGGGAACTATACAAAAACATTAAATTTGATTATTACTAAAATAAACTGGAGCTGACTGAAAGTAACCGAAACTTAGAATTGTCATGGTCTTCTCTTCCGAGCAATGAATGCGTAGGTAGAGAAAAACACAAGTTGCGGAGTCTAGATATTATTGTTGTAATTTTTGACCATCATATCCACTAGTCGTATTAATTTACCTTGAAATAAATTGGCAAGTACTCTGCCATTAATATTTTCTCGTATTATCGGCAATATCGTTCCGTAAATGTACTTTATATTAACATACACCTTTAATAGGTATGTTATATCTTTGTGTTTCTATATTAGATAATTAAAATTATTTGTAAACTTGGGTTCTTCCTACACCCGGTCTTTTGCTAGTATAGAGAGCTTCTCTAGGTTTATTCCTGCCAGTTTCAGACCCTCTTGATGAAGTGATGTCGACTCCTATGGCGTGACGTGCAGCTTCCAGGAAACAGTAAAGCTGTAATTAGTGCCAGCCAAGTAGCTGTATGAGCTAGAGACTAGCCACCAACCACTACCAGTGGATTCCACTTTCGTGTGACCGAATGAGAATGATCTACAAATAGGCCCTATAATTACTTATTTTACCTATAATACCTTACCTTTTTTCAGAACTACCGCTAAATGACAATTAATCGTATATTATCTTTTATCGTGTCTAATACCGTTTCTTCATCGTTATCTGATTTACTAATAGCGACTATCTTCACTTCCGTATACGATATTATCTTGATTAGCAAATGTATTATGTATTGCTAATACAGTTATGATTATCTGATTTACTTCTTTATATTACGTACATTTACTTCTCATTCTTATCGACCTTACCGCTAAATGATATGTAATCGTTAATTATCTCTTATCGTATTTATTACGGATGCCTAACGTTATTTGATTAATTAATATCGACTTCCTTCATTACCGTATATGATCTTAACTTGGTGAGCAAATGTCTAGCTAATACAATAGTGATTATCTGATTTACTTTTTGTATTACGTATATTTACATAAATGGTGCACACATATTGTAGTTTGCTGTAAGCCTTATGGCAGCAGACCGTCTTACCTAACTACCACCTTAGCTCCATATGCAGATTACCGAATTGAGCTCACTTCGACTTATCGCGTAGATCTTCATTGATATTTTCTGTTCACAGGTTAAGTTATTTGACTTGATTTTTTGTCACTGTCTATTTGTCCACTGATGTTATCACTGTCATGGGATTTATTTATAATAGGTGGTTTTTTTATTTCGCCGAGTAATTTTTATTTAAAGTATGTATGATTATTTACTGTATTTAGGCAGAACATTAAAAATTCAGATTTTAGTTGGAGATATTTCAAAAATAGGAACTAGGCAGTATTAGTGATTTTGAACGTAAAATTAAGAGTTAATAAGCTAATAATTTGAGTGATACTTATTTTAGAGAATCTTATTATTATTTTAGGTGCGATACCATAATCTCAATTAGGTTTGAGACCTAATTATTTTTTCTTTATGCAGGTTATGTCCGAGAAAATATTTGGTATTTAGATAAATAGCTTACTTGGGACCTTTGGGATTTTGGTGTGCTACAGTCGAGGTCAAGGTGAGTTTATGCAATTTATTTTAAGGTTTCTCGATATTTGTATATAGGATATTTTTATAAAGTTTACTACACTAATTTCAATGCTTTATAATATAAACTTCACAGCGCCTTCTCCTTACTGTCAACTCTACGATCCACATCTATAAATATTGACACCGCACAATTATTAATAAATTTACAAACAACGTACTTTAAGGTAAGATCTAACCTCAACACAGTTTCATGTTAATCCGCAGAGACTTGCCGGTTGTTGTTAGGTTGCATAGAAAAGAACCGTACTTCTTGTTGGCATGCCGAATATTATTTTCATCATCTAGGTATACTTTAAATTTCGATTTTTTTTACCTCTAGATGGTGTAAAGATACAAAGGGAAAGCCAAGATAGGGCCAGTAGTTGGAGTGAAGATTATATGTCGCTTGTGCGAAAAGCGGAATACCAATTCAGCTGTCATCTGCACAATTTCGAATGTCATCTTCAACATTGCAAAAACATACTAATAAGTACCAAAATTCTCAAGAAAACCTTCAAACTAGTTTATGGTCCTTGACAAAAGGAGCGGATTTGTTGAATATATAAAAGAGCTTGACAGTTATTTTAATGTGCTAACAAGAAGAGATTTGAAAAATGAAATATTATTGTGGCTTTTCCACAACTGAAAAGACAAGCAGAACACGAATGAGCAAACCAGTATCAACTTGTTTTAAAAATGGGCACAACAATTAAGGCTTATTAGCCAAACACAAAGCTTATATGCAAAGGTTCAGTCTTGATTTGGGCTTTGGTCGCTTTCGATCTTTTACTGATCTCATCAGTAGGACAAAGAAGTCCTATAGCGGCTAGTCTTTCACCAAGGAGAGATTTGTCTGAACTTTCTTACCAATATGCAGACAACATAACACATCACACTCTTTTAATACTAGATTGAAGCTTCAGCAGTAGAATCCACAAGCGTAGCTAGGGTCCAGGGTTTCAATAGACCTCAGGTCGAGTTTTTTTTTCGAAAATTTAAAAGCTGCATTGGGCTACACAAATATAAAAATAACATATACAACGTAGACGAGTCAGACATTCAGACCTCCGTTAAAAAATCACCAAAAGATATTTCAATGGGCGGATAGAAGCAAGTCGGAAACACCTCATTCACGGTATGCTGCCCTCCAAGAATACTTCATTTAGTGACTAGGTTCTAACTAAATGAGCACTGACTCTTTTATAGAATCGCTTCACTTTTTTGTACAAACTCTAAAACAATCAGATGCCAGCATGTGTGTGTTAATACTTGACAATTGAAGGGTTTATAACCAAAATGCTTAAAATGGTATATGTCAGAAAATTAAATTTTTCAGATATAGGCAACACGGCCTTCAGAAACCCCATATCTATGAGTAGGTAATTTGGTTTCCAGTAAAAACAACTCATCTCACCTTTAAAAACACTACGGACTCATTTGTCGGTGACATGTGTTGTTTTTGCAGAAAATCGAGGCCTAAGGAAATAGTGTCAACTAGCATGTCCAGAAGAATAAAATAATACAGTGGAAAGTTTGAACTTAACCATGAATTTCAATTATAAATTGTTGTTAGCTAAAGTATAAACTATTATGATTAACCTTTTACCGGCAAACTTTGGTCTCCAGTGTGAATTACCCAGACTAAAACTCTCACCTTAAAAAATACCTGCCGATGCCGGCCGGTGCGAATTACGGAAAGGGAAAATACCCTCTGACAAGCAACTACTCTCTTAAAAAGTCACCGTCTTAAAATTAATAACACCGTAATACGAAGTGCTGATTACGTAATAATTTATTAACAGCCAATTACATTGATAAATAAATATTCAGAATGATTAGTCTATAACGCCCTTCTGGCCAGTTTCCTCCCTACTATTCGCTGTTAATAAACTTCGTGAGGAGTAACCCCTGGGATTTACGGGATACGCATTCCTGAATATTCTGGTGATACAATCCACCTTATACTCAACCTGAAGCTAATAGATGACAATCTTGTTTTTAACTAGTGTTTTTCTCGCCAAATTACCCATCTGAGCTACGCAACCAGAAAGAGCACAGAGTAACTGTGACACGTGGTGGAGGTTCATGCCATTCTGGTCCCTGTACATGCACTCGCCAAGGAAATAAGCTTTTTCCAGATAGGCCCCTGATCCAGCTAAAATAATATTTCTTCATAAATATGAGAGTCTCCTTAAACATAATCCGTTACAATCAGCCGTGGTGATCCATGAGATTATTCTTTGTAACAATTTTCTTTGAGATTATTTGGGAATAGCCATCTTGACATTTAGTGTAGGTACCACACATACAGTCGGACTTGCCGCTGATGCAGTTCGAAGGCTGAGCGGCAGAGGGGAAAAACCCTACAAAAACGGGTGGCGGCTAAGGCCGTCAATAGCAGTAGTTTTGTTTTTAACTGTTTTGATAGGGGCTTAGTGAAATCAAATTTTTTTATCGCATTCTTTTCGAAATTTATTACCAGTGCTGTTGACTTTACATTGTACAGTCAGATATATAGAACCCGTATAGCCATCTCCTTTTAAATAAATATAATAACATACTTCTGAGACAGTTTGGATGAAAAGAAGAGTAAGAAATGTGATACATGCATAGAATGGATCAATCATCAAGTAATAATCAAGAAGAAGGGAGAGAGGTCAATAATGAAGCAAATAAATTTCAGTGTAGTTGTGTGAGAGGCAAAAGACGCAATGGCATATAAGAATGATAATAAACAACAAAAAATTAAGAGTGGTGCCATTATGAACCAAAAAGAGGCGTATAGTTAAAAACACAACTACTAGCTATTTTTTGTAAAAAAAGTGGAATGAAATTAAATTTTTAAAACACATGTAACAATGACAAATTCCTCAGATAATAATGAAAATCACACTTAGGCGGAGGAACAAGCATAATAGAAAAAGAAGAGGGAAAAAGAAAATGTTTTTAAGAAGTAGGTAATATGGGAATAAAGGAAAACTAAGAAATTAGTATATACAGAGCGTATAAAGAATTTTGAACCCAACTGTCTCAGATAAATACCTTACATAGAAAATCACAATCACAAGACATTTAGAAAGCAGAGTATTCGCGGAACTATAAGAGATGAAGTTATGGTTTCATAAAAAGTATAAATAGACAATATAAGTATAAGAAAAGACTAAACTAGAGTATTAAAGATGAATATCCCCAAATATACAATACTATTACCAAGGTACTACGGTAACAAAAACTAAGTAAATACAAAGAACCCAAAAACTAAGCAAGAAGTAACCTGAAACTAAGTAAATGCAAAGAAACCAGAAACTAAGTAAGAAGTAACAAAAACTAAGCAAATACAAAGAAACCAGATACTAAGAAGAAATCTGAAACTAAGTAACTAAGAAGAGGATTTAGAGGACTCGGAGGACGATAGTACAGAAGGCAGAAAAAGAAAAAAATTAATTAAATTAAGAGTGGTGAGAGCATAGACGTGAAAGATAACTTAGACTTCGAAGGAAGACTGTTAGCAGTTTTAGGGAAAAAACAATGGCAAAGCGCGAGGTATTTACAATGCCAGGTGTAAATTATAATTACCTTAGATATAAGGGAAAATCATAGTAAAACACTTAGGGAGGGAGAAAAGGTGAAAAATAAAGTACATAGAAAGATGTTAGATGAGAGTGGAAAATAGAGCACACAGATATATATTAGGAAAATGGAACTAGAATTTTGAAGGTAAGAGTTAATGATAATAAAAATATGTAGGCGTCAAAAGTTACAGATCGCATGTTGAGAAATAGAAGGTTGATATAAAGAACAATGAAGCCGGAAAGTTTACTATATACAGGCGTATATGGAGAAATCAAACTATAGCAGAGTTATAATATTGAACGCCAGTGTTTACGATAAATACCCTACAAGAAAATTAAAAAAAAAACACGTAGGCGGTTCAAGAAAGGAGAAACTTTAGGAAAAATTCACAGTCCTTTACAAATATGCAACCGGGGCTGACATGGAAAATGCCGAAGCAGAATGCAACGCTTACTAAATTTGAGATCTGAGAAAACTCATAATTGTGTGGAAATATAATGGTTGATAGAAATTTGGGTGAGATCAGATTAGATTACGTAAGTTTCCTTTACCAAAATATACCAAATAAATGTATTTTACTTGAAGTTTATTTATAACGTCATAAGTGTGGTTGAAAAAGCAAAAGACCATTTGCATTCAATTCGTCTGACATTCCTCGATCTAACGATATGAGACACGACTAGTCTGTTGTGAGAAACTAAAAGCCACCCTCACCCACCCTTAACACAATCTAATGTAAAAAATGACTTTTAACAGATTACGTAAGCTTAGTATACCAAAATATACCACATAAATGCATATTAATTCAAGTTTCGATCGTTTTTACAATTTATAACATTAGTGGTGGTTGTAAAAACCGCATTCGATTCGTCTCTTAATCCCCGATCTAACACGGATAGTTTCACTTAGTATCAACTTATTTTAGGGGGGGGGGATAGTCGTTCAAGAACGGTTCCAATACGTTATAATCAATTTTAATAGATTTGGTTAGTTTTGGTTAGTCGTCTAATAAATTTTCGGTTAGTTTCGCTTAGTCTCAACTTTTTTTACTTATTAATTTGAGCCGGTTCCGTTACGTTATAATCAATTTTTATAGATTTGATTAGTCTTTTAATTAACTTTCAGTTAGTTCCACTTAGTGCCAAATTATTTTACAGCCGGTTCCGATACGTTATAATCAATTTTAATAGATTTGGTTAGTTTTGATTTATTAGTCATCAAATCAACTTTCGGTTTATTTCACTTAGTCTCGACTTATTTTAGTTATTTGGGTCCGTTCCGATACGTTATAATCAATTTTAATAGATTTGGTTAGTTTTGGTTTATTGTCTAACCAACTTTCGGTTAGCTTCACTTAGTCTCATTTTATTTTAGTCATTTGAGTCGGTTCCGATACGCTATAATTAAGTTTACTAAATTTGGTTAGTTTTGTTTAGTCGTCTAGTCAACTTCCGGCCAGTTTCACTTAGTCTCAACTTATTTAAGTCATTTGAGTCGGTTCCGATACGTTATAATCAATTTTAATAGATGTGGCTAATATGGGTTAGTCGTCTAATCAACTTTTGATTAGTTTCACTTAGTCTCAACTTATTTCACTTATTTGAGCTGGTTCTGATATGTTATACTCAATTTTGATAAATTTGGTTAGTTGTGGTTAGTCGCCTAATCAACTTGCGGTTAGTTTCACTGAGTCTCAAATTATTTTAGTCATTTGAGTCGGTTCCGATACGTTATAATCAAGTTTAATAAACTTGGCTTCTTTTGGTTAGTCGTCTAATCAACATCCGGGTAGTTTCACTTAGTCTCAAGTTATTTTACTTATTTGAGCCGGTTCCGATATGTTGTAACCAATTTCAATAGATTTGGTTAGTCGTCCAATTAACTTTCGGCTAGTTTCACTAAGTCTCAACTTATTTTACTTATTTAAGCAGGTTCCGATACACTATAATCAATTTTAATATATTTGTTAGTTTGGGTTAGTCGTCTAATCAACTTTTGGTTAGTTTCACTTAGTCTCAACTTATTTCACTTATTTGAGCTGGCTCTGATACGTTATAATCAATTTTAATAGATTTGGTTAATTTTGGTTAGTCGTCTAATCAACTTGCGGTTAGTTTCCCCTTCCTAGATCTGTGGTTAGTTTCACTTAGTCTCAACCTATTTTAGTCATTTGAGTCGGTTCCGATACGTTATAATCAAGTTTAATAAATTGGGTTAGTTTTGGTTAGTTGTCTAATCAAGTTCCGAATAGTTTCCCTTAGTGTCAAGTTATTTTACTTACTTGAGCCGGTTATGATACGTTGTAATGAGTTTTAATAGATTTGGTTAGTTTTGGTTAGTCGTCTAGTCAGCTTTCGGTTAGTTTCACTTAGTCTCAACTTATTTTAGTCATTTTAACTGGTTCCATACGTTCTAATCAGTTTTAATAGATTTGGTTAATTTTGGTTAGTCGTCCAGTCATCTTTCGATTATTTTCACTTAGTCTCAATTTACTTTACTTATTTGAGCGGGTTCCGATACGTTATAATCAGTTATGCATAAAGCATGTCGTGATGTTCACTAAAATTTTCTGTGTCGCGATGGAAACTCACTGTCAAGAAACCAAAGTATTCATCTGAACCGGCTCCGATACGGTATAGTGAAATATAATGTTTCTGGTTGGTTTTCGTTAGTCGCCAAAATTCAGTTCGTTTTGGTTAGTTTTAACTTACTTTAATTTGTGTAACCTATTTCGATACATTTTAGCCCGTTTTGGTGCTTTCGGTTACTTTTGACTAGTTTTGGTTAGTCATTCAATCAACTTTCCGATATGTTATAACCAATTTTAATGTTTTTGGTTAATTTTGGTTAGTCGCCAAAATTCGGTTAAATTGGGTTATTTTTAACACTATAATATTTTTAATCTGTTTCGATACGTTCTAGCCATATTTGGTGCTTTTGGTTAGTTTAGGTTAGATTGGGTTAGATAGTCACCGTGGGTAGTCGTTCAATCAATATTCGGTTAATTTCAGTTAGTTTTAATTTTAGTCATTTCAATCGATGCCGATACGTTATAATAGAATTTAATGTGTTTGGGTAGTTTTGGTTAGTCGCCAAAATTCGGTTCGTTTTGGTTAGTTTTAACTTACTTTAATATTTTTAATCTGTTACGTTTTAGCCTTTTTGGAGCTTTTGGTTACTTTCGGTTAGTCGTTGAATCAACTTTCGGTTAGTTACAGTTAGTTCCAATTTATTTTAGTAATTTGAACCGGATCCGATAGCTTATAACCAATTTTAATTTTTATGGTTAGTTTTGGTTATGACCAATTTCGGTTACTTTGAGTTAGTTTTAAGTTTTAACTTACTTTTATTTTTTTTAATTTGTTCCGATTCATTTTAACCCTTTTTGTGCTTTTGGTTACTTTTAGTTAGTTTGGGATAGTCGTTCAATCAACTTTCGGTTAGTTTCAGTTTGCTTTAATTTATTTTTGTCATTTGAACCGACTCCGTCCTCAGAAACAGACTAACACGATCTCTCAGGTATTTATGTGATGTGCCAAATGTAGCATGCACTTTTTCGTCATTTGATACCCCATAATAGGAAAACAAAAACATTTCCAATGTTAAAATTATTGATATAACGAGAAAGAAAATGGAAAGTATATGCAGGCCAAATAAGTAGAAAGAAGTTTAAGGAGAAGCGAACAGCGAAATAGAAAAAGGGATCACAGAAAACATGTGAAAGTATCATGTGAAGTAAAACGAACACTAGGTCACTACTATACCTTATCGAGAAAATCACTAATCTTAAGGGCTACAGAACATAGAAAATTTAGAATATTTATATAACAATCAGCTGAGATAGATTAAGAAGTATTCTAGTATAAGTGAGATATAAATAAAATAATGCGTCTGGCAGTTGATAATAAGTTATTATTTTAAACGCGTGACATGTTAAACTATAATTTGTTTTAGCTTTTTGTTAGATTTCTTGTACTTTTTGTTCTAGATAGAATTTTAAATATAAATTAAAAATACCATGATATGAAAAAATATATATTATTGTCTTTTGTTTATTTTAGATTTCATGCACTAGAATGAAAATGTAGTCATGTTAGAAATAGTTTTGACATCCTTTATAGAGAGCATCTCACATTTAGTCATACCAGTAGATACAGATAACTAGGTAGCTGAGTAACTAAAGAGTTTCAAAACCTTTAAAGCCCAACGAACGACTTTAGGAGATATGTTTTGGTTGCAAAGTTAGAGATCAAAATAAACATGGGTTTACAAAAATTGTTGCAATTCCTGCTCTAGAACCCAAACAGGTTTGTTAAGTGGTACTCACCAGGCTATAAAATTTGGAATACCAATGATTTGGCGGAAACCTCCGAACCACGTTGATAATTGCCATTTTCGCTTGACAAAAATCGCGGGGTTTTCTGGTAAATGCAAATATAAAATTCGATATCTTAATATTCCCTCGACGATTAGATCTGTATCTTATGATGCTTCAAGCATATCTGTCCTTAAGCCTCCAGAAAAATACTAACTACCGCCTGATTGTGTCATTGCAGTATTAGGCAAATTAAGTATAATGTAAATTTCTAAAATTATCGGCCATATCGTCTATAAACGTTGTGTGATGAACTAGTGTGATGACCCCTTCTTTTAAAGGTATGTTTGACATGAGTGTTAAGATGGCTAAAGTTATTTATCATTTACCTAGGGTCGTTCAGTGGGACAGAATTCTTTCTATGGGATAGAATTCCTTCCGTGAGGTAGTATTTCACGCCGACCTAACTAATCCCGCTGTCAGTTAGCCTTACCAAGTTCTTTTTTGTCAGGCTACGCAACCACATGGTAAGTAATTCCAGGGAAAGCCAGCGTCTACAACTCGACCAGAATCAAGTAAACTCGATTTTAATTTATTTAAGTGCCTTAATTACTGTATATAGTTTACCCGTATATATAATTTTAATTAATGGATAGATAATCAAATGATTGTAGGTTATTTACCTAAATTATCGTGTATTTCTTACCGTTTTGTATCATTTTATTAATTTTAATTTAATTGATGAATATATAATCGAGTGATGGTAGTTCATTTGCCTAAATTATTTATTGCCGTTATGTATCATTTTAATTAAATTGAATATTTGCAAATGATTGTAGGTCATTTACCGAAATTACCGTGTATTTCTTACCGTTATGTATCATTTTAATTAATGGATATATAATCAAGTGGCTGTCGGTAGTTTGCCTTAATTACCGTATATAGCTTATCGTTGTATATAATTTTGTTAATGAAATTATAATTAAAAACCTGTAGGTCGCTTGACGTCTATCATTTATGTTCTCGTTAATTTTTATTTCATTCATTGATCTACCTATCTTGTTTATCGAGCTTACCTTTAAAGGAGATACTTAATTTTAGCTTTAGTTAGTTAGAGAATTCATTTGGCAAGTGTCCGAATAGATGAATGAGTTAATTTTTATTGTATTTGGCTGCAAAGCTCATGGCAGTAGTTACAATGGAAACCGGCATCGGTGAAACTGTTTGAGATTGCAGTATGTTAGAGTCCTATCCCGACTGATAATATTTCCATAAGAATTTGGGGAGGTCACGCACCGGTCATACCTTTGAGTTAGGGCTGCCTAAATGTACGCCACTGGAAAATATGAAATATCACATTACTTCAAATAAATTTTAGAACAAATGTACAAAATGTGGGAAATTGGGTCATTTGGTTAAATATACATGCCTTTAGAAGATTGAGTCATGCTTTGAAGTTTGCCGGCTTGCAAAGTATGTACAGGGTGGTTCAAACATAAACTAGAAAAAGTGTGCCAATACAAGCATGTTTAAGATAAATAAAAAAATAAAAAGGAAATAAAAACAGTTTAAGTTACATTATTTTATTACACTTTTGATATGATAATGAGTTTCTTAAGATAAAGTTTTTAAAATAATCATAGAGGGTGTCCGAAGTTAAAATTGCATTGATTATTACTTACAACGAAATATTTATTCTAACTTGTTGTAACCGCTAAAAAAATTAATAAAATATTGAAATATCTTTTTTACATATTCAGTGGATTGAGTAACTAGCATAACATATATGTACAGGGCATTCAGAAGAAAAGTCTAAATAGGGATCAGTTATAACTCGTCTGTGCAGACGAAACAAAAAAATCTAATCGAATTAGCCTTTACTTGATGGAGATCCATAACTAATAACCATTTAAATAAGTAAACCACTTAAAGATTTCCACTAACTTTATTTAAACATGACACGTGTTTCGACGGTAACGTCTTTTCCAAATGTGAATTTACACAAAAATATGCTAAAATTATATGGTTCAGCTGTTGCAGGTAAAATTACAAAAAATAATCTTGACCCAGGTGCCTTATGAATAGCAAAGGAGACAAGTTAACAATTTCTAGGAAAAGTTTAATAAGGGAGAAAACCCAAAATCAGTTTGTTCGTTAAGTGATAGGTATATAAAATTTTTTATATTTATTGATTTCCATAATTTCTAACAGATTTAATTTTTTACCTTTATTTTCAATATGTAAAACATTGAAATCATTATTGAAAATGTGGTTTTCATTAATTAAATGACAAGCATATTTAGATTTTGGTTTTCTTCGTTATTAAACCTTTCCTAGAAATTGTTAACTTGTTTCCTTTGCTATTCATAAGGCACCTGGGTCAAGATTATTTTTTGTAATTTTACCTGCAACAGCTGAACTATATAATTTTAGCGTATTTTAGTGTAACTATTCACATTTGAAATAGTTATTTGTGTATTTAGAGCGCAAAGTAACCGATTGCCGCTTGAGAAAGAATATTACTGCGCGACGCGTAGCGGAGCGCAGTAATCTTTCGAAAACGGCAATCTTACTTTGCGCTCGAAAAACACACAGAACTTTTTCTACAGCCGCATTTTTTAAAATTAAATGCACATTTTTCTCTATATTCTGAAATTTGCGAATGACTGTCAGTTTTGACATATTATGTTCGGGCTTCGGGCATATTTAGAACAGGATTGCCAGCAACAAACGGTAACAAACGCACGACTGTCATTTATTTATCTTCGGTTTCCATGACCATTCAGCACACTAGACGGAAAAAGCGAGAATTTCCTTTTCCATGTTCGCGCTAGAGCGCAAAATAAGGATCCACGGCATTAGTTGATTTTGCGATTTCATTTGAATTTAGTATTTAGTTATTTTGCGCGCGGCTGTAGAAAAAAGACGTTACCGTCGATACACGTGTCATGTTTAAATAAAGTTAGTGAAAATCTTTAAGTGGTTTACTTATTTAAGTGATACAAAAAAATCTGTTCAACAAGTAAGTTTTTGCACATTTTTAAGATACTCACAACACAAGTTTTATGTGGAATTTCACTTATATTTAAAACCAAATAGCGTTAACATTATAGGTTAATTGCCAATCGCGACTGGCCGCCCGTAAGCATGCCCTTAGGGTCTCTAGGCATTCGATTTTTGAGGTAGGCCCAAACTCATTAACCAGAACCAGCAACATGCGGAGAACGTTATTGAATTTGCGCTAACGCTTTTGTATATATACCCCATTTCTGATGATACAAAAGTCATTGCTTATATTGACAGAACCTATTTAAATATCGACAAAAAAGTTAAACTCTTCGTCAGACATATAACTCTCATAAGTCAAGTGAATCCTATACTAATTGTTGCGCCCTATAATTACATCATATTTGTATAATACTGGGTACACACATTTAATTCTCCTCCAAAAGTATCTACCTTAACCTTAAATGCCTAAATTTCTTCAATTATTGGGTACTAGGTATTTTCATGTTTTAATAATGTCGACGTTATAGCTTCGTTTTAATTACCAGTGAGTAACACATAAAACTAGTGTTGCGAGTACGATAAAAATGAGCAAAAACTTACTTGTTGAAAAGATTGTTTTTTTTTCGTTTGAGCAGACGATGTATAATTAACCCCTATTTAGAATTTTCTAAATAGCGAGGAATGCCCTGTACATATATGTCATTAACCCTACTTTTAAATCACCCTATTAGTTACTTTAATCCACTGAATATGTAAAAAAGATGTTTTAAAATTTTATTATTATTTAACCGTTACAGTAAGTTAGGATAAATAGTTCGTTGTAAGTAATATTCAACTCAATTTTAACATCGGACACCCTGTAGGATTATTTCAAAAACTTTAACTTAAAAAACTCATTAGGCTAAAAGTGCAATAATATAATGTAACGTAAACTGTTTTGATGTTATTTTTATTGTTGTAATCAACTAAAACATGCCTTTTCTGGTGTATGATTTAGACCATTCAATCAAAACTTGATTCTATCTTCTAAAGGTTCATATTATTAACCACCTTCTTGTTTTTCTAGAATTTATTTGAAGTAAAGTAATATAACGCGATTTTTTATATTTTCCAGTGGCGTATCTCTAGGCAACCCTAACTCAAAAATATGACCGGTGACCTCCCCAAATTTTTATGGAAATATTATCAGAACATACTACAATCTCAAACAATTTTACCGATGCCGGTTTTCAATGTTATCGGAATCGACTTAAGCTCAATTCGTTTATCTACACATATTTAACGGCTGTATATGTAGGTGCATACTTCTCCACGACGAGACCTGTATCTTATAATGCTTCATGCATATCTGTCCTTAAGCCTCCAGAAAAATACTAAATAAACCCGGAATCGGATGAACCCGACGATCACGAATGCAGCAGCAGCAAACAACTCCATTATATCTCAGGAAGAACTGAACAATCTTATTCGTTATTTGAATTTTCTCAGATCAAAGGCACAGCTCCTTGGATTTCGTCTGCAATAGTGGAATGTCCTAGGAGGGTTGAATGTTTCTACGTATCGAAAAAGAAAGTATAAGCTGGCACTATTTTTTACGACGAAAAATGACTGTCATGATATTTCAGGTTTAATGAACGAACTTGGCATTTCGAATAAACCTAGCGAGTGGCGAATGTTTATTGATTCTTCGGGGACAAGTTCAAGGGCAGTTTAATCGTTAATGGAAATCAACAACTATCCTCTTCAGTGGGCCGTGCATAAATAGAGTGCACTACTTACAGGATTGCAGAAATATTGCTTTGTATGCGAATGGGACAGCAAGGTCATAATTCAACATTACATAGCTGAAGAATAAGCGTGCTTTTTAATTAACTGTAGAAGAAATCTCGAGAATAATAAGACTGAACATCTCGCCTCGAGGGTTATTGTCTCAATTTAGGAATGATAATTTGACCGTACAATATAGTGAATGTGCTTAAAAAGTTTTTACTCGCGCGCTACATACATGCCAACATGCTTATCTTCAGATCTGTCTGTACCAGTTGCAAGATGATGGATCTGAAAAAGTTAAACAAGTTGGTTCCGTGTAATGATTTAATATCTACTTCATTTATTTGTAGTTTTTAAATGGGAATCCCCAGACCGGCATATGGCGTCAACATGTACCAGTGCCTATGTAATTCTTGTTTTTTTTTTGTTCGGATTGGATTCTCAATATGGCAGGATTTGCGTCAGTGATACGAATGTAATTAAATACCATTAGTATTATAATCTATAGGCTATTGCTGTATAAATAAAGTGCTTAAAAACCTTCGAATGGAAGTGTTGTAAAGCACAGTTTTTGCAGAGTTAAAAATAGTTTTAACACTATAAAAGGTTGAAAAAGAATTTAATTTCCCTATACCCCACATATTTCTTTAAGGGCATCTTAAATATCTGCAGAAAAAAAAAAACATTAAAAACGTATCAAATCGATCTATGCTTAGAAAGTTTATGCATAATATAAAATTAAAATGTATCATTAGTAAACATATAATAGCGAATTGCGGTATTAAATACCATGTTGCGACATGTTAATAAATAGTTTAACTAAATGGGGATTCTCAGCCATCTTAGGGAAAGCAAGGACTTTTGTGCGCTTTGATCGCGTGATGTTACATGATCCGTAAAACCATTATAAAATACTTCCACACACAATAAGTAGAATATGTATACAGTGAGAAAAAATCTAAAAAATAATCAAATGATTTTTGGAAAGTATTTCCCACT
>MU182812.1:245978-270962 GCA_016904865.1 Pissodes strobi | reverse complement strand
TGTTTGGAAGACTGAGTACTCGATGGTAACCGGATCGTAAACCGAGGCTTATAATAGTATATTATTTTATATGGAGGAAAAGTGATACTTTTCATGGCGCGCTCGTGTTTAACAGCCGAACGGAGTGAGGCTGGTAATAGAGAGCAAGCCATGAAAAGTAACTTTTCCTCCAAATAAAATATGCTGTTTTTTCTTCAAATGTCGACAAATTAATGCAAAAACATCTCTTTTTAATAGTAATAATATCTAATTATTATTAAAGATAAATGGGTTCGCAAGGCGGCTTAGACCACGGTCGTAGGTGGCCTTGCTTAGACCGGTGTCGGTGAATATAATGTAACATCAAGCTGTCAGTGGACACTGTCAACAATAATTATTTTTTTAAGATTGAGTCTCCGATTGCGTTTTAATTCCGTATTGATAAGCAGTTATTGAGTAAGTTCGATTAAATAATAACCAATTTGTTCCTAAATTAGTGATTTTTAGAAATGCAGTCACAAATTGAGTGATAAATACAAATTGTAGTTTAATAAATCTTGAGTTGTTGACGCTTATTTTGTTGTCTGTTTGTATTGTATCTATGTTGCTATGACAACACTTTTACCTCCGCCGGCGGAAAAGTGAAAAGTAAAGCTCCGGCGGAGGAAAAACGAAACTTCACGGCCGCCTACACAGTCGAGTAATGACGGATTTACTGACGTTTGAAGAAAAAATAATTTCCTCCTTGCAGTTTATCAATTTGGTCAAAGGCAGTTATATTTTATGGTTACAGAATTGAGCTTTCTATAATCTGTACAAAGACGTTGTTCACCATTTTCTTTTTCACCAATAAGACGAGAGAGGAATACTCAGAATCAGATTATCAACTTATTCTTATCCTTGACTATATTTTGTTCCGTTCTGGACATTCAATAAGGCCTATGTGAAAATGGTTTGTTGTCGTTTAGACTAATTTGTAAATTGGCTGATTTAGCACAATCTAGTTCACCAGTGCTTAAAGCGAAACAGTCTCTATATACATTTAATAACGTTCGTTTCTTGATATACCTTGCCTATTATTATATGCCCTTTGGCTATTTTTTTGAGTATTTTCTTGGATCATCGAAATTCACTTTATTGGTTGGGTTTCTTTAACGCACAACGCACATATATGTTCTATCGAAAACCATGGTATTTTTAAAACTTATTTTTTGATCCGATAAATTAGTACGTTACAGTTGAAAATCTTCCTTTGGTCAGTATTATAACTGTATGGGGTATACAGTCATCTTTAATTGTTCATGGTTTCCGTGAACTGATCTACTGGATCGTCGGTTCCGCAGAGCTTCGGCCTCTTTGTCGTGAGGGGCTACGCTCGCTTGAATTCGACCGCGAATTAGGTCGTACAGCTAACTGACGTTTGGTATTACGACGAGAAAGATGATTTGTGTACGTGATTTTGTTCAAAAATATTAGTAAATAGAAAAGGAAAACAAAGCCTAAGACATTTTCCGATGAAATGTACAAATGATATACAAATTTTATCTAAAAAAAAAACAGGCACCTCAGTTATAAGAAAAACAATCCAAATTGTTTCCTTTATCCGAATCCTGATCCCACTTCTGATCTGTGAGACCCTCAAATATCTAAGGTGTCTTCAGTCTCTTGCTCAAACAAACATGACCCAATAAATAAAAATTATTTTAATGCACAACAAAAAAATAATGTTCAGACAAACAAAAGAAAATGAACGAATAGACACACCCCACCCGAATAGAGACACCCCAAGGACAACAGTAAGTGAAAAATTCCTTGTTTCATAGGCAAAAATTTGCAATTACTGGACAAAATATATCCTTTAATATCCAGAGTTAAAGAAACGCCTGCGCTCATCTGAAAAGAGTCTAAGAAAGAATAACCTAATCTTCTACGGAATACCAGAAGATCTTAATGAGAATTTGTTATACGAAATAGCAGATCTAGCGAAACGTAAACTGGAGGTGGATTTGAAATTCGAGGATATTTCTGACTGTTTTCGAATTGGAAAGCAACAAAACAAAGATCGGCCTATACTTATTGAATTGATTTCGCATTTAAAGAGAAGCGAATTATTGCGAAGTAGAAGTAAACTAAAGGGGACAAAAATCTTTATAAACGAGGATTTGATACTAGAAGAAAGGACTGAGAGGAAATTTTTGCTTGATAAACTGAAACAGGCCAGAGCACAGAACAGGAACGCCGTGCTTAAGGGAAGTAAACTGTTGGTCGATGGAATAATATATACTACGAGAGACTTTGAAACCGAATTCAACACCATTTCCGCAAATACGGGTGAGGATTTTTCCCTCCCTGAAAGACGAATAGAAGGTGCTTCAACTGCTCCGTCCACCTATTTGAGGGAAAGTTCACAGAATAAACCAGAGCAGTCACAAAAAACGCTAGAAGAAGTAAATACGAAAATTAGTTCACAGAAAAAACAGAGGCAAGTTACGGAATACAAGGCAAGAACACAAGTTGAATCAATCACTAAAGGAATAGCGGAAGCTGAAAATAAGCGTAAACTTCCAGATATCACTATCTCTCCAATACGTGTGACTTCGTATTCAACGCGTGCAAATTCTAACAATTTAACAAAAAAGTAATAATATTTGCTGGCTTAGATAGTCTCATTGAAACTATTGTACTTTTAACTGTTTGATCCTATATTGTATGTTTGTATGTTTTTGTTTTTTCTTTGTATGAGGTGTAGGCATTTATACATTATTTGTAATATTTCAGTACCTAGGGCAGTTTGGTAAATTGTATTTCGGTAGAATGGATCAATATATTAGAGATGTTATATAGCTATAAGAAAGATAAAGGGAGTAATTCTGGTTTTAAGGTGTTGCATCAAAATATTAGAAGTATTGGTAGAAATTTTGATGAGCTGTATGTAATGCTCAGGGAAATGCACATGGATTTCGATGTATTGGTTCTCACTGAGACTTGGAGTATAGCTGATTTGGATCTTTTTAATATTCCAAACTTTAAAATTATATACAACTATGGCACTATAAATAAGAATGATGGCGTACTAATATATATTAAAAGCTCTTACGACTTTACCAGTAAAATTGTACAAATGGGGGAATGTCGAGCAATTGAAGTTAACATTAAGCTCAAGAAAAAAAACAAGAATACACTTTTAACCGCTATATATAGGCCTCCCTCGACTAATGTCGACGTGTTTCTACAGGAACTCTCTGAATATCTGGAACGGGGTGGGAACGCTTTTTCTTTGGAGAAACATATAATAACAGGAGACATAAATATTGACATAAAAAATGGTAGGGATGATGTTGTGAATGAATATCTTAATATAATGTCAGAGAATGGTTTTATTTCCTATATAAATGGGGACACGCGTGTGCAAAATGAATCTGCAAGTTGTATTGACCACTTTTTTGTCAGAAGTACCGATAATCTCGATCGGGATGTTTTGCCATACATAATTCACACTAACATAACATATCATTATCTTACAATAATAGAGATTTTGAGTGAGATGTATATAGGCAGAAATTCCAACGGACACGAAAAGGATAAAAGATATATCAATTATAACAAATTACTTAAAAACCTAGAAGAATATGACTGGTCTGAATTCTTTAGCTTAACAGACACTCAGAATATGACGTCTTATTTTATAACTACTTTATGCAAACTTATTAATAAAAATACTGTAACTGTAAAGCAAAATAGAAAAGATGTTCCACGCAAATGTTGGATTACCAGCGGTATTATTAAGTCAATAAGAAACAAAGACAAATTGTATAAAAAATTTAAGGAAAATCCTACACTATATAAACAAGAATATAGTAACTATAAGAATCGTTTAAATAGTCTTATTAAAGAGACTAAAATGAAATATTTCCAGACAGAGATAAGTAAAAACAAATCGAATTCTAAACATCTATGGAATACCATAAAAAACTTAACTCATTCACATAAATCTAGGAATGTAAACCAAATACAAAACGAAAACGGATCTCTCTTCACAGAAGATACTAATATAGCAAATGTCTTTAATAATTTTTTCATCAATGTCGGAAAAAAGTTGGCAGATAAAATTCCTACCCCTGAGTATAAAATAAAACGGAACGCACGCACTTGTCGATCATTCTTTTTAATGGAAACGGACAAACAGGAGATAGAAAATGTTATAAAATCCCTAAAGTCGCACAAAGCTCCCGGTTATGATCAAATTACCGCTGACACCTTGAAAAAAATTAATAGTCACATATCAAAACAAATAGCACACATAATCAATAATGTTATTAAGGGAGGGGAAGTTCCAGACCAGTTTAAGGTGGCAGTAGTAAAGCCACTATATAAAAAAGGAGATTCCACTCAACCGTCAAATTACCGTCCTATCTCACTCATCACATCTCTAACAAAAATTTTTGAAAAAGTAATTAAGATCAGACTTACCACTTATTTAGACAAGTACGACTTAATCGAGCAGGGTCAGTACGGTTTCCGGGAGGGAAAAAGTACTCAGGATGCTATTAGTAATCTAGTTAAAAAAATATATACCTTCTTAGACAATAGCAAACCTAGTCTATGCATATTTTTAGACCTCTCCAAGGCATTTGACACCGTGGATCATGTGCTGCTTTTGGAGGCTTTGGAGGACATTGGGGTGAGAGGTACCCCCTATAAACTTTTTAAAAACTATCTTGCAAATCGTTACCAACTTGTCAACATAAATAATTCATATAGCAGTAAACAACTATTGGAGTGTGGTGTTCCGCAGGGTACTGTTTTGGGGCCTATATTGTTTTTGATATATCTGAACGGTCTGCTTGGAATTGATATACAAGGAGAAATTGTTAGTTTTGCGGACGATACTGTTCTGTTCTTTACAGCTGAAACTTGGGTAAGTATTAAAAAATTGGCCGAACGAGAAATCAAGAAGATATTGAATTGGTTCTCAGGTATGAAATTGACAATAAACTTCGAAAAGACGAACTTTGTGGGTTTTGCCTCATATAAGAACGCGTTGCCGAACTTCAATAATCTGAGCATGACTTATGGGGGTGGTCTGTATCGGATAGCGTCGGTTTCTCATATGAGGTATCTGGGAATAACAATAGATCAGCATATGAGATGGAACTACCATATCGAGAATGTTGTGGGCACAATACGGTCCCTGTTTCATAAATTTAAATTTTTTTCAACCTTCTTAGATATCAACCATCTAAGAATTTTTATATTACGCGTTGGTGGAGTCTCGTCTTCAGTATGGAATTATTGGATGGGGTGGTGCTACTGACATACATTTGCGTAATATGGAAACTGCTCAAAAGAAAGTTATAAAAATCATATACAAGAAAAGCAACCGATACTCCTCAGATCTATTATTTAAGGATAGTAAATTCCTCGATTTGCGACAATTATTTCTCTACAATATTGCACTATACTTATATCGTAACCAATCGGATATAACTATCATTAGCCATAACTATAATACGCGACAAAAATCCAGTGCTTCATCTCAAACTAACAAAGTGAAAAAAACGGTAGGACAGAGAAATTACGCATACCTTATCACCAGAGTATACAATTACTTACCGGATGAACTAAAATTAGTTATAACCATTTGTAATTCCGTACCATTGATTAAGAAAAAACTGAAACTTTTCATCTTACAAGCGAGTAGACAAGACCTTAACTCCATTGTAAATATCAGAAATTAGCAGAACGCTAGGTATTTGATTGTTTTATATTTTGTTTTTTTTTTTTGTTTTGGTTGTGCTCCGATTCTCTTTTGTATGTGAACTTGAGATTAATTATTTGATTGTAGTGAACGCCTGTGCACAGCATTTTGCTCCTACAGGTATCATTTCTGTTTGTTTGCGTATTTGTATCAATGTTCCATACTTATATACCAGTGTATTGTATTTTAGGCATGTTTTGATTGTGTTAGATGAGTTTGTTTTATTTTTTATTTTACTGAACGTGATATTGTTTTCTTTTCCATGTCATGTATATTATCAGATACAAATAAACAGCATTATTATATTATTATTATTATTATTATTAATACATTAAACCAACCCCTCGAGTCAGCAAGCTGAAACTATCGAAAAAATACTACAGATAGCTAAGTATGCTGATTTTCATATCGAATTTCATTAATGTGAATAAGTTAGGCAGTTCAAGAAAATTTAATTCCAAATAAAAAGTTACCTTTAGAAGTGAAGAATATTTGCCGAAACAAAGTCAGTTTTAGCCACAAAATTAAAATTTTAGGATTACAATTTAACAAAAATCCACCATCATCCTATGCAATAAAAAAAAATAGAAATTAGCAATACTGCAATGGTCCTTGATAAAAGATAAAATAATTGGAGGCCCATTATCTATTTCGAAAAGTATGGCCAATCTATCATGAAAAAGGTTCTGAAATTGAAGATATACGATTCAGACTTATACCAACTGAAGGAGACATGTTGCATTATCTACTTCGATCATAATTATAAGTGAAGATGACATTTCCCACCATCCATCTTCGGACAAGATCACTTTTCCTTTAAAGGGGTTGATTAATAAACAGAATTGTTTGTTTTGGGGATCAGAAAATTCTTATGCTTTTGAAAAATTCGTTAGAGACTGGAACTCTTAGTATACTCGTTGACCTAAATTGATATACTTCAGCTCTTTTTTAAGCAGTTAGCTTAATATAATTTAACTTATGTTTGTTTGGAGATGGTAGGCAATGTAACATTTTCAGTAAAATAAATATTTTGGACTTCCATTGCCTTTATTTTTTTTAACACGTTTCTATTGGCTTGTATTTGCAATCGTTATCAAATGAATTGCAAGAAAACTTACACTACGAGCTTAGTAATGCAATGTAAGAAACAATCAACCCTTAACTGGATTTTCATCGAAAAGGCAATGAAAGTCCAAAATATTTTTATAGCGAAAATGTTGACGGTATGGACTCGGCAATAACGGCAAATTGAGGCTACGAGAAGATAACAACCAAACTATCAAAGAAAAAGCAGACATAACTCTCATTTGCAGGGCCAAAAAGTATAACATCATTCCTAAAGGATTTAAATTAAAATCTTCGATACCAGGACAAAGCTCAAGTAATTTTGCAAAGAACCAGCATGGTTCTAACACAATGCCTGATCAATTGCCATAGATGAAAGGAATCAAGTTTGCTATAGGAGCTTCAACAAATATTTGAAGACATTAAAGAACACACGCTTCACAAGAACCGTATGCCAAATTTCTCAATAATTGCTATAACCTGTGCAAAAACAAAAAAAAAGTCAACAATAAGTGCATTACATAAAATGGAAAGCATTGACAAAATGAAAAATACAAGAAAGGATCGCTCAAGAACCACCATCCAATCCAAGAAGAGTACAGCTGCTGCAGAAAGGCCTTTACTTTGCCGTAACTTTAAAAGGGGTATCCACTCTCGACTTTATTGCCGCAGTGGAGACCGTCCGAATAGAATCAACTTAGCAGACGATTTAAAATGGATAATCCGGACTTAATTCAAAAAAGAAAAGAAGTTCATCAAGAATGTATCTAAAGAAGAAGATGTCTTAAAGGAACCATGAAAAGATATTTAAATTAAGATTATATCACCAGACAAAGGATATGCCACCATTGCAACTCACGTGCCTCTTAGACCAATTACCAGTTCGAGGAACTCTTCAACGTATAATCTTGCAAAATTCCTCCTTCCGATAATTATCAAACTAATAGCAACAGTCAATATTCAATCAATATACCGTTTTGTTAGATATGACGTTGAAAACTTATACCCAAACGTTCCAATAAAGAATCCCTTAAGGGTTACTAGGACCGAGTTAGAAGAGGAAATCGCATTAAACGAGAGAATAATGAATACTACCGGTAGATGACATAATGGAATTACTAGGATGCCTGAATAATTCATATTTCAGGAAAAGAATAGATGTTTCTCTTAGGAAGATGGACTACCTATGGGATCACCACTTTCACCAGCAATTGCCAATATCAACATGAACTGGTTTGAAAGCAATTAAAACTTCCCAGCATACGCCTAAATTGAGGAACAGCACCGAGACAATTTGTTTAGCCACTTTAACATCTTAAGACCAACCATAAAGTTTCTAAAGGAGGAGTCAGTCACCATTACTTAATCTATTGACCGGAAGACAAAAAGCGCAAATAATAACAATAGTATATAAGAAACCAACGCATTCAGGTCAATATCCAATATTCGCTTCTAGTCACCCTTAAACCAATGTGTAGTGTATCAGGAAAACACTAGGTATTTCATAAATTAGATCGTGAAGGCAACCCGACTAGTTCGAGGTTTAGACGAAGGTTATTTACATTACCTATTACACGTAATATTATTGTTTAACTTCAATGAACGAGATACTCGACACGGGTGACAAGGCTAAGTCAACCTTGTTGAATTGGCATTGTTATTGTAACATTATATTTATAATACGAACCTACACCAACCTGGGATAGATAGAGGGAATAGAATACTGAGTGACGCATTGATATGCGTACGTAGATTATAAGAATATACATTATGTCGCGTTACTATCTTATATATTCTTTGCAAAAATTAATACAGAACTCTATAGTTACCTGGAGTTTTATTCAATAAATATAAGGAGTTCTACAAGTGATTAATTTCTTACCAGACAAGCTATAAAAATTTGCAACACAGACGAGAGTTTGAAGGAAGAACTACTTAACAGCAAAATCAATCCCACAGTATTCAGAGAGACTAGCACAGGGAGTTCAAGGAGATACGGACAACACGCGACCACAAAACCAACAAAAGAAGAGACGATGTTCAGCATTCCATATGTCAAAGGACTTTCAGAAACACAAATACAATGTAGGAACTGTATTCAGGTCAACGGTTAGGTTATCAAACTTTCTCACGGAAACACGACCGGCACGTTAGTCGAAATATTCTATATATCGGGTACCTTGTAAGTGTGGCGACTCATACATAGGAAAAAGAAAAACGCCACTGGAAATATAAATGAAATAACACAAAATCATCACCCAAAGAGGCAAAACATCAAAATCTGGAATAGCACAACATAGTGGTTTATAAAGGACAGGATATAAACGGAAGTTGAAGGAAGCAGCATAAATGGAACAGAGTGACGGAGTGCTTAGTAACCCATCAGCAGAAATCATCATTGATGTGAAGTTTCATCATTTGGCACAAACTTGCTGAACAATGAGATCTATTAAATAGTAAGAAAAGTCTTTTATAATAATGTTCGACCCGAAAAATAAACTATGGCCTCATTTTTATTTCCCATGTTGTAAGGTCCTAATATATGTTGTTTTTACAGTTTTTAATTAAACGTTTAAAAGAAGTCTAATGAATCAAGTCAATTTGAAAAAAAAGATTTGTTATTTAATAGTTCTTTGGTCTTATTTGATACGAAAGAAGGTCCGTATTTAGAACATGCTACCGTACATTCAAAAAATTGTGAAGGCCCTTGTTAAAAAAAATGGATTCTGTGAATGTGGCTTTGCTTGGCACATCCCAAAGTCTATTGTTATATATCGGTATTGGTTTCAAAATCTGATTGTGCATGGTTAGTTGAAAGTTTCTTCAGTCAGTATATTTTTATATATTGTGTACAGAATTTTTTATATTTTGTATCTAAGGCGGTATCCAAATATTTGCCAGTATTTTCATATGGTAGGTAACTATAATTATAATAGAAAGTCTTTTATTCCTGTTGATGAAGTCAACACGGGTATACTTTGTGCCATTTAATTTAAAAGTCCAATATTTTATTCAGGTACATATTTGTTTACACACTTGCTGGAATTTAGTTGTGGATTCATTTTGTCTGTTTTTCTTCCAGAACTTTTTGGTTCTTGCTGTAGATAGAATCTTTGTCCTTATTACCACTTTTTTAATAGATGGTCCGGTTTCTGCGATTTTAAGTTAAGTTCTGCGCTACGCATGTCATTAAACTGTCCTAAAATATATTTCCTTCAGCCCTGCAGTGTTAAATAATATATAATAATATTGGTTTGGGTTCGGACATTACAACCTGCAAAATAGACACTAAGATACAGTCAAAAGTGCTAACAGTCTCAGAGCTACTCAAATAGCGTTCTTGTTAAATTAGTAATAGGAGCACCGAAAAAACAGAAGAAAATACCAAAACATCATTAAAAAACGAAGCTAAAGAGAAGCTGTTTGTGCACTGGCATCGGGAATCAATGTATCTAATAAAACCCTGTTCTCATAATTTCAAGCTTATGTCAATAGGTTAATTCAATTAAACCTTATTATCTCTAGACTAAAAATTCAAAATTATTTCTTCAGACTCTCTTTTGAGGGTTAGTTCGCCTCTTGATATTTAATATTAAAGTTGCCTTTGCTTCACGGTCTAATTCAATTTATCAAAAAATTGCATTACATTGTCAAAAGACCCTCAGGGGAAACAAAACCCATTAATTAACAATAGTTGTCAGTGTAAACTGTCAATTATGCACGATTGCCAGTCTGAACTGACAATTATGTATAAATAAATAGCTATTTAAACAGACAATTATAAACAATTATTGTGAGTTCAAACTGTCGATTATAAATAATTGCCAGTTGCTATAAATAGACGTTTATATATATTTCTCAGTTCAAACTGGCAATTATCCATAGTTGCCAATGAAACTGATGAGCAAAATTATTTGTATGCTATGTTCGTTCAACTTTTTGTAGAAATAATTCATCATTTGAGGCGTTTCATTAAAATGCATTTTTTGCAATATTCCGCTTAATAATATATAAAAGTTTTCAATGAATATTCAGTACTCATACGATGCGCAGCTTTTTTAAATCAGGATGTCATCTCAAATCTCTCTTTCATATTATATTGTGTATTCCGCCGTGTCATCGCACCACTGTAATATTACAGCATTTCAGCGCTGCGACACAATGGCAATGTGCTCCAATATAATCTGACATTTGAACTCACTTTACCGGAATGATCCTTAGGGAACACAAATTGGATAAAAATGTCATATAAAAATTGATGGTATATAAATTTATCATCTTTGGGCATTAATACATAACAAAATACCGAATTTGAAGTCAAAATAGGAATTGTGTGCTAAATTATTTCATCATTATTTAAAAAGAAGCATTGATGTAGGCGGTCATAATTCTCAGAACAAAAATCGAATTTTCTAAATCGGTATAAATGTTTATATTGATTTAACATGAACCAAAGCAATGGTCTATGAATCGAGGTCGACTGAGTTTATTTCATTACACTTTCGTTCAATCCTAGCCTGAAGAAGTGAAATGTAAAACCAGATTGTTGGTGGAATTGCTTTTTAAATTGATTTAAAATATTGTCTACTGATACCGGAATCAACTCGAAGCACCATAATTATTGATGATGATAGACTGCATTGCAATTTTCGGCCTGGGGCGATTATCCGAAAATTATTTGAAAGAACTTATAGAGAGCATATTAATAGTTATGTACATTAAAACGGATGTAAGTAGGATTTACCAGGCGAGGACCAGGGGCGGATTCGCCCATCTGGACACTGGGAAAATTCCCGGTGAACTGAATTGTACGAGTCCAAGTGGACTGCTCCATAATAATACTTACTCACTAGAGAAAATCTATAGGTATTTATTAGAGCTACCGACATCGCAAGTTGCCTTTGCGCGGTAATTCTCATCTCGAAAATGTATTAAAAATAGACTCAGAAGCACTTTGAGTGAAAATAATTTAGAAACATGTATGTCAATTGTAGTCGAAAGCCAGATCCTAAATGAGATTGGAAGCGACGCAATAATTGACAAAGTTACAGAAAACAGTAATTTGCTTAAAAAAGAATGCTGATCCAAATTTAAATATTTTTCAACAGATGTTTATGTTATGTTTATATTATCTGATTATATTGTCTAAATATATACATTTTCTGTATCTATAAAATCCTTATTACAATTATTACATAATTAGAACTTTTAAGTGAATCCTTGTTTATATCTATGGGAAAACTGATTTATTTATTTATTTATTTATTGACGGCAATGCCATTTTTTAATAATGAAATAAAAGTATAATCAAGCCTAAATCTAACATGTGAATGCTATATAAATGAGTCAACAGCCTCACACGCACCAAAAGCGAAATAGCAAAAAGAAAATAAAGAAGTAATAATATTATTTCAAACCACATACAAACTATTTCTATAGAGTTCCTACAAATCAAGCTTTTCACAGAATAAAATAAAGTAAGCTAATGTTAACGGTATGCTACAATCTAGCAAGGTTCACCTGAGACAATTGCATTTCAAAATGCTTAAGTGAACAGAAAAAACCTAGGAGAGGATGTTGATTAGCAAGAGACATGGGCCCGGAAACAGAGGAATTTGTGATTTGTGATATGTTTCTCCCATTAAAATGTTTTACATATAAAGTGATTTTCGAAGTGAGATAGAGACAGTCAACAAGGGAATAAAGAATTTTAAAGAGAAGGAGAAGATCGTGTTTGTTTCTTCTTTCTTGAGGTGATGACAGATTTAGCCAGAGGCACATTTCATCGTAGCTATATTCACTGTCTATAAAGAATTTAAAATTAATATAATGCATACATTTCTTCTCTACATGCTCAATCCTGTCAATCTGGAAAGCATATTGAGGTTTCCACACCGAGGCAGTATAGTCCAAAAGGCTTCTAACAAGACTGCAATATAGAATTTTAATGGAACGTAGAGTAGCACAGTCAGAAGTATTTCGTCTAATGAATCCCAACAGTCCCAGTGGTTTACCTATGATTGATGTTATGTAAGGAACAAATGATAACTTATCATCGATAATAAATCCCAGATCCTTTACGCTTTCAACTGATGGTAGGGTTGTCCCATCAATGAAGTAATGAAAATTTGTTTTAATTGTACGACGAGAAAATATGAGACTGCATTTATAAATATTAGCATGCATACCACTATCGCGACACCAAGCCTCTAATCTGTGGACATCCTCCTGCAAAGCAATGCAGTCGTTAAGATCTGGAATTACCTTATGTTTAGGTCATCTGCAAACAGAAGGAACTCCGAGGACTAGAAGCACGGTGAAACATCATTGATAAAAACATTGCAAAGAAGCGGTCCAATATGGGACCCCTGTGGGACTCCAGGCGTCACAGAAATTTCATTAGACAGAAAATTGTTAATTTTCACAATTTGAGTTCTGTCCGCAAGGTAGCTGTCCAAATAGGAGAATAGGGGTCCATTTATACCCAACGTTTTAAGTCTGTTTATCAGTATACTGTGCGGATCCTTATCAAAGGTCTTATAGAAGTCCATATGGATGGAATGGACTTCCTCACCACTCTCCAAGGTCCGTAATTTAAACTGCGAATAAGTAAGGAGATTTAGTTCAGGGTTAGTAGAAAGGTTACTTTCGGTGTTTTGGACAAAGATTCTATAACATTCCCGGGAAAGGACTGCACACTGAAATCTTAAGTTTGAGAAAACTTCGTAATCTAGAGCGGAATTATTGTTTTTGTAACTTTTATGGCCAATCTTCTTCTGTATTATTAAATTAATTGGGTCCCGACTGAATCACCCAGGAAGCACTCCACTGGGCACCTTTTTGACTGGAACAAACAAATCGAAGCAACCATAAAAATGTCATAAAACGTCTTTACCACAGAATCCACATCAGATTATATAACAGGATATCCCAGTAGAAAGCGCCCAGGTAATCATTTATCACTGTCAAGTCCGCAGATTTAAAGTCATAGTAATAGTGTTCAACTCCAGGACTAACAACGGTGCGACATGATTGCGGAATAGCTATGCCAAAACAAAGGGGTGGAGGATGGTTATCAATGGGAACCAGAAGATTGCATTTATTAACGATAAACATTTTATGACAAAGGACTAGATCAAGAAAAACTCTATTTGCATTATGATAAAATTATTTTGAAAAAGATTATGAAAAGCACAAAGGTCTGAGATTGCAGCAATATTTTGGACGACTTGAGGTGGGACATATACATCATCAGAAGAAACACCCACTGCACATATGTCCTCGTTAGACCATGCGGTCTTAGGCAGGTTGAAATGCTCAGCCTCTGGGTACTCCTCAGAGATCATGTCAACTGTGTCAGTAACCATTAAGTAAAGATCACCTGTAGATTCAGGAGGCAAGTAAACACAGCCGAGGATGCACCGCACGTTTGGGGAGCCAATGGTTACATAAACATAAATGTGCGGTAGTAGGAAGGAAGGTGCAGGTTACTGATCAGCGTGTGGCCAACAATATTCCACCCAGCCACGTCTAGCTGCTTGTTGCTCTGGATCGATCACTTCTAAAGACAGAATAGTCGGTCAGGCCTAGTTCTGCGTCTGGGATGTCGCCACACAAATGGGTTTCCGTCAACATTATAACCTGGTAGTTATGCAGGGCTGCGTTACATGTGAGATCAGTAAGCTTTGTTCGCAGGCCATGTACATTCTGGTAGTAAATTGTTAACATTAGATAATCGGCTAGGACGCTGGCCGTCAGTGTCTAGTTTTCCTGAATGTCTACAATGCGCGGAACACCCCTGAAGTCAAGAACGTTAAACTAATAACTTTCTTGCCCTGAGGTACTTTACTTGGATGTCTTTCTCATTTTATTTAATGTAAATAACATTCATCATCATGTTTATGCTTTTTATTCGTTTCTCGTATTCTTCTTTTTCATACATATAAATCTATTGGTCACAAGGGACCCCACGACCTTTTTGTTTTTTAACGATTTTATCGACTTTTGCACGTGGTACCCAGAAAATGTTCCGCATTCAGCGGATGAGAGTACCTCTACGCCTGTGGCTGGCGGTCAAGGAGATTATTGCGGCTTGCTTGACCTATATTCCCGGACCGGTTTCACCATCCCAATCCGCCCCTAGCGAGGACGAAGTGGCTTAAGCAAATCTCCTATCGTATACTTTATAATTTAGTGAAGAATGGTTATTTAGAGACTTTCTGTGAGAAGTGACGTGGGTTAAAGACAATGGAAAGCAAAAGTGACAAAAGGAACATTAGATCATTTGATGGTGCAAAATACGGCGCGTGCAAATTAGGAATTAAAGCTATTCATTCCGAAACACCGGCAATCGATAAGTGGCGTAACTCAGAATTGCATAAAGTGTTCTAGTGGAATATCTGTCGGAATCATTTCTTGGGTTTTCTAAAGAAAGCACTGCTAATCACCTTTGCAAAAGTTTAGATGGTGTGTATGAGGGAAAAAATTTGACGTTTTAGTTGCCTGGCATCTTAGTGCTAAGAACGAAAGCGTAGAGCTGCCATTGTAAAATATTTTCAGGAAAATGTTCACTTTTTCTGTCAATTGACACTTTTTCTATCAATTTACACTTTTTCTGTCAATTTACACTTTTTCTGTCAATTTACACTTTTTCTATCAATATACACTTTTTCTGCCAATTTACACTTTTTCTGTCAATTTACACTTTTTCTGTCAATTTACACTTTTTCTGTCAATTTACACTTTTTCTGTCAATTTACGCTTTTTCTATTGAATTCTGCCATTCGCGTCTAGGTACACAAATTTTGAAGCTTCACGCATGCGTACGTGCATATATTTTTTCAAAATTGTTCTATTCTTGATTTTGGGCATGCCTTGGGCTAGTCTTGTTGCGTTTCGTCCCCGGAGCAAGCGAAGCGGACGGAGGGCCATGCTTGAGGTGATATATTAGAACGATCACTGCGCTGCTGCCAAACGCGCAGGTCCGAAAAATGAAAATTGCCTGGGCGTTTGGCAGCACTGCAGTGTTATCGTTCTAATATATCAATTCACGCATGGCCCTCCGTTCGCTTCGCTCGCTCCGGGGGTGCAACCCAACAAGACTAACCCAAACTTTACTAGCCCAAGGCATGCCCAAAATCAAGAATAAAACAACTTTAAAAAAGATATGAATTAGCACGTACGCATGCGGGAAGCCTCAAAATTGGTGTGCCTAGGCGCGAATGGTAGAATTCGGTAGAAAATCGTAAATTGACAGAAAAAGTGTAAATTGACAGAAAAGTGTAAATTGACAGAAAAAAGTGTCAATTGCCAGAAAAAGTGTATATTGACAAAAAAAAGTGTAAATTGACAGAAAAAGTGTCAATTGACAGAAAAAGTGTATATTGACAGAAAAAGTGTCAATTGACAGAAAAAGTGTAAATTGACAGAAAAAGTGTAAATTTTCCTGAAAATATTTTACAATGTTAGCATGGCAGCTCTGCGCTTTCGTAGCTAAGTGACCATTAAGTTTAAAACTATAGTGATAGTTCGATGATTCAACATTTTGCGATGTTTGATGATCTGGTCGGCGGAGCTTAACTGGAAGAAATTGACAAAGTGGCACACTTACTACTGACACTTCCGAACTCCTATGATGGTGTTATAACTGCCATATAAATACTAACCTCAGATAGCTGTCAAATGAAAGTAGAGGTACAATCAAAAAGATTCTTTTAAGTGGCTAGAAAACTTCTAAGCCCGAAGATGATCGTATTAAAATGCCACAGTTGTCAAAACGTCAGAACTAGTTCCGAAAGTTTTTCAAAATTAATCGAGTTAAAAAGAAGAGAAGAATTGTCTATTTCATAAAAAAGCAATGGAACAAACACAACAAAGAAGGTCTTCTACTGCCCAGATGCCCCCTACCATTTGCTATCAGTAGCAAACATGCATGATTACCTTTAACAAAAGAGATGTGCAACTAAATAATAATGGTAAGATGGTAATTTAAGGTAAGCCATCAAACACTTTAGTTTAACTTGTGTAGACTTTTCGTTAAAAATAAATTAATAAACAATATTTCATATACATTTGGCATCAACCTCTAAGACACATAAGTAAAAATAAATTCATAGATTTAAAAAATAAATTGCCGAGATGTGGTGTAGTTTAGAACATTACACCGCGAGCGCAAGCAAAGCGCTAGGGAATTCATTTTGATTAGTAACGGCAATTTCATTCAACACACGAGTAGCTAGAAATGGGGTACAATGTTTACCATTGATAACTGCCAATAATTCGACACATTATAAGGGATATTGGGGACTCCCTCTCCATAAAATAGTCAGGAAAAACTTTGAGAAGGGTTTATGTTTATTTGTCGATACATTTTTTCAATGTCCGACGTGAGCACAATTTAAAAGAGCGAAAATTACGCAAAATTTCGTATAAACCGAGCTGGACTTGATAGCATTTAAGAGTGATATATAAGAGGTAACTTTGTAGTAGCTTTGCGAGCTATCAAAAACTACGTGCAATTTAGTCGTAGTTCTGTGTTCTGGTATGAGTGTGATGAGGTAAAAAATGTTTACTTTTAGAATTTTCATTTGTGAATTGGACAGGAATCAACTTTCCATGATTCATGTCTAAGTAATCGTTAATAAACTTTTTATATTCCGAGAAATACAAAGAATCCCTCTGATTTTTTTCCAGATTTTCAAAGCATATTTTATCAATAGAAAATGAGCCACCCAGCTTTTTATGCTCTGAAGGTGACCTTAAGGGCAGATCTCCTTGAATCGATTCATCTTCCAAAATATTCGAGTATAGGTAGTGGAGTTGAAAATATTTTCAGCCAGTTCGTCATCAATATTTAAAATATTATTGTTAGAAATTTCTTCTAATTTCCAAAATTCTTCGACTAAATCATCACGAGAATTTTTTACAGATTGGACAAATAGTGAAACGATATTATGCATGTCCCTACGTGCCGGGTTGTAAACATTGACATTTGTTGAACGATTGTTCACACAAGAATTGGAAACAGGAGCACTTATTGCAATTTCCCATCCTAAATTAGTATGTTGCAACACTGGCACCTACCTAACCTATACACACCACTCGTGTCTACACTCAGGAATATCACTTTGGCTTCCTGGCCTCCGCATGCGAAGAGTACGGGTACGTTTGTTTACAAGCATCTAGGACTTCACGCATGGCATTCCGCTCGCTTCGCTCGCTCCGGGGCGCAACCGAACAACGACGTTTCACAAGGATCCTACCGCCGAAACTATTCATTGTATTAAAAACTAACTTAAACTAACCCAAATTAAAAAAAGCATACATAATCTTAAAAAAAGTACAAAAAAATTGCCACCGATGGGAATCGAACCCAAGCCGCCCGCATGACAAGCAAATGCTCTGACCACTACACCACTAGACCGCTTGAAAAGAAATCGTTGCACCGTAAAGACATAGGTAGTTTAAGTATTGATTCGGCCACTCGTACCCTGCGCATGCGGAATCCAGGAAGCCAAGTGATATTCCTGTGTATAAACGCCAATATACACACCATCTAAAATCAAATCATAATATAAATCAGCACCGATCAACATATCGCTGTCTGATGGGGACGCACTGTGCAACTTAAAAGTTTTGTTATACACCTTAAAGTACAGTGCTAAATCAACCATCTTATTAGACATTATTCGACCTTGAGAAAGTCCACTTATATTAAGCGATTTATTGTAGGAAACATATATTAACTTTTCCTGCTCTTTGATTTGTTGCAAACGATTTCTGACTTGCAGAGTACAACAATGTTTTTGCTTGAACAGAACGTCCATTAGGCGTATACAAAGTAACACGTGCGGTAGCTGAAAAAACATGATAATTTTTATTGAACAGAGTAGATGGAACTGATTTTCTATATTCGAGTTGAAAGGGGGACCTCTATTTTGGAGTGCCTGAAGTCTGAAGGGGCGGAATACCTTGTCTTTGACTGTCCTCTATTGCCATTGTTCAGTGGGTACCTATTTAAAGGCCAAGTATTTTGAACACTATTATAGGTTTGGTCTACTGAGTTCTGAGTATTACACCAATGACCTGGAGTATTTTGAGATTCCAACTCCTCAATACACTCCTGTATCTGAACTAATAAACCACCGCTCCTTTTCATTCTTTATATTAACTCTCTACTAAAGGAGGCCTAATTATATCATATGGTGACGACACAGTCTTGATATTTACTGATGATACTTGGCAAGCAGTTAAAACTAAAACAGACCTTGGTGTTGGCATAGTAAAAGATTGGCTAGACCATAATGAATTAACACTTAATACAGATAAAACAAAATAAATCGCATTTTCTCTTACCAATGTCAACAGACCAAATTTTGACTCTTTGCAGTTACCGAAAACGGGACTCAAGATTAATGAATTTAGTAGCATTAAATACTTAGGCGTTATAGCAGACAAAAATTAAAAATAGCCCAATCATCTGAATGGCTTGGTTGTTAAAACAAGAGGTCTTGTTTAAAAATTTCATGAGGTGAGTAAATTCTCGAATTCTCGAACAAGAAACTGCTTGTGTTAATCTATAGAGCATTGGTTAAATCCATCTTGCAATACGCCATAGTTGTGTGGGGTGGTCTGTATACCAATGCCCTTGAACCACTAATTGTAGTGCAAAATTACATATTAAAGATTATGTTTCAGAAAGAAAGACGCTTTACCACTCACCAGCTTTATAATGAAAATATACATACTTAATATTCGAATGTTATAATTCTATAACATGTCCCTTTTTATACAAGAATAAAAATTTACAGGTAATACTTGAGCACACGCACAAAACTAGACAAGTGTCGAACCAGAATTTAGTTGTTCCTTTATACAGAAGGGATGGAAACCAAAGATTTATGACAAGTTTAGGTCCAAAACTATACAATTCTCTCCCAATTAGCATAAAAGCTATCTCAAATTATAAAATGTTCGCCAAAAAATGTAAGCCAATTACATACACCAATTATAAGATATATCTTGATTTACTATAATTTTAATTCTCAATTTTTTATCATAAATATTTTTTTTCTTATTATATAAACATTTTATTATTTTCTTTTTCTCTGTTATTTTTCTTCATTTATTTTTTTTGCACATACAGGTTGTTTGTGACCTAGGTGCAATATATAATTTATTTAGCATAAAAACTGAATATTTAATTAATTTATTGGGTGGCTGTACTGTTGACTTGTTGAACAATAAATTGAAATTGAATAAATTGAATAAAATTGAAATTAGACATTTCTTCCACCTGCTTACGAATTTCAGTGCAAAGTATTTCATACCACAGGATAGATAAACAACACTTCTACAAAAGGACTAGTACTCACAAAATGTTATCTCGTAACGTATTGCATGTAGGCCTTTGCTATTTGGATCGAAGATGTAGGAGGGGGGGCAATTGGTTGCAATGTTACCAGAATACTACGATAGTAGCGAATATTAGAGGGTGAATAATATCAAATAAAAAAAAATCAAAATTGAAATTGAGTGAATTTGCAAGTATAGATGCGTAAGCTAGAACGAGTCGTCTTCAAAGCGTGCAAATAGGCCCTAGCTCTAATGCCGGATAGTAGAGTGGGTTTTATTTAAAAGGCGCCACGGGCTTGTAGACGGCACAAGCAAGAAATACCCCAAAGCTGAAATATGGTACTCGTTTTAGCCAAAGCCAAAGCCAAAGAAAGTTATTTAAATAAATTAAATAAATTCGAAATTAATTTGATTAAGTTGATTTGAATTTAATCAGTACGAACAAATGAAAAATAAAATAACAACCATAAATTAATTTAATAATTATATAATTAATTTAATAATGAACGGCAAGTAAGTAGGCAAGTATTAAAAAATTGAAAAGTGAGACAAAAAAAAAAGTATTAACGATAAAGTCAATGATAAACTGTAGTATTTATAGCAAGTCAATGGAGCCAAAACATTACAAACAGAGGGCGCAAATACTAAATCAACGTCACTTACGGTCACTGTCCTCTTTCCTTTTCTATTCTGGAGCGTAGGTGGGTAATTAGGTAATTGAATAATTAAATAACACAGGTAAATTCAGTAAATAGAAAGTTGTTTTTTTACCCAATAAAGTAGAGAAAAAAAGAACAATAAGGTGACGATTTTTCCAGTTAATCGGAAGAGAGGATGCACTAAGGGTGCCCAGTACTCTATACTGCTTACGCTAAATAATACGACTAGTACTGACTACTATTCTAAAAGTCAGAAATTTTACTCAGTTACTTGATGAATACGGGAAAAAAATAAAAAAAAAACAATTATTAATCAAATTATTTCGCTCTAATAAAAGCCGGTATGATTTTTTGATAGGTAAAGGAAAAAACTTCGAATAGTAATTAAGTTACTTTGCTCATTCGAACTTGAAATATAAATTTACGTTCTTACTCTTGAAAATCACTAAGTTCAAGTAACATAAATAAAATACCCTCATTCGATTATTTATTTAGGCGCGCAAACCATGGTCTGTCGTCACAGTGCCGCTGTACAAATTAATTATATGTTTATTACTATAACTAGATACGCAAATAATAAATGATGCCTTTGGCAGTCGATTAAAATTAAATCAGAAGATTGAGGGCTGACTTCGTTAATCAATTATTAACCAGACTCTATCTGACCATAAAGGTACTCTTCTTAGAGGCTAGAAAACTAGAGCAAAAAACAAAATAACACAACGCCAAATCTACTGAGAGAAAACGAGAGCATCCTAACAAAGGTACCTAAATAATGAAATTATACCCGATTATTTTAATAAACTACGAGCCTGTTTCGGCCAGTTAAAAATGTTTAAAAGTATCGACTGACAAGAATAAAGCAAGCTGAAACTTAGATTTTGATTTATGAGAATAAAATAAGTTAAATTTTAGGTTTCGACTTATTAATCGGAGCTAAGAAAATTATTATGTTAATTAGCAAAAAAAGATTTAGTTAAAGCTTAGTTCTTGAGCAAAGAAAATTACAGTTTGGCGTATCTTCGTCAAGGAGATAAATTTAAGTTGAATCTCGGGTTTATTAACCAGAGTGAAGAAAATTACGGTTAGGCGTATTTATTTAAAGATAGAGAAGAAAAAGGGAAGAAAAAATACTAATAAGAAAGATAAGGTAGCTCACATTCAGTTGATGGCTTCTCGGTAGTTTTCCGGGAGGAAAGAAAAAACGACACACTTCCCCTGATGAAGAAGGACTCCAACGGTGTCCGGAGCAAGTCATCCAGGGACCAGATTGGCGTGGCCAAATGACTGAGCTTTAAGGACCCGAAAACGAAACCCTGCTGGTCGAAATATACTCTGTCGGTCGAAGTACCCCGACAGTCGAACCCTGTAAAACATCAAAATATTCAAGGTTCTGCATGTAACTCATGACCAAAGGACATTTAAACTCAGATAATTAAAAAATATACTTCAAGAGAAAAACAGTGAAAAAAATAAATTATCTGTAAAGGGTTGCTGTTGGACTAGATCGTTGGAACATACCTGATATGTCGTAGACGGACAAGGAGGCCTCTGTAAAGAATTAAGACGCAATTAAAATCCACTCACGGCGTCACAAAATGGCGGCATTCGTAGTAGAGAGATAAAAAAAAGCAATCACCTATCTAAAGCAGCATTAAATCCCAGTTACGGGGCGAGTTCCAGGTACTAACAAACAAAACTAACCAACGTAAGGCAAAATAAAGCCTGAGACTCGAGAAATCGGTCGGTTGGAATAATCTCATAAGGTAAAACAAAAAAACTTCCAGCCGACCACACTGCTTAAAACGGCAAACCAAAGTAGAGTGATTTTCTTGAAAACTCCCCGGAAGCAGAGGATTCATCCAATACCCCTACTATAAAAACTACGCCTGGCCAATAAGAGTATAGTCACACGTCACGTAGGCTGTTATACCCAATAATTTATCCAAAGCGATTTGGAAGGGAAAACGCAGAACTTTGATGTACCAAAGCCTATCTTAATTATCTACTCGACCTAGCTAAAAGGAAATAACCATTCGACAAGAAAAAAGTCCCCAAGCGGCAACTCACGTTCCGGAATTGGTACGCGTGGTACGGCAAATCGCTACAGAAAACTGCTCTAAAGGTAACCTAGCCAATCTTGGTTTTGAATTGCCGGAAGTAGGCAACTGCAATTCACTTTCAGCACTTCATTCACCAGGCGCAGAGGTCATTACAATTTTGTCGTCCGGATCGACAATTCGATCTCTGGTCATTATGGCGGGTGATAGTAAATAATAAATAAGCTACACAAGCAGCACCACTTTGTCAAGAAAAACCCCATATTATTATTAACATTTAAACTTAATTTGATGCAAAGTGAAAGCCAGCACGTTACAACATATACTTGCCGGATAATTTGCCGATCTCAATAATTAACGGTACCGCTGCTGATCCCAATTAAAGTTTACAGCAACAAAATAATTTAATTTTGTAAACTTTGTTCAAACACCCCCCAATTATAGTCTTCTGTACTTTCCTTATAGAGCCGGTAACAGCGCAAACAAAACAAACGATTAATTTCAGTTAGTATAATGGCTGCGGTAATCCACAATTAGTGTTATTTTCTTGCATTTTTTCCAAAATCAGAACTATTTTTGTGCTTTTAAGTGCGTGAAACTTGTACCTAATATTTCGTTGTATATGTAAGTATACAATTTATATTGTTAGGTATATTTTTAAATGCGTAAAACTGTATATTTCGGACTTTAAGACCTGTTGCTCGGTGGGTTGCGTACAACCAACAACATTGAGTGGGTATTGGTCTTATAGCACAGTTTATATGTTTTGTTCGTGTTTAATTGCATGCTTTGTGATAATTAATAGTTAGCGTAATTATGCCTCAAAAGTGACTGTAATGGAATCTATGAAAATGGGCCTAAAGTTCATGTCTTCCGTTTTCCAAAGGACGGAAGCTTACTACAAAAATGGCTAAAAGCTATACCCACAAACTTTGAACCGTTATAGCAATTTTAATGTTTTTGGTTAATTTTGGTTAGTCACCTATATTCGGTTAATTTGGGTTAGTTTTAAGTTACTATTATATTACTATATAATCAAATTTAAGTTCAAATAAACAACCTAACACCATCACTCAGGCGTATGACGTCATGTGTGGCAAATGTAGCATGCACTTTTTCACGATTTGACGCCCTATACCAAGATAACAGAAACATTTTCAATGTTAATAGAATATCAGTTTTTTTTTAAGAGCGCGAATTTATGGAAGGCTGTCGATGCAAATATTTCAGGTCATTCGTTCAAGTGTGGTAGGCCTTGAGCAACATTTCCAGCGAGCGGGCAGTAACGCAATCGAATGCGAACGAACGGCAACGTTCCAATGTGTCAGCGGCTTTACTCAATCTTATCTGATTTAGTCTGCTTTTATCTCAAAAATTTTAATACGATAAGTAGAAAATATCAGTTATTTCTGGTAGTTTTGTTGTTAAAATTTTGCCTTATGCTGCACTCATGTCTATATAAATAAAGGTATGTAACCTTTAATTATATAGACATGAGTGCAGCCAGAATATATAAAAAAGGGTCAAGAAAAATTACTAAAATTATGGGAGTTAAGTAATAAATTTTTACTCTCTTCCTAATGAATATCCTGTTGATGCGATGCCGCAGGAGATTCGAACAGCCAAGATGATGTAGCAGAGAAACCAGAACCTGATGGGTTGTATTGAGCATAAGAAAATATGGGGAGTGAAATGGGCTGAAAATCTTGGAAATTTAAACGTGAGACATGACGAGCAAATACCATTAGTCATTTTCCGGGCCCCAAAAATATTATTAAAACAGTCACTATGCCTCTAAAGAGACTTAAATTTATATTATGCTCTCTTAGATTAAACCCCAGAGAAGAGAGGCAAAAAACTAATAAGTTTGCTCTAATTAGAGCTATATTTGACTGGATTGATGAATATTGTAAAGCAGCTTATATTATGTCATCATTGTCATCTGAATATCTGATTATCGATGGGAACTTTGAAGGATTCCGAAATCGACTTCGACAGTATGTAGGTACCTCATCAAGCCAGCCAAATACGATCTAAGAGTATTTGCCCTTGTCGATGCAAAAACTTTGAAAACTTTCCATGTTCTTAACATGGATGTTTATGTGAATCA
>MU182812.1:189900-235978 GCA_016904865.1 Pissodes strobi | reverse complement strand
GAACCCTTACGCGCTAAAATATAGCTTTATGCCAATAGCTTTCTGTATCAATCGGTTTGTGCTGGGTCTTAATGAAGAATTTTATATAATAGTATATTAAATAAATAATCCACATTGGCGAGTGCATGTCTAATAATAATAATAATAAAAGAAAAAAAGGTATTTCTTGCTTTGTAAAACAAACACAATTATACAAAATATTAACTAACACTACTTACCAAGATTTCAATGAGGCTTTTCTATTTTGATAGCAATCACTTACCTGAAAAATATTGTTAAAGTTAATAATTTTTAATGAACATAAAAAGCAAGCATTATACACGTTATTAAAATGTCCTGCCGATATACCGTAAAATTTTAAGTAAAAGTACTTATATAAAACTCGTTTCTCTGCAACTTAAGATGCCAGCGAGATATTATGGCCATCATATTTTAATGTTTGTTTGACATTTATACAAGCACTAGCAAAAGAAAAAAATTCTGAATTATTTATGATTTTTTTTTTCCGAAATGACATATTTTACTTAGGTATTTTTAATTAAAGTACAAAGATTAAAAGCTACATTTAATGTCAATTTATGTCAATTTATCTGATCTGGCACAAGGAACACAATAACTGTATTAGTTAAACTATTATAGTTGGATCAGTTTTTTTAAAGCTAATGTAATAGGAACGAACAATATTGCGCCGATTGCGCGTCTTTCCATATATAAACTACTAAAACATGCTCCCAAATTCTTTTGAATATTGCCACTGGTTGTCAAGTGAAATACAGCTCATATGTATCATTTGCCGGGAGGAGGAAGATTTTGCAACAATAATTATTTGTCTCAGTCATAAATGCATTCAGCGACTACCGCGCCATACAATGGATCGGCTATATGAAGACAAAGGGACATAGAAATATTTTACAAAATATTCATATTTATACCAAGGATTTAAATAAAACCATGTTTTTTATTCAAGAAAACACGTGACTTATAATTATTTGACGTAAATTATTACAAATATTATTTTTTATTACGCATGCATCATAATCAACGATTATCGCACGCTGCAGCGTGCATAAAATGAGGTTTATGATGCGCCTACTTTTTTAAAGGTTGCTATAGAAACATTTGATCATGTCAAATGTGACAGATTAATATATTCGTCAATATATCCCTTAAGTTTAATATTTAAAACATTTTTAAGATTATGATGCATTCGTAATAAAAAATAGCGTATGATATACGTGTATAAGAGGCCTTTAAAGCCCTTGCGACTTACAAAACACTCCGCTGCGCGTCGTGTTTTGAAATATGTCGCGCGTGCTTTAAAGGCCCTTTTATACACTTATATCATAATATACTATTATTAACGGTAAATGAACAGTTACAAACTTCAAAGTCAATTCTTCACATTAACTAATTTTTCTAAAGGTTTACTTGAAATAATTTTAAATATCAAATATGTAATTGACTCTGTTTTTATTTGCAAATTGAAATTTGTGTACATATTATAGCGTAACATGTTTTATTTATTTATTTATTTATAAAGAGATGCCTTCAGATACTTGATTTTTAGCCTAAAACTAATACAAACTTAACAATAAATACATATTTACAAATAAATACCTATATACTACCAACTAAGGTGATACCTAACAAGCGTCCACCGAAACCTAAGATAACGAAATAAATGACATGATATTTTAATTCTAAATGATTATTCTAACACTGCACTTTTTCTGTTCTTCGGCTTCATGCGGTCCTTCCTGGTGGGGGGGGGGGCGTCCTAGTGTCCTAGTCCTTGATCACTTCGATCTCTTTTGTTATCCTTTGCACTCTTCTTTGTGTTCTGTCGTCTGATAGATTCTCTGTTAGGCTGCTGATGTTGGCGAAGTATTCCATGAATGCCTCTGCCTTCTCTGCCTTGTCTGTGATGATGCTTTCCACGCCGTCTCTCGTGACTTTGATCGATGGGACTGTCCATGGGGTCTTGCTGCTGTTCATTTTCTTGATGTGCTTCCATATGTTGTTTTCACGGCTAGCGGCTGTGATTCTGTTGTTCCAGGCCTCATTGTTGTATGAATCCTGTTGTCCGTGCTGTTGTTCCACGAGGTGTGCTTGGCGTTTAGGTCTACTATGAGCAGCGTCTTCGGATGGTTGAGTAGTCCTTCTAGTTCGTTCTCGTCTAGGGCTTGATTTGGCTTGTTGTATGCTGAGATGATCTTCAGGTGGTTCGTTGTTATCGCCACTGTCTCTATACTGATTGGGTCTGTTGCCTGCTCTTCGAATTGGATGCTTCTCTTCACGTATAGTGCCACTCCTCCATACGGTTCCTGGTTTGGCCTGTTCTTGTATATCATCTCGTATCGTATGATGCCTGGTGGGTGATCCCTTACTTTTGTTTCATTGACACTCAGTATATCTGGCGTTGTCCTGGCGACGAGTTCTCCGAGCTGGCTGATTTTGCCCCTTATTCCATTGATGTTGATGTGTAGAATCTTCAGTGGTTTATTTCGCTCCATAGGACATCATCACTTCCATGACTTCCCACTCGTTGGTAGCTGCTGACAGTCTTGCCTTCAGTGTCAGCATCTTTTGGATTAGCTGTTTTATATTAAAAAACTTGTTGAAGTCTTCGATCTCCCTGAATAGCGTCTTGATATCGTCCTGTCAGGCGTTCGGTGGTGGTGGTCCTTCCGACCTCCTGGGGGTGATGGGCTCGACGGCGATGGCGTCCACGGCTGGGGCGACTTGGCGCGGGGGAAGGGCGGGAAACGCGCATCGCTTGGCTGTACTGGACCCCTTCTCTTATAGGGCTTGGCCTGGCGATTACTAATCATTGAATTTTCGACGTGCTTCGTCCTCTTGATATCGCCTATGTTGGCCTCCTTTTTCGCGGTGACCAGGTAGGAATGGCTTCTCCGCGTCTCGACTTCATTGGCACAACCACTTACTAGCCAATCTAGGGAAATTATCGCTAATGTTTATAGGGTTTGCGATGAAGAGGCAAGAAACAATGCTTCTAAATTACGTTTAAAAGGAAAAAGTGATTGCGTTTCCTTATGTACCGGGGTTTCTCAGGACGCCGTTCGAAAAATTCACAAAGAAGATGACGAGCGACATCACATCACATCACCAATGAACAAAAAACGCCGTTTATCTCTTAAAAGAAACTGAAGATTTTCCTATCTTCAGGCAAATAATAAAAAAGTTTTACTTGGAGCTAAAAATGGTTCCTACAGTCGAAAATCTGCTCTTTCAACTGAGAGAAATAATGGATTTTCCGTATAGTCACGAAACCTTGAGAATGCTATTAAAGGTCAATTGATTTTATTTTCGAAAGTGCCAAGCAAGAGAAAAATTCTAATGGCGAGACCTGCAATTCTCCATTGGCGTTATAAATATATAAGGGCAATTCGAAAATACAGAGAGGAAGGACGTAACATAATTTATATTCGCGAGTCATGGGCTGATAACGATCTAACTTTTGGAAAATATTGGCAAAGTAGCGACGTTTTTTGGAGTTTATAGTAATATTAGGGCAAGCGGTAAGTTTTTACAATTGATTTTATTTCTCATGTAATTTGATAATAATTGTGTATTATTTCTGTTTAAGTAATAGTGTGGTCAATTAAGTGTGTAATATATAGAATTTTTTAAAATTTCTATGTACGATCGAAAATGAAATACCTCTAAAAGGTAAAGAATATTAAATTTGTTTAAGAATAAAGTACCATAATTTCGTAAATAGACAGTCTTTCGCGGTTGTTCGTTACGGTGGCAAGGATCCTAATGCTACCTGAAGATGCTCATTGAATACGCCGAAACATTTTGTGGTATTTAATTTTCGATTGTGCTACTAATTTCTGGTTAAAAAAAAGATACTTAATTGACCACTCTGTACAACATAGCGGAATATTATGATGAATACTATCATTTTTTATAAGAGTATTGTTACTTTTTCAGGTCGATTAGTAATTGTTCATGCTGGGTCTCAAAAAGACTTTATATCCAATGTTCATCTAGTATTTAAAGCGGGTCAAGCTAGCGGTGATTATCATGGGCAAATGAATCAGGAAAATTTTCAAAAATGGCTGGAGGAAAAACTGTTGCCAAATATTCTACCCCATTCAGTTATCGTTTTTGATAATGTAAGAAAACAAGATTCTGACAAAATCATCTCTCTGCGAAGAGTAGATACCAACATTTTTGTATAATCAAGATGTATAAAACCACTTTTATACGTGGTTAACTAATTTTTATATTTTTGGATAGCTCTCTTAACCTTGACTGAACTCTAACATTTTTATTAGAAAACAATTCTGAACGTGCTATAAAGAGCGTTTTGAAACATACTTGCTTCAATATTGGCCAACTTTTAATACAAAAATTAAACGCCAAGTTAAGCGACGTCATCGATGATGTAAGCACAAAACCTTCGTGCAATAACACCCTGTATGTCAGTAGTATAAATGAGCCATAATTAAACTCCGAATAGATTTATTTCACCCCAGGTAAACAGCAATTTATGCATTTAAAGTATTGTATTTGAGTTACTCCCTAGCCCGAACCTGGATTGTCGGTATAATAGATTTCGTTATATGCAACAATCGCTGGAAAACAAGTTGTCACTCCGTCAAGGAAATCGTTATTGATCGTTTTTAATTTAATATATCTTTGTCTCCGTCATTGTTGTGTGAACAGTAATATGTCAAATAAAGAAAGAAAATGTTTCTACCCTCTCAAATGCATCCGCGTCCACGCAATTTCCCGTTCTGTTCTCACTGTCCGCGCCGCGCCGGTTAGAGATTTTAGTGCCTTGCAAACACTCACCCGTGAAGCAACGGTCCAGACATCGCTCTGCTTGAATTTGGCTTCAAGAGCATCACCCTGTCGTAGCTCTGTTTTAAGCCAAGATATTTAGTAGTTTTTCTCATTTGTTTGCACAGATATTTAGAAAATATCTGCTTTCTCTTTTTTCATCACTGAATTAAGGACTCTCTGGGTGTTTTAAACACATTTTCTCGACATAATACAACTCGTAGCGTCTCTTCTGTTGAAGATAGAAGAAAGTAAAATGGTGGTTGGAAATTTGTAGTAGACAAATCCATCCCTGGTGAAGTTAATTGAGAGAATTGCAGAAGACGAAAAGTAACAAGGCATTTAGTGTGAACGAAAAACCAGTTGAAATATAAGAAAGATTAATTAAATTCAGTAAAGCAAGTAGTTCATTTTAAATTAAATAATCAAGAAGTTTTGTTAGAGATTTTATAATATGTAACCATATGTACAGTACCTATTTAGTTTTATGTGTGAACGGATGAATGCTTGAAAGTAGTTAGAAATCATTGGATATATTAATCATATTTAATGCAAATTAAATCTTGCATTATTAAAGTACGTAATACCTAAAATACCTGTTTCAATTCACACCCTATGAATACAACCCCACCAACCTATTTTGATAGTCCACTAATTAAAGTGGTTAATTATAAAGTTAATTACCACCCCCTCCTTCATGGTGATACATGATTTAAAGAATTAATTGTTTATACCGACCATATACATTTTAGATATGTTCTATATTGTTGTGGAGGATTCATGTTTTAACTTACAGATTTTTGCGCGTTGTAATAAAAAAAATACTGTGTCAATTCATGCTCATTCAACTCATGTTGCACAAAGCTGCAACATAATTTTAGTTCCCACCCATCAAATAACGCTGACGGCTGAAAACCAAAAATTAGGTTATATTTGCATGAAGTTTTAATTGATTTAAACCAAATATCCAAACTCATGCACGTTCTTGAAAGGTTTATCTAATAGTATGGGAGCAACATATTTTTAATTTGTTTTCCTTCACCAGTATTTTTTGGCTGCAATGGTACATTCAATTATTTATTTTCATGTTCTGACAATCCTATAATATAAATAACAAAAGGCGTCAGCCGAGATAGTTTTGAGGTTAGACCAAGACAAACGTCAGTAACAGTACTCTTGCTATCGCTGATAGGTATATTAAATCACCAACACCAACATATTTAATATTTTCTATAAATAAATCAAGTTGACTCTTGATAACTTCTACTGATGCCGTTTAAAGGTGCGTACAGACCTGACGCGACGCGCGCGCGGCACGCACGCGACAGTCCAAAATTCCTAAGTGTGGACGGGGCGCGCGCGCGGCGCTAGCGCCGCCTGTCCGATGCGCGTCGCTACCCGTCTGCTGTCGGTTTTTCGACGGCAGATCAAAGAAAGGGCGAGGCGCAGTGTGGACGGGTAGTAGTAGGAACGTAGCAATCGCGCGAGAATCAGTGAAGAAGTGCAATAGAACTTAGTCGCATGACGCGCGCGTCTCTCTACATGGCTCACAGCAGGCGCTCGAGAAAACCGTGCGCGTCGCGTTCGCGTAGCAGGCGCGCGGTCGGCGCGTCGCGTGCGTGTCGCGCGCGCGTCTCGTCAAGTCTGTACGCACCTTTAAAGCGACCGCAGAAGTGTTTTGTAGCCGCTCGGTAATATCTAAGTATTTTTCAGTTTAATCTAATATCTTAGCGTTTAAAGAAAAAACAACATGTAGTATTCGAAGTAAAAGTGACCCTACAAAAGGTCGACTGATACAGCGCCGCCCCAAAAATTACCACTTTTCATCATAATAATACAATTACTATTATTGGCTATTATTGGTCACATGACAAAATACGAATTTTTGAGTACCAACTTAGGTGAGTGACGGCCATTTTGTACCTCTTTTAGTAACCGGTCGTTAAAGAAAAACAACCAAAGTATGACACAACATTGAATGTTCGTAACTCAGGCTTTACTCAGAATAGCTTGAAAGATGAAACTTTGCAAAATAAGTAAGGTTAAAACATTCTAATATTCGAAAGTTTAGTGCACATCAAATGACTGTATTGAAATCCCACTTTCCGGCTGAGGGATCGATGAATATTCGTTGTCTACTCGTTCCCAATATAAATAACTTACTGATACGCTGTGTATTCCATAAATTCCTAAATAATGGTATGTAATATTTACGCTTTCCCTATTTCACTGATAAAGAACGGATGATATGATTTTCGAGAGCGCTAACGTGAAAAGTGATACGGTTTTGATGGAATTTACGACAGAATTATAACGAGCCTGATGATCTCTAAATAATGTTTGAACCGCTAAAATCAATTCAGCACAAAACTTTCCATATATCTAGTTTGAGCGTCTTGGCTCTGCTAATTTCATTATGATCCTAATAATTGTATTTTGGTTCGAAAAATATCTAACTAAAGAAGGCAAGCGCAAAGCAATCTACATTAAGTTAACGGGGGTGGCCAGAGGGAATAATTTGCACTTCTGCTTTCACCGAGTAACGGCAGAAAAAATGTTAACTTTGAAGAAAAAAAGCATCAGTAGTAATTTATTTCCTCCTCTACACAGGCACTAGAAATTTTATTAATATAAATAGTATATGATTTTATACGGAGGAAAAGTGATACTTTTCATGGCGCGCTCGTGTTTAACAGCCGAACAAAGTGAGGCTGTTAATAGAGAGCAAGCCATGAAAGTAACTTTTCCTCCAAATAAAATATGCTGTTTTTTCTTCAAATGTCGACAAATTAATGCCAAAACATCTCTTTTTAATAGTAATAATTAATAATTATTAAAGATAAGTGAGGTCGCAAGGCGGCTTAGACCGGTCGGTTATTTATAGCGGCCCCACGTTGGGCGCCAAATTTGCAACACGTTTTTTTTTTCTGAATAAACCCAGATTTTTTTTTTCCCAATTAATTAAAAAAAACGAACCTAGCCCCGGAGAGTCGCGTTACAAAGCCCGGCCCCTGTCGTGGGGTCGTTTGAGCGCCACCCGTTCTAGCCAGCTAAACGGAAAAAGCTCGGCAGGTGTTGTACCGAGTGGCTAGATTCGCTCATAAAATTAACCGGTTCTTAGTACTTAATTTCAAACTTTCAAGAAAATGAGAGTAATTATGGCACTATAATCAACCAACTTAATCTATCAAGAAAACACAATCTAAAAATTTAATGGACACTATATTTGCTACTAAATCCTTTTTTTTTGCAAACACAGCAACAATCTATCTGGAGAAAATGGTTATAGTAAAATGTGGTTGAGTAGACAAAAGAATGTTAAATGACTTAAAGTAATTAATAAAATAAACAGAGTACAATATGAAGATTGTACGTACAGAGACCAATTCAGTTGGAAAACCTCGGTTCTATATGCGTTATCACTAAATGCACCAAACACTACTTATCAAAGTGATCACTTGACGCAGATAAGCTTCTTACAACTAGGTATGCGTGCGCTAATAGCTGCACTGATGGTGATAATATGCCGCAATGAGCGAACACAATGATTAGATAAAAAAAACTTGAGAAGTTAATAAAAGCACCAGATCAGATTAAAACTATGGTTAGCTTGATCCAGTTAAGGCCCTTCGTCAGCCTTCCAGGAAAAAAAGTTGTGGACCTGCTTCCGGCCTTTCAGAGAAAAAGTTGCAGTCCCTTAATTAAACCTCTGGCCCAGCAGAAGAAATTGGTTCATCAAGTAAACTTCTGGCCCAGCAGAAGAACCCCTAAATAATCCAGTACGCATTAAATGAAGCCCCCTTACTTTAATAAAAATCATAGACCCCCTTACTTTAATAAAAAAATCATAGACTTTGCATAAATAGATCTTCTTTATAAAACAAATTTTCCCAGACAAAAAAAAACCCATGGACTTACAGTGCAATAAAGCAAATAAAAGAGATATTAAGGTTCCGGCAACTTGAATATAAAAAGATAGATATGAATCACCCGTAAAAGAATATATAAACTCTCCCATATGATCAATATTAAAGTTGCATTAAAACAAAAATTCGGATCAGATAAAATGGAGTAGATAAGATAACACATGGGAAAAGCAAATGGCGTTATGTGCACAAAAAAAGTTAAAGGTAATTTCATTAATTTAGGCAAAAATGGTAGCGATATTTACCTCAGACTCGGACTTGAGGGTGTATTAGAAGAGATTCGACGGTCTCGGTCTTATGGGACGAACGTGGAAGCCGCTATAAATAATGGAAACAAAAAAAATTTAGCAACATGGCGGTCGAGTGCTTCATAGGCCACAGAAAAAGGAATCCAGAGAAAATGCTTACCTAGTACAGCTTGTAGAGCCCGAATGATCGGTCGTGTTAAAACACAAACAGAAACGCACGATAAATCCCTTATCAAAAGGGTTATATTATATCACAATACGCAAAACGTGCAATTTTTCGCTATACTGGCAAACGTTCCCCAGGCGAGCAAACTAGAAAAGACCTCTCCAACGATCCGTCTTCCGTCAATTTGCCTTCGAAATTAAATACACAAGTAGTAATGGGCTGAAAACTTGACGAGTGATTCGATACAAGGAATAATTCTAAGAAAATAAACACCTTAATTCTGGCTTATTATGCTGATAAAATGACGGCGGAAGCCACGAATAGTGAGCTAAAATTAAATTCTTCCAGAAAGGCTAGGAAATGCTCTAACAGGAATGATAAACCTTCAAAAATCTAAATCGAGAATGAAAAACGCGCGATAGGTAGCCCATCCCTATTATTCCGTGACGAAGGTCACAAAAACTACTAACAAAATACGGATGAACAAGTCAAACGCAGCGTTTTTTTTGCAGGCTTCACGAACAACATTCTGAAAATGTAAATCGATTCGCTGGCTGTTCATGATAAATAAGATACAAATCAAACCAAATTATCTTAATAATAAAGTACATCGCTTATCAACTAAAATAGATAATCACAACGGATTCTAAAAACTAATACGAATATATAGCTAATCTATACCTAAAATATAGTTAATTTTACATTGAGAAAATAGGCAATTTCAAGCGAATTATTAAATTCAGAATTAATAAACCGATGAGTGCAAAATACAGCATCATTTTTTCCCTAAATGCGGCATATAAATGAAATTTTAAAATTGGCAAAATCGAACTGTTACAAGGCACAGGTTGTTGCTATAGTAATGTAACATAAAGCTGTCAGTAGACACTGTCAATAATAATTATTTTTTTAAAATTGCATCTCCGATTGCGTTTTAATTCCGTATTGATAAGCAGTTATTGAGTAAGTTCGATTAAAAAATAACCAATTTGTTCCTAAATTAGTGATTTTTAGAAATGCAGTGCACAAATTGAGTGATAAATACAAATTTTAGTTTAATAATTCTAGAGTTGTTAACGCTTGTTTTATTGGTTGTTTGTTTCTATGTTGCTATGGTAACACTTTTACCTCCGCCGGCGGAAAAGTGAAAAGTAAAGCTCCGGCGGAGGAAAAATGAAACTTCACGGCCGCCTACACAGTCGAGTAATGACGGATTTACTGACGTTTGAAGAAAAAAATAGTTTGAGCGAAATTCGAAAATTATATCGATCTACTTGAGTTGGTTAATTTATGAAATGAAAATTATGAAATGGAACAAATTATTCATCCACCGCAGTATAAGTGATAAATAGATAGGTTTGTGTCAAATTCTATTGATTAACTCCAAAAAAAAAACAAAACTTGAATTAATAAGGCAATATTTCCATTTGGATACGAAGCTTTTCACGCTGATGCCCATAATACAGCTTCTTATGGAAAAATACACCATTTAGTTTATTTATATACAATTTAGTTTTGAAAAATGCGGACCAGGGATAAACTTTTGCAATGCTCCAGTGGCTCCAGGAACTTCTGGTAGGTAGCAAAGGCAGTAAGCAATAACTTCACAAAAACGTCACTCCCACCTTTGACGAACGAAAGCGGCGTCAACACTTCTACAAAAGGACCAAGTGCTTACAAAATTTTAGCTCGCGACGTATTACATTTGGGCCATTGCTATTTGGAGCGAAGATTTAAATGGAACGTTTTCGGGAGGAATGGTAGTCGCAATCCAGGCGCGAGTGCATGCTACGTTGCTGGACTACTACAATAGTAGCGAATATTGAGATGCCCGTATATAAAGAATGTATCTCTTACATTACAAATTCTCCATTATTGTAAAAACATATTTCCATAAGGTGTTCTTTCCTCTTTCTACAATGTGGTATTTCGTAATTTATTTATTTAATTATCTAATACTACTACCCTGTTCGTGCACTGTCCTAAAATAATGGGAGCAAGTAAATTAGTACCTACGTTTTAAATTTCGTGCATTATTACTAACCATCTCTCTAAATACATACATACGTCCATATGTATTAGATATATTATTCATATTATGTATCAAATCTATAAAATATACACAGACACCTTGCTTTTACATACCTACATATTTGAAATCATACGCGCCAATTATTATCTACTGTAATTTCCTTAGTTTGGGTGGCAACAGCGCAGAAAACAAACGAAACCAGTTTGCGATTCTGCCGGTTCTTAAATCGACATTTAGTGTTATCTTGTTGCTTTTTTGTAAATTCGAAAGTCTTTTTGTGCTTTTGTGTGTGTGAAAATTTACGTAATAATTCGTTGTATATTTAGGTATACAATTTATATTGTTAGGCGTATTTTTAAATACGTAAAACTATATATTTCGGAAACACCTGTTGCTTGGCGGCAACTTGACGGTTTGTGTTCTCTTCCACTGTGTAGTACGTCATATTTCTAACTTTTTGTCGTGTTTAATTGTATACTTTTCCGGAAGTTTGTGTAAGTAATTATGCCTCAGGAATGTTGCATACCTGGCTGCAATGGGGACTATAAAAATGGGCCTAAAGTTCATATTCAAGGACGAAAGTTTACAACAACAATGGCTAATATTGATTTTTTTTTATAGTGGTTCAGTTTGTATTTCAACATGTATGTATATCAAAATTTAAAACGCCGTTTATTTGCCATAGTTTGGACGATATACAGACAATATTTGAAGCCGAATATATTAAAAAGTTTTCAAAATTTTGATGATAACAAAATAGTACATTCTTTAGATTTTATTTGTGAATTAGCATTGCTTACAACTGCAAAGTATTCAAGTAGTACAATAATTTTATATTCTATTCTCTATACTATTAGTCCGCAAGCATACAAATACTTAAGAGATTATGGGTATCTTATTTTACCACATCCTCAAACTATAATGTGTATTTGTAATAAACATATGACTGATACCCATATGGATAAAAAAATATCTTTTTAAGCTATGTTTGAAATGCGTTTGGTTTGCTAAAAGATCATGAGAGATTTGTGACACTGCTTTACATAAATACATATCCTGAATTTTTGCGCAGGTGTTGGAGAGTTGGCGACTACAGCTAAGGAAAAAGCAAACATGCTCGCCGAAATGTTTTCATCGCACTCTACCTTAAATGTCTCCCAAGGCAAGGATCTCCCCATCATCTTCAACATCAATACTACCATGGCAGAAGTTAAGTTTCATCACGATGATATTCGTAAAAGCCTCAGCTAGATACGCAAAAGGCATCAGGACCTGATGAAATAACTGACATGTTAAAGAACTGCGCCAACGAACGAACACTCATTCTTTCCAGACTTTTTTCTCCGTCTTACCGAAAGGGGATACACCCATCTTCTTGGAAAGTCGCTCGAGTGCAACCCGTACCAAAAAAAGGCAAGAAAACCACGCCATCAAATTATCGTCCAATTGCCTTGCTTCCAATAATCTTGAAAGTCATGGAACGTGTAGTCAATCAGCAACTACTCAAGTAACTCGAGACCAACAGAATAATTAGCGATAACTAATACGGCTTCCGTAAACAGAGATCGACGGGAAATATATTGGCCTATATGATACATATATGGAGTAGGGCAATTAAAACCACGGAGAACCTCGAGCGATTGCGTTAGATATTTCGAGGGCATTTGACAAAGTTTGGCATGACGGATTGATCAACAAACTGCCGTCTTTCGGACTGCCAGCAGGTCTCTGCAGTTGGCTTGCCAGTTTCCTTACGAACCGATCTCTGCACGTTGCAATTGATGGACACATCTCAGACACATTCACCATAAATGCGGGAGTGCCTCAGGGCGCAATACTTTCACCAACTCTGTTTCTCATCTATATCAATGATCTGCTAACCGAAACCAATAATCCTGTCTACAGTTTTGCAGATGACCGTACCCTTGTCTCCCAATTTAGATCAGAAAAACATTTACCAGCGACTGAGACTTATCACTGCAGACAGGAGCAGATTACAACAATTAATCAAGATCTAGAGAAAGTTCGAACTTGGGGCGATAGGAATTTGGTCCAAATCGTAAAGTCAGCCTCGCAGAAGCTACACCGCAGCAGCTACTCTTTCTCCATAAAGCGCAAATAAGACCGTGCTTAGCGTATTGCTTACACATCCGGAGTGCCGCACCTAAGAATACCCTAAAGCTGCTGGATTCCAATCAGAAGAGATCTGTGCATCTCGTCGGCGACCCGGAGTTGACCCGGGATCTGGATAGTCTCCCGCAGGGAGGCGTTATATCGCCACTGTTATGGAACCTTGTTTTCGACAGCCTTTTGCATCGCCTCAACTCAAATGGATTCTGCACCGATGCATATGCAGACGATCTTACGATACGGCTCAATGGAAAGTTCGAAAGAGTTCTGTGCAATCGTGTGCAGAGTGCCCAGCACTTAGTCGAAGAGTGGTGTAGGGAGAGAAAAAGGAGGACGGAGCCACTACGACCTCTGACTCTTAACACACAACTAAATTTTGCGTCTGAGGTAAAATACCTTGGGGTCACCTTCAATGCTAAACTAACCTGAAATCTTCATTTAAAACGAAGACTAAAGAAACCATACATTTCTTATAAACATTGCCGCAGGACTGTGGGAAAAACCTAAGGTATGAAACCCGGGGTCGTAACGTGAATCTACACTGCTATCATAAGACCCATGATTTGTAGTTTGGTGACCGAAGAGTATACATAAAACGGCAATGCTTAAGCTCAGTCACGTACAGAGAACTGTATGCCTAACCATAACGGGAGCTATGAGAACAACCGCAACCAGAGCCATGGAAGTAGGCGCAGACTCGTTGGCGTGCAACTCATCGTAGAATGTGGAGAGACTAGACGCCCCCTGTGGGAAGAGGTAGTCCGGAATGCCACTACTGCAGGCCAGCGCAGACAGCATACCTCCCAAGTTTGTCTTGGACAAACTATATGATGGTACAAATAAAACCAAATGAGCCTATAACCGAAGGTGCGGTTAACATTTTCGTAGATGGCTCAAAAACGCTGTGGAATTTACTCCTAAAACTTGTGAATTGAACGAAAATGATCTATGGAGGTACACGCAAGCATAGGTCAATCTGGACTTGTTGGTATATTCATAGCCGTAAAAGAGATTGTTCGCAGGAATACTGATGATGCCAAGTAAAACTTGTTGCCCTCAAGTTTTTTGAATATCTGTTTCATCTGAAATAGTTCGAACACACGCACACTGCCACAAGTGCAAGAATATTGATGATATTGCAAAGCAGCCAGTGCGCAATGCATATTTGAAAAGGTGTATGGAGATGGGTGTTACACAATCATCAAGTAAGACAAAAATATAGGATATATCTTAATATTCCGTTACTATTTGACAATAGTAGCGGACTATTTGTTTTAAGGTCTTTTCAACCTCGACCGAAAACCGAACGGGAAAAGAAAAGGCTCAAGTCACTTCCCAGATTAAAACGCTGGCGATAAAGCTTGCGTTAAAGAATTCTAAATTGAAAAAAGCCGAAAACAAACTTAATTAAACAACGAAACTTGGTTTCGAAAAAGTAATACCGTATTTTGAATAAATGCTTTCTTTGCAGATTGATCGTCTTTTTCCAAGTTGCCATAACACCTAAAAACAGTGCACTTGACGACCTTTTTTTACACGAAGAAGGTTCCGTTAAAGTATCGAACGAAAGATGGACAGACACTTCTTGTATAAAATAATTTATCCACATTAAAGCAGACATCTCGAATAATGGTAATATCTTGAAAGAGTTGCTAGACTAACTAATGAGCCTGACAGTTGTGCCTGCATTTTTTGATAATATATCCACTTTAACAACACAATCATCAAGTGAGACAAAAATATAGGATATATCTTAATATTCCGTTACTATTTGACAATAGTAGCGGACTATTTGTTTTAAGTTCTTTTCAACCTCGACCGAAAACCGAACGGGAAAAAGAAAAGGCTCAAGTCACTTCCCAGATTAAAACGCTGGCGATAAAGCTTCCGTTAAAGAATTCTAAATTGAAAAAAGCCGAAAACAAACTTAATTAAACAACGAAACTTGGTTTCGAAAAAGTAATACCGTATTTTGAATTTTTCGAAGGAATCCTCCAATTAAAAATTGTTTTTTTTGGTGGATCAGTTTATTTGAGGGTGTCTGTTTCCCCCTGTTATTATATTTTTGGTAATAAAGGAGAATCTTGGTGAATAATCACAATAATACAAAGTGAGGTTGGGAATGGCGTCTGTTTGTTCGTCGTGTTCCTCAGATATTATATGTTTGGGCCTTTCTGTAAGTGAAGTCCGGGCAGTTGTGTTAAAAACCCAGTCATTAATATTCTTCTGTGTTGAGTGCCGCGAAGCTTTCAAGAAGATTCCTAACTTGGTCAAGCAGGTGTCGGTGCTGAAGGAAGAGGTTAAAAAAACTAGAAATGACCTGAATTTGGTGGTTTCAAAGGTAACAAAGTTGGAAGCAAAAATTTATAAACTAGAGATAAGTGATGGGGCTGCAACAACAACAGTCGGTACGGTTGGGCCTGATAATGCACTGGATATGCTAGCAGAAATGCAAGATCGGGCCACCCGAACTAATAACATAATAATGTTTAACGTTGGTGAATCGGCATCGAAAGATGCCAGATAACGTATAAACCACGACAACCGTATGATAAACACATATCTGCAATAGATGTCAATCAATAAGACAGAGTTTAAATCGATAAGGGTGGGAAAAAGTAATCCAAGACTATTAAAGGTCATTTTTGTAAATAAAAAAATTTGTAGGGGAATGTTTGAAGCATCAAAATGCGTTAAAGGTGGATAAAATCAAAATAAATGTAGACTTAACACCATTTCAGCAAAAGGCATTGAAGGAGATTCAGTGTCAGCTAAAAACTAGAAGAGATAATGGCGAGGAGGATCTGGTTGTTCGACAGGTAAATGGGATACACAAAATAATTAAAAAATCCACTAACCATCCTCGGAATAACCAGAGACATCCTATTGCATCTAAGAGTGCCTAGGATACCGCCCCATTAACAGCATATTTTCATAACATGGGGGGATTGAGAACACATTATTATTATCATAGAAACGTGGTTAAGTGATGATTTTTCCGAACACGAAATTAGGCTGCATGGGTACAATATTTTCCGTTGCGATCGGAGTGTTGAAACAAGTAGCAAAAAGTGGGGGGGAGGGGGGGTAATCATTGCAGTTTCTGACAGGTTCAGATCAAAAGTTATTCCTACGAATGTCGAACAATTATTCATAGAAGTTTTTATCAATACGCAACTTTATGTCATAGGATCAGTTTACCTACCACCAAGGACTCCACTAGAGCGTTACATAGACTATTGTGAACCAGTGAGTGGTATTTGCCAAATTTATCCTGATAGTAAATTTATATTACTGGGAGACTATAACTTATCGGAGGCATTTTGGTATAATGACGGCATAGGAGCTTGCGTGGAATGTCCACAGAACTCACACGCTATGGTGCTTTGTGAATATATGTAATTTCTTAATTTTTTTCAGAAAGTAGTACATCCTAATGATAATGGTAGATATTTAGATTTAATATTTACAAACATGTCTGAAGTCAGGGTTGTACCAGCCATAGATCCCCTAATGCCTTTACAAAATAATCACATAGCTTACACATTTGATCTATCATGTAATACTGAGTCCAACTTGAAATTTGAAGAATATTACTTTGACTTCAGAAATGGTAACTATTTAGCGATTAATGGCTACTTGGCCAGTGTCAACTGGGATGAGTTGTTTTTTGGCTTGGATATTGATTCTGCTGTACCAAGATTTTATGAAACAATTAATACCGTTCTTAATCTTTTTATTCGAAGAAAGCTCATAAAAAGCTCTAACTTTCCTAAATGGTTTTCTCCTCATATAAAAAACTTAGTTATTTCAAAAAAAGCTAGTCACAAGAAATACTTGCATACAAAACTTGAAGCTGATTACTTACTGTTTTCTGATTAAAGAACTAAATGCAAGGCAGAAAGTCAGAGGTGTTTCTCGAGTTATCTAAGAACGGTCGGTAAAAACTTACATAAAATCTCATTTCTGGAAATACAGTAACGATAAAAGAAAGTCTAACAGTGTTCCAGGTCATATGCATCTTGATGACCAAACTGCAGATGACCCCCAATCTATAGCTGACCTGTTCGCTGAGCATTTTGCCAGGGTGTATGATCCCACAATATGCACCCCACCTGAAACTGGGTCATGTCCCAAAGAAAATATTTCTTTCCAAAATATTAGATTTTCTGAAATCTATGAATCCATTTGTCAACTGAAAAATTATTTTTCTACAGGTCCAGAAAATATTCCAAACTAGCTTTTTACAATTTGAAACCTTTATATTCTGTTCAACTTATCTTTGTTAACCGGCATATTTCCAACTAGCTGGAAAGAAAGTTATGTAACACCTATTCACAAATCAGGTGAAAAAGAAAATATAAAAAACTATCGTGGTATCTCTAAGCAGTCAGCTGTGCCGAAGTTATTTGATATGTTGGTCTATAATCAATTAAGTTGGCAGTGCAAGGGACTGTTATCAGCGAAACAACATGGGTTTGTAGCTGGCAAATCCACAATAACAAATTTGGTAGTATATGAAATGGACCTGTTAGAAGCTTTGGAGAGGAGAGAACAAGTGGACTCAGTCTACGCTGACTTCTCCAAGGCTTTTGATAGAGTCAATTTTGACCTTCTGATATCAAAATTGTATAATCTAGGATTTCCCAAGGAAGCCATAATATGGATGACAAGCTTTCTGGAGGGTCGGGAACAAAAAGTCAAACTGTTTAATTTTTTGTCAAATACTTTTAAGGTTTCATCAGGAGTACCTCAAGGTGGCCACTGTTCACCTTTGCTATTTGATTTCTTTGTGAACGATGTCAGTGATGGCTTGCAATCCTCACTCCTGCTCTTTGCGGATGACTTGAAACTGTATAGAGTGATAAGAGGTCTCACCGACATTCTGGTATTGCAGAAGGATATTGATACACTTTGGAATTGGAGTCGCACCAATAACCTTGCACTTAATTAAGATGTTTCCAGATCAGCTTCTTCACAGGCAATAAGAAATATAACTCAAACTATTTTATGAATAATTTGTTATAAGGGTCAGTTATAAGAGTCAGGTTAAGGATCTGGGTATCACTTTTAATTAGAATGTTAACTTTGTTGGATTTGAGAAATTGTAGTGAGTTCCCAATTGATGTAACAAAAGTTGTGTATTGTTCGCTCTCAACTTGAATATGGAACACAGGTCTGGTCTCCCATGTATGATCAGTACATTACCTTAATAGAAAAAGTGCAGAATATGTTTCTTAAATATTCTGCTTATAAAATGGGAATCCCAGCGGTAAACTATGATAAAAAAAATAATATTAGATACATTAAGGTTAACAACACTTTCCAATAGAAGGACTGAACTTGACTGTATTTATTTTCAAACTACTAAACAACATTATTCACTGTCCTGAATTGAGTAGAATCAGTTCCAATATTCCGCAGCGCAGACTGAGATCCTCTGAGCTTTTTCACATAACATTTCACACTACTAACTATGGCTGTAATAATCCATTTGATAGGGCCTTTAGATTTCTGAACAAACACTGTGATATTGATCCTTTTGGCTTGAGTATAAATCAGTTTAAGGCTATTATATATAGTAAATTGTAGGGTTTTCTTGATGCGATTATACAGAGTGGATTTAATAGAAGATATTATGTTTATTGTTATTATTATGCTGTAATGGGGTGATCCCGTAAATTTAATAAATAAAAAAATAAATAAATAAATAGACGTCCTTATTAATCCTAAATGGTATTATTCAACAAAATACGTATTATTGCTGAGAATTGCAAATGGTTTAGGCACAATATTTAAATCCATCACGGAAACTCTCGATACATCAGACAGTAAATACTTTAAGGATTGTATCAACAAAGCAAACCAAGACCAAAAACAAATTCACATTTATTAAAAAGACAAATTTCCGTGACCACTTGCGTTGTAAGTAATTTTAATACCATATTTCAACAATTGCAAATAGAGGAGAAAGCTTTTAAAAACAAGATAGGGGAAATTCAAAGATCGATCATGGTTATTGGCGACGACCTAGCAGTTACGACGCACAAATAAACACTTTAAATATGAGTCACTAATAGAAAGCAACGCTTTATTAGAAAACTTCCTTAAAGACGTCTTAAATGCTTTTTCCGATTAAACATATCATACAGCTTGATAATACCTCTAGATATATGATTAGGTCCCTCGAATGAATCATACAATCACTAAGAAAAACTACACTTCTTTTCTCGTCACTTTTTAAATTGTGGCTTAATACGTTGATATCATCAAACTGGAACCCTGTCATTCCGACTCAAAACAAGTATTTATTTTCAAAATCTCACTAGTCGAGCTAGAAGTGCATAGCTTATGTTATCTATATTCGATCGCTGTATTAGAAAATCGGGCAGAATTTCATCATATTCTCCTAAGAATTCAAAATATATTGCGCGGGACGATGATTTAATGTTGTATATTCCTTTGAAAAATATGGAGCGATGTAAAATCACTGACACAAGGAAGAGAGAGGTCTGCTTTGTAGTCCTGCCCTACCCAATAGACAGTGACGCAGTTTACGATGCTTAGCTAATGAAGATTTCAAGCCATCTACCGAAAATTATTTGTCAAGTATCTCTGCTCCCAGCAAAAGGATACAACGTTATGGAAATTTAGCGAAACTTTTGGTTAATAACTATTTGAGATCCATTATCACTCACAGTAAAATGTGAGAAAATACCTCCTCAAATTCAGGCGATGCAATGAGGCCTTTATATGACGCACAAGAGCAATGACGAATCATATGCACAGGACATGAAATGTAAATTTCTGTAATAATGCCCTACAAATTGATCTCGAGCGAAACAAGCCCACATAAGACTCTTGTGGCAGTGATTATATTTAGTACAAATTATTATGAAACTATGGCAGGCGTCAGCTGATAAACAAGACACGGTTCCCAAAACTGCTAGCCGATGAGCGGGGTCGACATCAAATCGAGATGGCGGAATAAATCCTAAAGATATTTTGTCCTAAAGCGCGAAGTTCCTAATGGGCGGTCGTCATACACGGTTCGGCTAGCATCGGCTATGATCGAAATTCTTGGGATCTCACTTTTACATGAGGCGAAGGAAAGGAACGTGGTAAATTTGTCAACCTCGTATTAAGATAATCTGGCACCTGGCGGCGACCGACGAGGGTCTTGCAATGCAACTCTTCCTCTGTTTACACGTTCCTACTTGGAAATAATTTGGAAAATAATAAATAATATGTATACTTAATTGATTATACTTTTAAAAATGTTGATTTACAATAGGTCCTCCCATCGTATATGTGAGCGTTTCCTTAGATTTCAGCATACCTACCCAGGCATGAAGAACAATTAAATACTTGAACCGTTGTTTGAGAACTAAATTAGCATTAACTGGTAATGAAATTAAATATTTTTAAATAAATGTTTACTCTTGGGAGGCAGGGTGGAGGGGTAAAGGGGCAGATTAAGCACCAAAAGAAAGCAATTACCATACATTAAAACAAAATCCTATCTTTCACAGTATGTTTATTATATTCTGTTTCACAACATGATATATTTGAAACTCACTTCTAACTGGATGACACCCCAAAGCTTGTAAAAAAAACACAACTTTCAGAAGAAAATAAAACGGGTGCGTCAAGTTGGCTCCCCCACATTTGAATTTCCTGAAAAATTGGTAACCACTTACTGTGCTCAAAATGTGCTTTACTGTGCCGATGATATTTTGAACTGTGCCGTTTCGATACCAAGGTTATAGGGAAAAAATAGATATGGGCTATAGCCCCACATATGTATAACATAGTTATAACTTGACGCTCAGCCCCCCAATATCTTCGAAATCAGATCATACAAAAATGAATTGTGATTTAATCGGCAGTGCGCTGAACTGCGCTGGAATTGTTTTTTCTTAAAATTTTAGTTTTCGGCCATTTTCTGATAAAAACCTAATAGGAGGCTAACTTGATGCTCGGCCACCCCAAAATTTTGGAACTCAGATCATACAAAAATGAACTGTGACTTAATCGGCAGTGTGCTGAACTGTGCTCCGATTAGGTTTTTCTTATAATTTCAATGTTCAGCCATTTTCTGTTAAAAACCGAATATTAGTCGAAGCGGTACAGATCGAATTAAAACTATAAGAAAACGGCATTTTAGGTTAAAAGCAAGCCGCTTTGCACAGGTTATCCAGACACCTTAAAAAATTAAAAATTGATTTCATCCGTGGAAACCAGAGTTTGGTCCCTTAAGATTCAAGATGGCTGCCAATTTCCAAAATGACCGCAAAACTGTATATTTCGTGTTTCTCGTCCGATTTGATTGAACAGAGGGTTGTTTTCAGGTATGTTTTGTGCGTATAATCTAAATTTAAGGTTAAAAATATAAAGCTGTTCCCAATGTTAGGTAAAGAACCATTTTTTGTTGAAATATTCTAAAAAATTTAATACTTAAAATATTTTACTTATGAGCCAGGATTTTCAAGCAATTACTCATAGAGCTTTACATTGGCATAAAGTACTGAGTGAATAGTTACAAAAGAAGTAATTGTGCCTGGGCGATAAAACGTTTTTATTTGAAAATTGTTATGAAAAAATACTTAAGATGGCATGGAATACGACGGTGTTTCTCTCGTTCACATCAGGTCGCCTCTAACTTCTGGAACGTTTGAGGAGTATTGTGAGATGGAGTTGAACCCATATATCCAAAATAATGCATTGCATTTCAAAGCACAGAAAGTGGATTTCGTGTGGGATCAGTATCCTGGTTTCGGCGTAAAGGATGCAGCCATACGCGAAAATCGCAGGCAAGTTACCCCGTCCGGCAGGCTACCTGGGAAATGGATGGACTTTCTAAAGAACCCAATGAACGAGGAAGAGCTTTTTCATTCATGGCTGCGTCACTTGTAAAGGGAATCCCTTCAAGTGGTATCAAACATTGGCGATACCATTTTCGCTTCCCAAGGTGTCCGCACATCTCTTGCGGGCTCCACTTGTCGTACCATGGAAGAATCATCCTTTATGTGGCAAACGGCGCTCGTTCAGTCATTATCTGAACAATAATTGATACTGATGTGATAATTCTCGCTATCTCCTTTTATCACCAGCCACACGCCCTTGGTCTTCAAGAACTGTGGTTATCGTACGGTACTGGAGCTAAGCGTCGGTTTGTAGCAGCTCATTAGTATTATAATTACAAAAAGAAAAACCCCAAGTAAAGCACTATAAACTTTCTGATAGGCACTCTAGGAAACACAAATTCCTAGGCTCTTCAGGAATTCCATACTTACACCGGGTCCGATAGCGTTTAATTTTTCGCAGGTAATGGCAAAAATTGTGAATGGAAAACCTGGAAATCGATGGAGAAGGAAACCCTGGCTTTTCTAGCGATCGCCACCCTCTTGCAAGCTGTTGAACCAGAGTGCGTTGAGTTGCGTCAGAACTTCACAGTCTAGCCACGGCACATATAACAACCAGCAATATTACTCGACCTGTCAGACGAAAAATTAAATTTGACCTTGCTAATGTCGGTTGGGTAGGAAAAGTCAGGGCTGTATTTGAAATATATAAGTATGATTTTCCTTTAACAGAGCCGTAATATGAAATTTCAAATATCAATGGGTTATGAAATATATGTATACCTTGTTGTATGAGCAGGAAATCTAAAGAAATTCTTCTTGGAATAATATCTCTAGTTTGTACAAGTTCTTATTGCTTAAACACCATGGCTTTTTGCATTACACAATGTCATAAACAACGTTCGTCTCTCACAATGTCAATTATTTGACAAATACACGGCAATGGTTTCGATTTAACTTCAATCAGTGGCGGCTATTCAGCGGAAGTAGGGGAAGTGCCACTTCCTCAAGAAAATGTAATTTAAAAAAATACAATTAATTCATTCATCAGTAAAATAATATATTTTAAGATTCAATGATAAAATTTTCTTAGTTTTGGAATAATCTGTTTCCCGTTACCCCCCTAATAACTAATAATTAAATTATTTTCAAATATTATAAAATCAATGCTTCATAAAACAAGAGCAAGAATCTCGCCACCTGCACATTGCCCGTTAACTCCTATCGAATAGAACCCACATGAAAATGTCTATTTCTTTTCGTGTACGCGCCGATAGCAGTAACAATCTCATTATCATTTGTGTAGACCTTTAAGGAAGAGGTATCGCTAGAGAGCCGTCGAGTCATCAAAAGTATAAGCGCAACTAGCTGGTTGCCATGACAACGATGACGTCGTAATGGCCGTACATTTGTTTGGTTTGCAATGATCGGAAGAGCTGGCGCGTAGCACTTCCGTTCTCAGATCAACGCGTCCAACGCGAAAGCACGTTGTTTCTTTTATTGCGAGTTTATTAGGGGACATTCCGCCGTGAATTCTTGGAAATATTTTTTATTTACGTTCCACGGTTGATCCATTATAGTATTATACAAGAGATATTTTGTATATATTCTAGTTTTAGTGTGTTTTTCGTAAACATGTGATTTGTATTAGCAACAAATCATTTTGTTGCTAATGCAATATGAATATATTTTATTTTTTGATGCTTTACCTAAAAAATACCGGTAATAATTATTAAATAATTTTGGCAGTTTGGGCGTGGACCCCAAACATTTTTCGCCTGCGGCGCTGTTCCTTCTATCGGTATCGGTAGCTCTTCCCCACTTTTCAAAGCCGCGAGCCGCCACTGACTTCAATAGCAATAAAATAAACGAGTCGTAGAAACACGACGCCGCTGGCGGCAGTTTGACGGATTTCCTACCAAGGAATATCTTGCGCGCGGACTTGCGCAGATGCGAAAAAAGAAGATGTGATATTGCTGGTTGTTATATGTGCCGTGGTCTAGCTCTATGATCCATTCTGCTCTGAGACGACAGTGAAAGAAGCTAGGAATGAATTATATTGCACAAAGAACAAGTCACTTCATGCTATTCCTACGATGTTTGCTGCTCTCTACCAACACATCGTAAGGGCAGCGTATCAGGCAGGACAAATCTGGGGCCGTTTACACCAGCCTTATTACAATTTTCCGACTCCATCTAATTGAGGTTGGAAGAAAATTTGTGGAAATTGGGTTTCCGTTTGGTCCGACCTTCCATATGTGTGGGTGGCCTGTCGGGGTGTGGAACAAACCGCTACCAATGTCGCAAAAGTACTTGCCATTCACAATACAGTGCAATTATTGTAAAGGAAACTGCAATAATATCAGGTAATCCATTATTTCTTTAACTACATCTGAATGAATTACTTAGGGCCAAAATTATTTTTGAAATTTTACAGTTCTGGGTATCTGCGAGAAGCGGAGAAGAGAGTGATGCCAATGTCGACAACTTGTGAGGTGATCCTTTGATCCGCTGTTTTTTATTTGACATTTATTTATTACTGATGTAAACAATAAAACCAGCTTTTAACCCCTTGTTTGTGCCTTAATTCTGAGTGCCTGGGGACATAGATTTCAGCCGAAAGCTTGCAAAAAATCATACAACTTTTAGAAACAATTTTGTTATACATTTAAACTTTGAAAGTATGTTTATTGAACCCTTTTTACAACAAATATTTAAAGCACATTTCTAAACCGGGGATGAAGGGGGCAGAGTGTTTCTGACGGGGGTAGATTCCACCCCAAAGTTAGTAAAAATCATAACTTTATTTATTCATAAAATGAGAACTACTTTTGAACGAAAGTATAAAACGGTATTTTTTATCCCGGAATATAAAAGCATAGATAAAAGTAATAAATAATATAAAATAATCACGAAAGCACTAAAATAAAATGTATGTATTAGTTAAGTGTTATAATGATATAAATTAAAGAGAATTATTGTTTTTTGTAATTTAGATAAAATATCGTCTAAAGTATAAGGCAATGGGTAGTCGAACACATAATTTTCAATGTCGTGAAGCTGTCTATACTTATTCAAGATAGATGAAGGTTGGTTTTCAGATAATCCATAATACTTTTAATTGACGATTCGCAGAAAAAATCCGAGAAAAAATCCTAGCAAAACGAAGCAAACAAACATTTTGTCTAAAATATTATTATTTTGCCACATTTTTCGTAGTTTCAGAGTCTATAAATGTTACGAATTAATACCATTTTAAATGTTTGAAGGGGTCTTTTGTTTGTATATATCTAGCACACTTATCATTTGACTCTCGATCTTTAAACATATTATTTAAAAAGTCCCTATAATGTATTAGGATGAACTTTAATTCGGTGCAATTCAATTTAATTTGCTGATGATTTTTTGCACTTTTGAAAGGATCTTTTTGATTTTGACATAAGGGACAAATGTATAAGTAAGTATTTTCTGCTACCTTTCCTAAAGACTCTTTATCTTTATTTAGCTGTGAATAATTATTATAATGCAATCGTTTACAAATATCACATTTGACATACGGATCTGACGCTTTTAGATACCACCAACTAAACATAGATCAAACATATTATTTGAAGGAGTTAACAAAATATTCTGAGATATATGTTATATTAAATGAAATATGCTCGACATTTTACGTAGAATCAGAATATGTAACATTATATAGGTATTCAATTTAAAAAAACCTAAGTTAGTCGTTTTTGACGGCTTTACGACGTTTTTTCTGATATCAAATTCTAGCGCTTTGAGCGAAATCCTACAACTGTCATAATTTAACCGTTTTTCTAATCCTTCAAATAAAAAAGTTATCTATTGGTCCAAATATAGTCAATAACCCTGTATATGGTGGCCCATTTAAGAGGTGCCTATACCTTATCTCGAAAACTAGGGGGGTTGCAAAAAAAATTAAACACAATAGTTGTGCCTAGTAAAATGATCTTTATTTTTGTGTATTTTTTGAATCGTCACTTTTTTAATATACGTTTTATTTTTTTTAAATGAAACACCCTATATTTTATTACACTTTTGGATTCTACTTAAAATTCTAAGAATATTTGATATATGATGTTATACCTCTAGAGTTAGTAGTTTCACAGCTATAAACAGTTGAAAATCGGTACTTTGGCTACTTTTCACCTTGATAGCAAGAAGACCATTAAAGATGGAGTAAAATGAATTTCACATTCCTGTCTTAACTTTTTAACAGCTATCTGATGTTGCTAACTGATGGTACCTACCGTGGTACTAAATTTGGTACCCATGATACCACCTGCCTGTTAGTACCGTCAGATAGCTCTTTAAAAGTTAAGATAGGAATGTGAAATTCATTTTGCTCCACCTCTAATGGTCTTCTTGCTACCTAGGTGAAAAGAAGCCAAAGTGTCGATTTTCAATTTTCTATAGCTGTGAAACTACTAACTCTAGAGGTGTAACATCCTACATCAAATATGCTTAGACTTGTAAGTAGAATCCAAAAATGTAATATAGTATAGGGTATTTGATATAAAAAAAATGTAACTTGTTTGACCATGCTGTATATAAAATAGTGACGATTAAAAAAATACAAAAAAATAAAGATCACTTTACTAGGAACAACTTTTGTATTTAAATATACAATATGATAATTTGTAAGTGAAGTTTTGGCTACTTAGACGTTCGATGCGGGAAAAGTTGGGAAGATGACTTCTTGAAGAAAGTTTGTGTTCATTTTAGGTCTTTATCATCCGTATTTACTTTATTTTATAAACAGGACGTGCCTAAATGAAATGTATCACCAGAGACGTGCCGCTATCAGGTTTTAATCTAAACAATAAACAATAATTTTGGCAATTCGAATAAAACTGGTGAGGCTGCATACTTCGCTTAATCTTGGGATGACGTAATATGTATCAGTGTGAACATTTGTAATTAATTATATACAATCGATAATACCCGTCCCCTCGAAAATCCGACAATACTGGCAACACTGTTTTTAACTTTCCGAAGGCATTCGGCCGGAATCGTAAGTTTAGGAAAATGTAGAATTAGGACTCGTGTGGCGTTCCCATCAAATCTGCTTATGAGACGAAAGGCAGTCTTCGTCGTCCCGTAGTTATACTGTATGTTTGAAACAACCAATAAAGGTTTTTGTGAAAAGTATAAGTATGGAGTATTTTTTGTAAATGAAAAGTAATTAAAGTTATATGATTACATTTTGCATGCTGTTGCATGCAGGTGATTTAGTGTGGTGTTCGGGAATACTACTTTAAAGATTATAGATAATAGAATTTCGTTTTTGGACGGATACTACAGATTGGGCTAAAAACGGTTCAAAAACGCTAAATCGTTAGGTGAAGAATTGCTGCAAGAAGGTCCTTTTTAGAACCAAAATCCAGACATTAAAGAAAATCAGTTTTTCCTTCTTCATTTATCCATAACACTTGTTACATAATGTTTAGTATTTTATTAATTTAAACAACTTACGATCGATCGATTCCCTTCAGAAATAATAAAACCCATTATATGCAGTGATGGGCGGTAGGTAAATACCCAACGGGTAGGCAAATAAAATTTGTGTATATATACCAACAAGATGTCAGGTATTTATAAATGTAGGTATATACCCATAAAATGTCGAGTATATACCGTGGGTATATACTAAGTATTTACTCTCCGATCCGGTCGTCGCGTCGGTTGTCGAGGAATGGAATCTCCTCATAAAATGATTGTATTCCGGGCCGGGGTTCCCATAAATCGCTCCGTCGGCGTCGCGTCGGTGTAGCCGCTCATGTGTTCGATAGAATTTATTGATTAGTCTGGTTCTGGTTATTGGCTCTGGCTAGTGAAGGGTAGACCAATATTATAAATCAGGCCATAATCAATTTCATAGTAACGAAACCAGAACCTATTTTCGTGGATTTTATAAATATTAAGGCACACCGCAGAATAATTATCCGAAAGATTAAGCGAGGTGATTTAAAAATATGGACCGGAAAATTTTTCTTCTTCTTTTTCTTCCAATGCCGTATCCCTTATGGACGTTGGATATTAATATGGCGATTCGAATTTTATTAGCAGCTTGTCTAAACAATTGGATAGATGATAGACCAAACCATTTTCTTAGATTTTTGCATCCAAGAGTTTCTCCTTTTACCTGGGCCCCTTATACCGTCCACCTTGCCCTGAAGGATAAGTTGCTGAAGGCGATATTTGTTGTGTCTCATCAGATGGCCGAAGTATTTCAGTTTTCTTTTTTTTTATCATGAATGTGATTTCTTGTTGTTTGCCGATTCTTCTGAGTACTTCTTCCTTTGTAACGTGATCCTTCCAGGATATTCGGAGAACACGCCCATATATCCACATTTCAAAGGCCGAGATCTTTTTCATAAGTTGTTCTGTCATGGTTCATGCTTCCACTCCGTATAGCAAGACTGTGAATATGTAGCATTTTACTAATCTGATTTTTAGTGGTAGTGAGATGTTTCTTTCGGTAAATATGTTTTTCATTCTAATAAAAGTTGATCTTGCTTTGATTTATGTGGTCACATTGATTGTGAACGATTGTCCCTAAATATGTATATTTTTCAACGTGTTCTGTAGGTGTTTGGTTTAGTGTAAGTCTTCCTATTGGTACTCGTTGTTTGCTAATGCACATCCATTTTGTTTTTGAGACATTTACTTTTAGTCCGAATTCCTCGGATATATCGTTCACTTTTTGTAGTAGACTTTGAAGATCTTCAAGACTACTAGCTATGATGACAGTATCGTCAGCGTATCTAATGTTATTGATGAGTTCTCCATTCATCTTTATTCCCTCTTCGGCATTATGAAGTGCCTCGTCAAAGATCGCTTCTGAGTATAAATTGAAAAGTAGAGGCGATAGTACGCATCCTTGACGGACTCCTTTTTTGATTTGAGTGTTTTCCGATAATTTCCCAGCGATTTTTATCTTTGCAGATTGATCCCAGTATAGGTTTGTTATAATTCTAATATATATATAGAGTCTAGACCTGTAGTTTTAAGAAGTTCCACAAGTTATCCGTGCTTTACGTTGTCGAAGGGTTTTGAAAAGTCGATGAAGCATACATATACATCTCGGTTCATGTCTCTGCATCTCTGTATAAGCACCTGTAAGGAGAAAATCGCTCTCTAGTGCCGAAGCCTCCTCTGAAGCCAAATTGGGTCTCGGTCATCCTTAATTCACATTTAGCATATATGCGGTTATGGATGACTTTGGTAAATATTTTTGTTACGATGTTAATTAAACTAATTAGTCTATATTGGTCACAAGTTCTTGCTCGTGGATTTTTGGGGATGGTGATAAATACTGAGTTGGTTCATTCGTGGGGGAATTTATCGCAGTCATACATGTTGTTGAACAGTGGTATCAGAATATTCATGAGTTGCGAGTCCGTCTCAATCATTAGTTTAATAATCTCGGCGTGAATGTCGTCTGGGCCTAGTGCTTTATTATTTTTCATGGATAGAATGGCTTTTTCGATCTCTTCTTTTATGATAGGGGGACCTGACTCTTCTTTAGGATTTATGCAAGTTTCTGGACGTTCGTCATAAAAGAGTGACTCTATATATAATTTCCAGACTTTTAGTAGCTCCGATGTATCAGCTACTATTTTTCCATTATCTACTGGGTATTGTGGTGCCTTGTTTCGTTGTGTCGTCATGGTTTTAATTCGTTTGTACATGTTGTGATAGTCATACTTCCTTTCAAGTTCTTCGATTTCTTTACACCTCTCTTCCAGCCATTTCTCTTTGGCTTCTCTTGTCTTTCTTCTAATTGTCCTGTGTATTCGACGATGTTTATCTGGATCCTTATTTTTGTAGTTTCTTCTGGTGTCCATGAGTTGCATAATTTCATCTGTCATCCATTCCTTCTTTTTATTGTATGTTCTTTTTAGATGTTCTTCGCATATGTTACCTATGATCTGCTTAGTTTTGTTCCACTTGTCTACGCGGTCTTCCTCTGATGTTGTTATGTTCAGCATTTCTGTTTTAAGTGTATTTGCGATCAAAGTTCTTCTGTTTTCGTCTTGAAGTTTGCTAATATCCTTCCTGTTGTAAGTAGTCTCGTTTTTTAATTTTCTTCAACTTGATTTTTATTATACCTTCTAGGGGCTTATGATCATTGGGGGCGCCGGCGCCGGCGCCCAGATATGTCTTTACTAATTTAATAGCATTTTGGAAGCATTTTTGTATGGTGATGTAATCTATTTGATTGCGCACTGTGTGTTGGAGATCTCCAAGTGTATAATCATCTTGGTGGTAGTTGAAAGAAAGTGTTACATATAACCATCTTGTTTTATTTGCAGAATTGTACTAGGCGGTCTCCCCTATCATTTCTGGCGCCAAGTCCGAACTTTCTCACTATGCCGTCTTCTGATTCATTCCCAACCTTCGCATTAAAATCGCCCATAATTATCGTGACCTCGTTGCTCTTAATGGATTTCATTAGATCTTTTAGCTGGTCATAGAATTCTTCGATGAGTTCTTCGTCTTTATCAGCGGTTGGAGCATATATTTGTATTATGTTAATGTCCACATGGGTTGCGTGTATTTGTAAAAGGAGCATTCGGTCAGAGTATGGTATAAAGTTTTTTACATATTTTTTGATCTCCTTCGTGACTACTATGCCTACACCATTCCTGTGTCGGTGGTCAGTGTTACTCGAATAGTATATTTCATGATCCTGTACATTGCATTGTCCTGTGTTTGGCCACCATGTTTCGCTAATTCCCATTATTTGGATGTTAAGTCTAGTCATTTCTTTGATAATATTGTGGATCTTTCCACTTTCGTACATACTTTGTACGTTCCAGGTTGAAATTTTAAGGCACCCGGGGATTCTTCGCACCCTCTGCCCATTGAAGAGCTGCCGGGGACTAAGGGCCGTTTGTGATATTTTCTCTGCCATTTTAACTATAAGAGGGAGTTATAATGAGGTGATTTCCCCTTGCCTTCCTCATCGCTGTGTAAGTGCCGATATAGTTGTTCCAACCATGCCACTTAGTGTCTTATACTCAATCATTGGAGATCTAAGATATCTTTGCTTCAGGTCAATTTTGAGCAACCAGCTGCTGCTACTTAATTTTCTCGCTATATCTGGCTACCCTTACTTAGTTTGGCCTGCAGGTCGATGCAGTTACCAGAGTGTGGCACGTGGAGCCATAAGTAAAAGCTGACTGCCTTGTGAGGACCAGTTGACCTTGTTTTTCTATGTAATTGAAACACTGCGAATATGCAAAAATATTCTAAACATATTCAAGAAAAATATAGTCATATAATTCCTTTAGAATGTCTAGCTCACACTTTTCATTTACTTGAAGAATTTATGGACAACTCAACTCAATTTCAAAAAAATCAAAAGTGTACATGTTTTGAATGCTTTATTTATACAAATTAATAACCACCAGAAACTGAATATTTCGGTAAAATTGTCTAGTGTAACACGTTGGGGTAGTTCTCTGGCCTGTCTCGAGTTCTTTAAAAAAATCAAAAATATCCCTTTAGCATCTCGCTGTAAAAGAAGAATCATCTGGAGTGCTGCCTACAGACATGAAAAGACACTTCTTAGACTTTGGGTTAGAGATTGAGACAATTTTCAAATACAGAAACCAATAATTATTGTAGAATGTTTGGACACATTTCAAATTTCAAACACAACACTGAATTATTCACAATTTTTGTAAATATATGTCAGCCGTTGAAGTAACTCTAAGAGAATTTTTTTCTGAAACTGACATGAATAAAAACGAGGTTATTTTGAAATCATTTGATAAGATAAATGAGCATGCTTAAAAGCCACTACATTTCGCCGCTGCCTTACTAGATCCATTAAATTAGAGTAAACCTTACGCAAGAACAACAAATTGTGTAATGGAGTTCATATATAAAGTAGCCGCGGATATGAAAGTTGATTCTCTGGAGAATGTTTTGACAGATTTAGCAGATTTCCGCTCAAAACACAAATTATGGTCTAAAAATTTCCTATGGAGTTGTATCCACTCTACAATTCCAGTTTATTGGTGGAGAGGACTGTGTGGTACCAAATCATTATCCATTGCTGTTGTAAGAATTTTAAATGTTCCAGTTTCATCGGCAGAAACTGAAAGATCATTTAAGACTTTTTCGGTCATTCATCATAAAAGAAGAAACACATTAACAACTGAAAGAGCTGGAAAGATTACATACATATCCCACAATTGAAAAGTGAACTTCGAGTCCAATAAATCGGAACAACAACCAAAACCAAATACCTCATATTCTACACAACTTTTTAATGATAATGCTGATATTGTTGACCTAGAGTGTCAAAGTTCCACTTCTAGTTGCAACTAACGAAGATGAACGTCAAGAAACTGACGTAACGAGTCTTATGGACAGGGATTCAAACTCAGATTCAGATACTGACTCAGACACCAAGACCAAGATTAGCAACTGAAGCTGATTCTGAATTTAGTTACTAGCACAATTGATTATGAGATATTAAGGGATTATTTAATTATTATTTACTTTTAAAATTAAAATATAATCCTTTTCTAACACGTTTAGTGCATTTTGTGTTCAAAATTAAAATACTATGATTCAACATGTTTATTTTTTGTTTTATTTAAAATCAAAATACCTTTTTTAACATGTTTATTTTGTTGTTTTGGTTAAAATTACAATACATTTTTAGCATGCTTATTATTTGTTTTGTTTTTTAATTTCGATTTATTCACTCATTTTTTACTTTTAAACGGCCTAATTTATCAACAATTCGTTAGAGTATCTTAAATTAATAAGTTAAGTACACACCGGGAATATGATATTTTCCCAAATTGTAATATAACCGGTATTTACCCATTGGGTACATACCGGGTACAAACCTTGGGTATTTACCCAAATTTCAATATACCGGGTATTTGCCCATCACTGATTGTATGTAAACTGGTTTGCATCATTAATAACAACCATAGATTTTTTGCGAATATCTATAATTTTGAAACAGATAGGCAGTTATCTCATAGAATACTAAGTGATATTGAGGGATTTATCCATTTTTGATAGCACATCGTATGTTAGTAGTACAAAATTATAACCTTTCCAATTAAACATATTTTCAGATTGATTGTTTGATATAAAAGTGTTTGCTAGTTTTTAAACAACAATAAATACTTTATACCGAATAAAAAATGAGATTACCACTCATTAAATTATACTATACAAATTTAATAATTTTGTGCTAATTAACACTGCTATAAATGATTAAGATAACAATGGCGTAAAAGAGATAGTTAATATGCTTTATGATTTAATTTTTTATTAAGTGCTTAACAAAAATGATAACTTTAAAGTGTAATTGCCTCAATAATCTTATATTCCCTTTTCATAATGTTTTAACTTGGCATTTCATTATGTTAATCGCTTAAAGACGTTGCCATAATAATTTAAAGAACCTCGCATCTGGCTGCCGATAATACGCATCTTAAATCCAAATATACACAGAGATGCCTATCTCACTGTCAATTTACTGATGCAGAAAACCAAAAGGGATGCAGAAAGATGTGGCTATTGATTTCTTTGTTTGCCAGTAGCACGTTCTTCTTTTTTCTTTGGGTGCCAGCTGTCGTTAACAGCTGCTTACTAGGAAAGAATGGCTTAAGGCATTGTGCCTCTTCTTTAAAAACGGCATTCGTACAGTGTTCAACCGGTAACCTTCATATCGAAGGGAGACAAGGAAGGATAAGTTCTAAAATTACATTGAAATTATAACCGATCTAAAAATATGAACGTAAGTAGGTTAATATATAAAACATGGTAAAACATATGACATAATATCGACGAAAAACGACAATTTTTTTTTCGATCTTTGCAAAAGTAAGTAGACCAGCTAGAACGATAAAGTCTTCTAAAATATATAGAAGGCAATATTTTTATTAAAAATAAGTATTTCCACGACGTGCTTGCGTCTATTTGTAGCTCTATATTTCAGCTATAGATTGTTTCATATAAAATATTGTAAAAATATACCATTTTTTAAATATCTCACTAAAAAAAGGTGTGTGCTCAAAACCGCACGACAGAAGTGAAAACTTCAGCAGAGCGATATTTATAACTATATAAATTTAGAAATAGTTCACACGCGGTGGAAGTGAAACATAAATAAAATTTAATAATAATAACAAATAAATAAATAATAAAAAACACGTCTTGCCACCGACGAGAATCGAACCCGGGTCGTGCGTATCAGAAGCACAATGTCTGACCACTGCACTAACAGACCTGTTGAAAGCAATTCGCTGGACCGTAAACGATGGGTAACCATCATTTGGCATGAACTACTGTTTAATTAACTTAAACTAAACTTGACTCTCTCTACATAAGATTCTTATTGCAAACCATAATGTTTGTTACAATCATAGAATCATATCACCCAAGTATGACAAGAGTCTAGATCACCTTCTAACTTTTCGATGCAAAAGCTGCGGGCATACGTAATGGCGAAACAAGAATAGGTATTATTGGCTTTGCATGGCCCTTCGCTCGCTACGGGGCGCAACTAACAAAAACTAACCCAAGGCATACCCAAAATTCAGAAAAAAATATTTAATATTCTTAAAAAAAGTAAGAAAACACATCTTGCGACTGACGGGAATCGAACTCTGGGTAAAACGTAAAAAGTAAAACGTCTGACTACTACAAGACATGGGTGATTCTGATATATTTGGCCATTACGCAAGTCCACAGCTTTTGCATCGAAAAGTTAGTAGGTGATCTAGACGCTTGTCCAAGTATGTGCTTTTAAAACTGAAAAAACGTGGTAAAAATTGCAACACCCCTGACCTTCAGAACACCGATCACTGCACCGCATTTGTACCGGGTTTTTCCATATATTTAGACAGCGCCTACTGGGCTTATTATAAAAGATAGAAGAAAACTTTAAATACAAAAGTTGTAGGATTTATCCTAAATCGCCAAAAAATGTTAGGTAAAAAAACAAATGAATATCGCAAAGTAAGTAAAAAATACTAACTTGGTAATTTTTTTATGGAATACCCTGTTTATTTTTACATATTTGGATTGCTCGAAAAAGCCTAGACATATTTCATGAATAATGTCCTATACCTATCTCTAACGGTTTTTGAAATATTGACAGTTGAAAATCGACCATTTACCAAGTTTGACAGCCTGTAAAATCTAAACGGCTAAAGATAGAACAAAACGGTTTGCACTTTCCTGTATTGGTTTTTTATAAGCGATCGTATGACACTAACTTTAAATTTAACCAGAGGTTAAAAAATCCCGGATAAACTTAACCTCTGGTTAAATAAAAAGTTAGTGTCATACGATAGCTTATGAAAAACCAATATAGGAAAGTGCATACCGTTTTGTTCCATCTTTAGCCGTTTAGATTTTACAAGCTGTCAAACTTGGGAAATGGTCGATTTTCAACTGTCAATATTTCAAAAACCGTTAGAGATAGGTATAGGACATTATTCATGAAATATGTCTAGACTTTTTCGCACAATCCAAATATGGAATAATATACAGGGTGTTCCATTAAAAAATTACCAAGTTAGTATTTTTTTACTTACTTTGCGATATTCATTTGTTTTTTTACCCAACATTTTTTGGCGATTTAGTATAAATCCTACAACTTTTGTATTTAAAGTTTTCTTCTATCTTTTATAATAAGCCCAGTAGGCGCTGTCTAAATATAAGGAAAGACCCTGTACTCCATTGCTATACCTTTATGATCCGTGAATATGCGTATACTGTGTTCTATCTCATTCTCTCGCAGGCTACATCCTATAGATCTATATATTTTTATTGGCGTCGCCTTTTCTCCGTTTTTATTTCATGCATCTCATCTAGTCTCAATTCACTCCCGTTCTCTGCAATGCGTAGGTTTGAGAACGAACAGATAAACATAAACTACATATATATTTTAGAATTCTGAAACATAAAATATATAACAGTTTCGTTACAAAAATCTTATTAGTAACATTTAAGAACTAAATTTAAGAAATAAAATAATAATTTTTTTTCTCAGAAAAATGTTTATTGTTTGAATTGCACATGCCAGATACGGCATGCGTGTAATTGCCTCAAACCTATTGCACTGCATTTACCCAAAGAACATGGCAACTCTTAACCTTCTTTCCATAAAAACCAAAAGCTTTAAACTATAATTAGACAAAGTCATGGCTTATGTAAAAGTATTACAATATAATACAAGAAATAAATTTGTGTTTTCATACACTTAACTGAATTTAAATAGATCGAAAGGCTGGAAAACAATTTTCATGGTGTGAAATGTATGAGAAGTGCCAGAAGAACGGGATGCATAATACGATCCTCTACAGCCCTACCGCAATATGCTAAATTAGCCGTTTCATATTGGTGGGTTTACGTCGCTTTAGAGTGTTAACTCTTTAGGCATGACCCTCCGCTCGCTCCGGGGTGCAACCAAACAAACCTAACTCAAACTAACCCAAATTTACAAAAAGGAACAAACATAAACTTAAAATAAAAAAAAAATCACAGGCCTTTACAAAGATGCAACCGGGGGAGACACTGAAAATGCCAAAGCAGAATGCAACGCTTATTAAATTTGCTATCTGAGAAATTGTGTTGAAAGTAATAGTTGATAAGTTTGGGTTAGTTTGGCTTAGATCAGATTAGATTACGTAGGTTTAGTTTACAAAGTATACCACATGCATGCATATTACTTCTAGTTTCGTTCTTTTTTACAAATTATAACGCTAAGTGTGGTTGTAAAAAGCAAATAACATTTCCACTCGATTAACATTTCCATTCGATTCGTCTCTCATTCCCCGATCTAACAATATGCAACACGACTAGTCTGCCGTGAGAACCTAAAAGTCCCTAACAATTTAATGTAAAAAATTACTTTTATGTCATACCAGTACATTATTGTGTTTTTATACCTTAGATACATAATGGATTACTTTATGCCCGTGCGGGCATAAAGTCCACTTTATGGCCCGTGCGGGCATAAAGTAGACTTTATGGACTCAAATAATTGAATTGAATTCGTATTTTTTTAAATATATACATATTGTGAATGCAATAACGAACTAGTATGACATAAAAGTTTGTATGCACCACGGGTATTAATAGATGTGTACGCTCTCGGGTTTGTAACATTGTCGCCCTCAGGGCATAAACATCTACGTAATACCCTTGGTACATAAATATTTATTCAGGCAAATTCAAGTGACGTTTGGATTGCGGAATATCTAGGTTATGAGACAGAATATTTGATTTTTCAGCCCTTTTGAATTTACCCCCTGCTGCTTAAATTCACTTTCTCTTGGAAATGAAAAAAAAAAACTATTTTATAATTCCCTCTATATTTGGGAACACAACAGGTTAACACCATATTTTCTATTCACTCAACACCATTATACACAATTATTTAAGTCAATGTTCTCAACTAGGCAACGAAACTTAAACCAAAGCTTAAATATACTTTAATTATTTTATCCAACACATGTCAGTTTTAAGTATCATTATTCATGTCATTTTAGACAACTAAACTATCAAATAACACACTGGTGAGTTATAAACCATAATCCACCAGTGGGTTATGATTTATAAATCTCGCTCCTTTTTTAAGTACCTACTATTTAGCTTCAATATTATTACAGGTATTTAAATTAACATTAATATTAAATGAAACCGTCATTGTTTTGGATGAACTGGATATTGTCATATTTTCCATGTCTCCATTGGAAGTTGAGGGCATTTGTTCCACATGGCCGTTGTTTGATATTTTGCTGATCCCTTGAATTTTCTCCGCAATTTTAATTTTGTTTTGAATGGATTCTTCGATGTAGCCCTCCGCTACCGATGAGGATTTCTATCCTCCATGGCGGTTAAGTGTTGTCAAGCTGGCCCCGGCATTAACTAGCACGGTAGCGGAAGATATTCTCAAACAATGTCCGGTGTACAGTTTTTGATTTTCAAGGTTTAAGTAAGCAGCAAGTTTGGAGGGTATTTTTGACATAGTATTGATACCTACACACTGACTTGTACATTTGCCATTTTTATAAAAGATAAAAAAGCGGCTGTGACCGGTATTTTTTGGTCCTAATGAAATGTATTTTTTGCACAAATCAACTGGGTTTAATGGAAATCCTTCTTCAAGAATAGTAAAACTTCTCGATTTTTTAGTTTTTGTATCGGACAAAACAACGAAAATATAATTACTTTTGTCTTGAATATTTTCAATTTTTAAATGTGTTAGTTCATCGCATGTACAAGCCCCTGCAATACCCATAATCAATGCTACTTTCATTAGTAGAAATTCACTATCAGGAGCCTCACCCAAGAACTGTTCTATTTCATTTATTTCCAATGTTTTGGACTTCTTGGGTTTGTATCCTTGAGATTTGCTTTTTAAAAAACTAATTAGTTTGCCAAATTTTGAAATGTCGATTTTCTTGTAGAGATGAAGCGTCGAGCGAAGCATGGAATATTTAGTCCATAGAGACGATGGAGCTAAGTTTTTCTGTAGATGCAAAAAATAGGCCAGCAAAACGTTTTTGTTAATACCTTTTATCTTTCTTGAATCCATCCATTTCGTAAGAACTTTGTACTCCTTGTCATAAGAATCTCGAGATTTTTCTGGTAGTATTTGCATTGCCGCTTCTTCCGCTTCGGAAATAATGTTTTCAGGCACATAATTTTCATCAATTTCATCCATTTTCTCAAATTGATCAATGCTTTTGGGAATAATATAATCTGACAATAAATGCCAAAATTTGTTTAATAAACAAGTCCCCAAGCAACCAAAAACAGGTAAAACAACCCGCTAAACTAGCATGTCAAAAGTCAGTCATAGTCTGACACTTTATTGGATTAAAGCAGGTTCCACACTGAAATACCTTAGACAAAAAAAATAATACACACTTAAATTAACACAAAATAATGGTGTTGGATAAAACTTTGTATGCCACTCGTGTGTTATGTTTTCAACTTATCATAACACACTAGTACCATAAATAACTATTAATTATTATAACACGGACCTAAAACCGCCCTGCAACCTTAAATCAATATTCAATCGTGCTATAAATAAAAAGTGTTTAGTTATCCTAAATAAGGCTGAGGTATTGAAATCAAAGCTCTGCTGTAGCCTAAAAATATCTGTGGTTACCTAAAACTTATTATGGGTAGAGTTAAAAGGCAGGTAAAGTAAATAGGTAAGTAGGCAGTACTACTATTACTTAAGGGCTTGTTTGTTTTCTTCTGACAGACAGTATGTGAATATTAAAATTTCACTTATTTTAGATATTATTAGGTATTATATCATCAGCTCTGAAATTATAATGGATACTTGTGGAAACACACCTTGTACCAGAGCAATCAGTCCCTAACTATAAACTATAAGTCTTTAATTGTATAATGTAGAACAATTAGAAAGTATAGTGTAGTGTAGTAGGGTTAAGAGTCTATTTTCACGAACACAGGGCAATGTTCTTGCCTTTAACACAATACATTATCTGCTTTGTATACATTTTCACTGCAAACGCCCAAATTTCACAATTTTAAACATATTTTATATTAAAAACTCGATATATTATATCCTTTATAGTATTTAGTTTCGGTCCCTACGGGGGTGGCCATATTGGCTACTGCTTTTCTTAGCTTCACGGCCTTTATAATTCAGAGGACTTTGACGGTCTGTTTCACTTGACCATGCGCAGTGTCCCCCACTACGCGGTTTGCCTCCTCTATGAATAATTGTTTTGGCAAATTTAGTGAATGAATAGAAAATTATTGAAAATGGCAAACTCCATTTATAGTTTGACAAATGAAAGAACCTGGACGGAAAGAATGTGGGCAAAAAATATCCTCGCATATTTAGATGCTGCCACATTTTTTTCCCAATAATCCTAATTTATTTTCTGTCTAGTTTCCTATAGTGAATTTACATATTAAAATTTCCTACTTGAATACTTAATTTTGTTATTTTCCTTAATACTACTGTCTTCTATTATTTACTATTTTATTTACACAGGGAAATACGGAATACCCAATAAGCATACTATAATATTTATAATGTTTATATTTTATTCGCCTTCAAGCTATTTAAAATACGCGACAATAGGCAACAGTGCGACGTTTACTTGATTTTTAGCGGGGAGGCGGTTTCGTGATTGGTCGCAGGATATATTAAATACATTTTGACCCTAGACCAACACCTAATTTTTTTTACATATTTTAAAATTTCGGCAGCGACTTGCTTTAGCCATTGGCGTGGAAATTGCCGATGCCGAACTGTGTGGTTATTTATATTATTTGGTTTGTAGGGTCTGGTGATATATAGGTTTTGTCGATTTTGCAAATTCTCTTTTTTCACTAGAAAGGGGGTGTCCTATATAGTAGTTTAAGCCAAAAAAGTCGGAAGATCCGCTACATTTGAACCGAAAAAATGCCCTCAAAGTTCGAGTTTTGACACAAATTTTCAGCACCACTTCACAAAAGCACTAGAAATTTAGACAAAACACATCTGAAAATCAATTGTCGGGTGAAAATATTAACTAGGATACATTTGCGTCGAACGAGAGACCTCCGTTTTGTTCCGGGTCCTAATTTAAAGCGACTCATAGCCATAGCCCCATTAAACAAAATCACAATTTTGTGAACAAAATTAAATTTTACTTGTAAATATCCATCCTCCTTTTTACTGTCAACTGTCACAATAGCCAAAACAAAGATTTTTAAGAAGGCACACTGTTGCCAGACGTTTACTGTAGTTTCGTTAGCAAAATTCATTAGAAAAATGGTGCGCTATAAGCGCAGCTTATTCACTACCAGCTAGTCATCTTGCGGCGGCATCCTTTGATTTGGGAAAGTCAATAACCAGGTTTTGCAAATTTTAGAAGAGGGTCATGACTTAATATTGTTTTAAACGCCTGGGCATCTGAATAATACTTTTGACAGTTCGTTTAATTTAAAATATGCTTTTTCTACTAGCGTGCGTAAAGTACTCACTTTACGTACTCTCTAAGATTCGTAAAATAGGCTTTTTTAAAGTGCAGTGCGTAAAATAAGTTATTTTAGGCACTAGTGCGTAAAGTAAATCTGTCATATTTTTTGACATTTAGGGCAATGCGTAAAATAATATATTTTACGCACTAGTGTGTAAAATAATTAATTTTACGCACTAGTGCGTAAAGTAATTTAATAATATTTTTGTTTTTTCATATATTTTTCGGTAGTAGAAAAAATTTTGTATGCTACTCATGTGTAAAGTACCCTTTTTTTATTCAATTTCAATTAAATTTTTTTATCAATATTCCCATTTATAAAAAAAAGGTTCACTTTACACACTTGTTGCATAAATAACTATTTTATCGTCTAAAATCCGTTTAAAAACGATTTTAAAACGCACAATTGTATAAAAATCCGAAATTTCCGAACCTCTCAGGGCAATTTTGTCATGTATTTTGAAGCGAAAATTCACTTTAAATTCAACTGTGGAACTGAACCGCTCAGGTCGCAGTGCCCGACACTCCAACTTCCCGATTTCGATAGAGTTGACTAGCTGGCAGTGAATATAAGCTGTGCTATAAGTGTCTCTACTCTTTTTTTATTTAGGTGAATGATTTTTTTATTGTAGTAGCACATCCTATATTGCTCGACGAGCGGTGTATGTGTGAAGATGTTGATTAACACGGTTCTTGAAGAGTTAATTTTGGGAACAGATGTCCTGGGAGCATATTCACATGTAACAGGCAAGATGTCCATTCGGCAATGCCGATCGTTTCTTCATATGTGACGTGCACGATAGCATTTAGTCAGATGTCGTGACTATTACATAGAATTAACAAATAAGTCTTCAATTATTTTAACACTTCATGCACGGCCGTCCGCTCGCTTCGCTCGCTACGGGGCTCATCGAACAGAAACTAACCAAAACTAACCCCAAATAAAAAAAGTAAAATAAAAATTTTGGGGTTAGTTTTGGTTAGCACCTAGTTAGTTTCTATTTGTTGAGCCCCCGTATAGGCAGCGAAGCGAGCGGAGGGCCATGCATGAAGTGTTTAAATAATTGAAGGTTTATTTGTTGATTCTATGTAACAGTCACGACATCCGACTAAATGCTATCGTGCACGTCACATATGAAGAAACGTTCGGCATAGTCGAATGGACATCTTGCTTGTTACATCCGAATATGCGTCCTGGGAGTGAGTTCCACAGTGATGCAGTGCGCCAGACAAAGGAGTTATTGTAAAGCGGTAGGTGTTTTCAGTTGTACGAAGAACCGGTGCGCTCTTGCCGTCTATCGTTACTGTCTGACAGGCGTTGTCAGGGGCGGGATAAGGCGTACCAAATCCTGGGAACATCTGCCGTAAAAGTATCTGTAAAACAGGGATTTCTCGGTCACATGTTTGCGGTGTTTCAGACTATCCAGATTCCGGGTCAACTCCGGGTCACCGACGAGACGCACAATTCTCTTCTGAACGGAATCCAGTAGCTTTAGGGTGTGCTCTGGCGTGGCACCCCAGATGTGGGAGTAATATTCTAAGCACGGTCTTATTTGCTCTTTGTAAAGCAAGAGCAACTGCTGCGGTGTATACATTTTTTGTTGCGAAATAGCGTACCAAGCTTCTGGGAGGCTGATTTTGCGACGTTAGCAACGTGGTCATGTCAGGACATATTGCTGTTGACCGAGACCCCCAGTAGTCCGATTGAATGAAGATGAAGGGATGGTCGATCCTGCCATAATGATATCATTGCCTGCCGTATGGTAAACGTGGCTGCTTGGATGATTGTTCAATGTGCATTTGCATTCATTCATCGGAATAAAAGAGACACTCATTCGATTACACTATTCCTTCGTATGTATATATTCGTCAAATATTTCATTTCATACATGGCCCACCGCACGCTCCGGGGGCGTAACCATATTATTTTCGGCTCACATGTGGCGAATCCTCCGATTTTTTTGGCTTAAGCTACTCTATAAAACACCCCTTTTCTAGCGAAAAAAAAAGAAAATTTGTAAAATCGACACAACCTATATATCATCAGACCTTTAATTTGATGATATCTTTGAAGATTTTTAACCTTTCTTATATTTTTCTTGCATTTGGGGATTATTATACGCGGTTAACTAATTTTTATATATTTCGGATAACTCTCTTAACTGAACTCTCTAAATTAAAATTTTTATTACAAAACAATTCCGAACGTTCTATAAAGAGCGTTTTGAAACATACTTGCTTCAATATTGCCTAACTTTTAATACAAAAATTAAATGCTAGAGAATTTATATGAATTAGCTACTATAAACCGTTTTTTTCCAAATTAAGCGACGTCATCAATGACGTAAATACAAAACCTTCGGGAAACGAACTCTGCTTATTACTACAACATATTTATGTAATGCATACAACAAATAATATCATAGAATACTATCCTTATTATAAAAATGAGATATTATTATATGGCATATTTTGTACTATAAGACTGTAATATAAAAAAAACTGTAATTAATTTTAACGTCTTAAACTAATCAATATTTTCAATAATAATATGGTAAGAATAACCTCGTACGCCTATGGGAAGGCATGATTTTTTACGTGCTAGTCCTCTACCCCCTTCAGTCGTTGTTAAGGTTCACTCGCTTGGCGCACTATATATTCGGCAGTTGTTTAGTTGTTGTTCTGCAAAAAGTACATTGATATCTCAAAGATGCCTAAAAGCCATTTCTTAGTAAACAAAATTTATGTTGAGAGCTATGGAATTACTTGAAGCTGAGAATGACTGAAGTCAATACTATCATTGCTTAATTTAAGTACTTTTTCTATCTTGAGACTGGTATAGCGTACGTAAAACATATCTTAGTCCGAAAAGAATGACGATGTCACATTTGTTCAATTAGAGGGTCGAGGAAACAAAATTGTGACTGCAATTTAAGTGAGAAATAATACAATTGGGGTCATAATATACATGTTTCGGGGTATCCAGCCACAAGAGGCTTACATCAAACAAGAATTCTTGCCTTATATCTCCGAAGTAGTACTAAGTAGGTATACAGTTATGGATTGACTTACCATTAGCATGAATTGTGAAGAGAAAGTCTTAATAGTACAAACTAAATTTACATTTTCACATGCACCAATATCGGTAATCATATCTCCAGGATATGATTTTATAATTTAAGCAAAATATATTGATGATATCTACTACCTTTTTGTCACGATATTATAATTTGCAGTAAAAGGGAACGTTATTAATCTGGTCAAGCTCTGCTAAATTGCCAGTATTATTCTACCCCCCTCAAACAGGCCCTAACATTGCCCGCTGCTAAACCAACTTAGAGTATAGTATTATTAAGATAAAATTAGAAGTGCCACCTGTCTTGACTCTAACAGTGGAAGAAAGCTAATAAAACGTCCAACCCTAAATATTATATTTACCTGCAATGAAACAAAGTCCCTTTTTCAAAATACAAAATATATTTTCAGTTAGGGAAGGTCACTAAACAGGCAACCTAAATACACTCTATTTTATGTTTATGGCTCACTATCTGTTTCCAAAGAATAACAATAATTTATTTAAGAACCATCATGGTAATTACTGGTTGAATTAAAAATGCAAAGATTAAACTCATTTCTCGACAAAAGAGCCAGCTATGAAGCCATTATGTACATCATAAGTTTGATGACAAGCTTCGACATCAATATACATATCAGTCAAAACATCAATTATATAAATACTTAGTGTACAGTGAATAGTAATAAAATGATAATAAGCATTGATAATCTTATGTAATTTACTCTGTTTTTGTCCCAAAAATTTTAATACGATAAGTAGAAAATATCTTGTATTTCTGGTAGTTTTGTTATTAAAATTCTGTCTTCTACATACCTTTATTCTTATAGATATGAGTGCAGCCTGAATATATATAAAATATCAAGAAAATGACGAAAATTTTGACTCTGTTCCTGATGAATATCCTGTTGACGCCGCAGCAGATTTGGATAGCCAAGATGATGTAGCAGAGAAACCAGAACCTGAGTTGTATTCAGCATGGGAAATATGGAGGGCGAAATGGGCTTAAAATCCCGGAAACTTCAATGTGAAACATGACCAGAAAATATTATTACTGATTTTCCGGACACCAAAAAATATTAATAAAAAGGTTAAAACGCCTATTAAGTGTTCGTGTTATGTTATAGATGAAGTCATGATTAACCCTATATCCTTATAGTTGGATGGACAAATCAAATAATAAAAGTGAAATCTATGTATTACTCTGAAAAATATGTCGTAAAAAAGACAACGGTTGTCGAACCAAGGCTCTTTAGAGGATCTCTGGACTAGTGATGGCTCTGGATTCGCTATTTTTAGAGCCACTATGCCTCTAAAGGGATTTAAATGTGTATTATTTGTTTTAGATTAAACCCCAGAGAAGAGAGGCCAAAAATTAATAAGTTGGCTCTAATTAGAGCTATATCTCACTATCCATGGGAACTTTGAAGGATTCTGAATTCGAATTCGACGGTATGTACCGTGCGTTCAAATTTTGATTCACTGTAACTCTTTTGATTTTACAGATATCTAGGTAAACAAAAAAACAAAATGTAGGGTTGGTGGCCAAGTTTTTTTCTAAGTTACATATAAAACAAAACACTAACAATTTTCTGACATATAAGCCTACATTATATTTTTTTAAATGGAACACTCTGTATATTACTACATTTTTGAACTCTCTAGAGAAATCTAAACGTATTTTGTGTATAATATCCTATATCTATCCTCAGCTGTTTACGAAATATTGACAGTTGTCATTTGACACTTCGACAGGTTTTAAAATCTAAACTGCACCAGATCAAAGAAAACGG
>MU182812.1:132535-179900 GCA_016904865.1 Pissodes strobi | reverse complement strand
TTCCTTTACAATTAAGTTTATATTTTGCAAATGAAGCAAATTGTTTCTATATATTTTCAAGACGTTTTATATATACATTAAAATAAAGAGACATCACATTGGAAAATTCTATTCCTTAAATAACTTATATAAAGAATAAATTTTTAAGAGCATTAATATGAGTAAAGTTTTGGCAGATTCTTTTAACAAATCCCATCATTGTATTACTACGACCAATAATTTTATCATAATGTTCTATGAATGTCAATTTATTATCAAAATAGACATCTAAATCCTTAACAAGCATTTACTTCTTTCAGAAGGATGTCATTCAGGCTACAAGCCAATGGAAATTCAGTTCTTAACCTACCAATACGAATGGAAAAACATCTTCCACTGTTTAATTTAATTTTATTCTTGCTCCGCCATCTGGATATTTGAGCGACATCATCCAGAAGATTCTTTATATCCAAAGTTCAGGTTCATTTAGAGCATAATTTCAAATCATCAACAAATAGTAAATAATTTGACTTTAATTTACTACCTATGTCATTTATAAAAAGATTAAAAAGCAGTGGACCAAGTGAGAGTCTTGTGGCACACCAGAAGTAGCACACAATTCACTTGATAAAAAGTTATCCATCATGACTTGTTGTAACTGGTCTATAAGATCCGATTTCGTCCATTTTAATAACGACCCTGAATTGCCATAAACTGACACTTTGCATATGACTAACATTGACAAATGCTTTACTAAAGTACATGTAAATAGCATGAACCTCAACTCCTGCCACTATTGCACCAGAGATGTAATTGGTGTATAAAAACAGGTTTGCATCTACCGACCGGCCAGAAATGAACCCATGCTGCCGAGATATCAAAAACTTCTCAAAAACACTAGAGAGCTTTAGCTCAACACCATGTTCAAACAGTGTAGACATTACTGAAAGTAACTTGACGATACTCCGACAATATGATTTTCATTCCTTCGCATATTTCACTTTTCGTATGGCCCTCCGCTCACTTCGCTCGCTACGGGGGCTCAAGAAAAGGAAACTAACCAGGTGCTAACCCAAACTAACCCAAGACATACCCAAAAACAAGAAAAAAACAGTTTGAAATATAATTTAAAAAAAAAATTAAAACACCGACGGGGTTTGAACTCGAGTCGCCGAAGTGAAGGCTAACCATGCAAACCCCTAGACCACCAGGGCACATACAAACGACTGGTTGCATCACGAAGACATGGCGCGCACGCAGGAATGAAAATGACATTGTCTTATTATCCGCAAATCTGAAAGTCGATAGTTTACAAGAATCTAGGGTCAGCCCCGCAACTCTGAGCAGGGTAATGTGGGTTGCCTAAATTCACTTTTCGCATGGCCCTTCGCTCACTCCGTTCGCTACGGGGGCTCAAGAAAAGGAAACTAACCAGGTGCTAACCCAATCTAACCCAAGACATACCCAAAATCAAGAAAAAACTGTTTAGCAATATAACCTTAAAGAAAACCGACGGGGTTTGTTTGAACTCGAGTCGCCGCAGTGAAGGCCAACCATGCAGACCTCTAGACCACCAGAGCACATACAGACGACTGGTTGTATCGGGAAGTACATGAAAACAGTTGACAACTCAAAGTTGCAGGGTTGTCCCCCAGACATAAATGATAGTTTCGAGCATCAGACTTATCCCCAGATTTAAAAATATGTATTGCATTCAAACTTGATCCGAATAAGCCGAGGAATAAGTCTTTTACAATTAATTAATATCTTGCGGTTATTATATATAGAATAAGTACCTACCTTTTTTTCCAATTGATAGGAAATTTTATGGCATAACATAGTATGACACTAATTTTCAGCCAGATATGAATATTAATAGGTATCTATAGGAAAATCTATAGGTTATGAACAAATTTAAATCTGAGCTTGAGTATTAGCCAAAATGATAACGATTGCCAGTCGATAGCCTGGCTTATTTATAAGCTAGTTCTAGAGAAATTTTAAAATATTTCTCAAATACTGATTTTAATTTTAATCTTTTCATTAAATAAATTTGAAAAAATTTAGGATATTTTATTAAATCTAGAAGAAATTGCAATTCATGGATGAGGGATTCCGGAGGAATTGCGAGGAATTGCAAGAAATTAAAGAGGAAGTTCCATAATAGTATGAGGAATTCCAAGGAATTTCGAGGAATTCCGAGGAGTTTCAAGAAATGCAAGAGGTATTTCAAGACGCAAGGGGAATTTCGAGGAATTTCGGCGCATTTTCGGAAATTCTGAGGAACTTCTAATTTTAAACTTAAAGAAAGGAATCTCAGTGTACATAAATTAAGTACTTATTTCCCCCTCGCCTGAACCATACTTAACCGGCAACATAGTCACTGAAAAATCTGGTGCCATAGCCTTTATAATAAATTGTTTTAGTTTTTCGTGACAAAGAAATGGTTGTCTATAAACAATTATTATTGTGAATTTAGTATCCCAAGTTCTCCAAATGATAACCCAGTTCCACTATGATCCTAACAGAAATTCTTTGATGACTGATAAATCTGTTCTTCCTTGCCACATGTCCCCATGAATGGAATACTGCATAATATGGTGTGCTTACGACTGATACCATCATTGCAATCACCAAGAATAAAGAATATATTTTTGCTGTTATATTCATATTCATCTGTGTGCACTCGACTGTGTAATTTCAACCTCTCCACAGCTGCATTTAAATAGTCCGTGGGGACAGAGAGGGTGATGTCATTCGCAAAAATCGTATAATTTGCCTCTATTATCCGGAACATGATGATCATTTATAAACATTACAAAATATATCCACCCCAGTACAGATCCTGGGGTATGCTTACAGTAACTTTGCTCTTTCCAGATTAAGCTTCTCCCACATTTAAAACTGCAGTTCTATTTCAATTCAGTTTAATTCAATAATACTTTATTGTATGAAAAATAGAATTCTAACTGACAAAGCAGCACAGAAGCAACTTAATAATCACAACAAAAAAACATTTAAGAAAGACACACTATCCTAATATATAAAAAGTTATCGTAAAGCTAGAAAGCAGAACTGAAGCTGCCTATCGACATATTGAATATTTCATAGTCAAATTGAAATATGTAACAGACATTAGACTGACATCAACTAACAACTTAAGAGATAATATTTGTGAGATGAAAATAAAGTAATGAATTCATTGTAATCGATGGATTCATTTTATTAAAATAAAAATACCATTATGTCATAAAAATTAAAACAAAATTGCAAATCTAAACTTATTTTAAGAAAATAAAAATAAAATCACCAAAATAAGACACTTAAATTTCAAGGGGCCATTTCTAAAAGTAATAATTTGCAATTTTATCTTTATCATAAAATAAATAAAAATAATAGTCACAAAGCATTCAATCAAAATTTCAAAATATCAAAGACAAATTAACTAGATTATTAAGCGAACAAAGTAAAATGGAATTTACACACACAATAGGACGCAGCAAATAAAATAATGTCAATTATTACTAATTCAAATGTTTCTTAAAGGGCGCTAGAAGCTGTTCCAAAGATTTTTTAAAATAATATTCTCATTCAAAATGCTTTATTTTCAGAAGATACTCATTCATAAAGCTGGAATATAATAATAATAACAATAATACCATGATGAACACCATAGTAACTATCTCCTAACAGAGATATATCATACATGTGAAAATTGAAAATAAACAGAGTGAATCAATGTTAGAGTAACTCACAATAAAATGAAAACAATAACTAAGAAAATATTAAGCCATGTCGCTATAAAATGAGACACAGACATAGTAGTAAAACATGAGTAAAAAACACTTAGTTATTAAGGAACAAAACAAAAATGGAAAGAAAAAGCTGTAAATCTACGATTGGACTTCGGCAACATAAGAGGTATCAACAAAAATATTAACTCGACAAAGCTGGAATATAATAAAACAATAATACCAAGATGAACACCATAGTAACTATCTCCTAACAGAGACATATCATACATGTGAAAATTGAAATTCATCAGAATGAAACAATGTTAGAGTAACTCACAATAAAATGAAAACAATAACTAAGAAAATATTAAGCCATGTCGATTTAAAATGAGACACAGACACAGTAGTAAAACATTAGTAAAAAAGCACTTAGTTATTAAGGCACAAAACAAAAATTGAAAGAAAAAGCTGAAAATCTGCGATTGGACTTCGGCAACATAAGAGGTATCAACAAAAATATTAACTCAGTCCATCAGCACCTAACATCAAATAAGCCTCATATTTTAGCTCTATCAGAAACAAAAGTAAAATCAAGTACTACACATATTCACTTGAATATACCCGGATATGACCTTTACTCCCGATTTCGACATAACTCTGGATTAGCTGTTTTTATACGAGACGATTTATGTTGTCAACGAGAAGAAGCGTACAAACCTATGAATTTCGATGTCATGTGATACAAATTAAGCACAGATCGAGCAACTAAATTCATTTGTTGCTTGTATAGACCACCTAGCGAACACCAATATAAACGGCTTTTCCCAAATTTTGACAATCAAATCGATTTTCTGCAGATCAGCTATCCAACGGCAGAAATTCTAAGAGACTTCAACGTACATAATATCGACTGGTTGGAACACTCCAACAAAAACGACGATGAAGGATGAGAAGCCGATTCTTTTGCTATAAGTCACGGAATTACTCAGCTGGTTGACGAACTTACCAGGACCCCTGACCGTCAAACAGACTTTGCTAGCCTCCTGGATCTATTTTTGACAACTATTCCTGACCTCTACACCGTAACTGTCTAACCTCCGTTGGGCTCATCGCCACAATCTTATCTCCGTAACCGGTGAACTTGCTATCAAAATACAGGAGCCACACGTACCCACTATAAATCTGCAAAGTGGCGTGACCTTCGCGAGTATTATCTTTCTTTTCCTTGGAAAGATGTCTGCTTTAGGAATCGAAATACCCCTGAATCTACTGATGAGATAACTCAAGTTATCCTAGCTGGTATGGAAACTTTCATCCCCTCTTCTATAATACGTATCTCAAACAGTAAACCATGGTTTGGGAAAAACTGCTTAAGAGCAGTCAATGCTAAAAATGCCGCTTACCGCAAATGGCGCCGAGATCTGACAGCCGAAAATCGAAATATATTCATCACGACTAGAAACCAGTGTAAGCGGACCATTGACGAGAGCAAGGAGGGCTATACCGAGCAGATCAAGAACAGGCTTCTCAACCAACGGATCTAGATCCTTTTGGTTAGTTGCCAAAGCTGTCAGTCAGGGTTTCTCAAAGACGTCAATCCCACCACTGACCAATGATGACGGCTCAATAGCGGAAACGGATAAAGGAAAAGCAAACATTCTTGCTGAAATATTTGCATCAAATTCTACCTTACATCATCAAGGAAAGACTTCCCCAACTATTCCGAGAGTAAATTCTTCAATGCCAGGTCTGGTATTTCGCCAACGCGAAGTGAAACGAATACTCAAAAGCCTATACACTAACAAGACCACAACACCTGATGGCGTTCCAGCAATAGTGCTTAAGAATGTGCTGCTAAACTAACATGCAGGCTTTTCTCCCTATCATGCAGAACTGCATGCTTTCCTTCTAGTTGGAAATGCGGTCAAGTGCAACCAATCCTGAAGAATGGTAAAAAAACGATTCCACGATTACCGTCCAATTGTCTTAGTTCCCATAATGTCCAAAGTCATGGAGAAACTGATCAACGAACGGCTCTTAAAATATCTCGAATCAGCAGGCATCATAAGCGATCGCCAATATGGCTTCCGCAAGCACAGATCAACGGGAGGATCTCCTGACTTACGTGACGGTAGGTAGGTGGACCAAAGCCATCGAGAGCTATGACGAACTTCGTGCAGTGGCTCTCGACATATCCAAGGAATTTGATTGTTGAATGTCAGATTGTTCTATGGCTTTCCAATTTCTTAAGAGAATGAGCGTCCGAGTCGATATTGATGGGCATCTCTCGGAGGAATTTAAAATCAATGCCGGGGTTCCTCAAGGGTGTATATTATCTCCCACACTGTTCCTGCTCTATATCAACAATCTCCTAGACAGGACAAACAATTCTATTTACAGTTTTGCAGCGACAGCACTCTTATATCCTCATTCATGTCGCGGACTCCAGTAACCGCTGCTTATTCCCAACGCGAGCGAGAAAATCAGATTACTGCAAACAATGAGGATATAAACGCCATCGTGGAATAGAGTGAGGAAAATAATGTCAAGTTTAACGCAGTTAAGACTGAAGCAGTTGTCTTCTCAAAAAAAGCAAACACCGCAGGACTCGACTTATCAACACAAACACTGACTTTGGCTTCTGCCTAAAACTTGCTGGGCATCAACGTAGATAACAACACGTCTTCGCCAAGGCAGCAGCGCAAAAGCTAGGAGCACTCTATAGGGCAAAAAAGTTGTATACACCTCATCAGCTCTTACTACTTTATAAGGTAAGACCATCTCTGGAATACTGTTCCCATGTATGGAGCTCGGCACCCAAACACTTGCTCAAGGTATTGGACTCCATACAGAGTAGAACAGCGCGTCTAGCCTAGGTTGAAGGGAAAAATAACCTCAGGTTACTAGTGATCAAAAAGGTTAGTAATTTTCTGACTTGTTTAATAGACTGATCTAACTCCAAGGGTTTTAGTCATAAATGATATTATGAGTTTAAGTGACTTAGATTTATAGCCTCAAATTTCTTTCTGAATATCTAAAATGCTTTATGGTTTTTCACGAAATGAAGCTCAAAAAGTAGCCTTCAAGTTTATCAAAGCAAATAATTAAAAATATCCCTTCTTGTGGAATAAAAATAATAAAGCGAAAAAATCATAATATTACTAGTTTATGTTTAGATATTCGGGAATATTGCTACGAAAGCCACAAGCTACAAGTCTTCTAGAGCGACCAGTTTTAACAGACATAATGGGACTTTCTTTTTTGAAAAATACAGAAATTTACTTGAAAAGTACAAATTTTCACCAGATAATATATAAAACATCCAACTGTTTATCATCCAACAGAAGATATTGCAGTTAAAGGTGCGAAACGAGTAGGCGGATGACGTCAGGGAAAGAGACGTGAATACAATAATTATTATAGCTTGGATCTGTGTGGTTGGAAATTCAATCACACCCGCAATAATTCTTCCTCGGGTTAATTTTTAGGAGCATGTGACCAAAGATGCTCCTCCGGGGATCTTAGGGATGGCAAATATAACAATATGTAATATAAAAAAAATACATTTTTTATTTATCTCATTAAACATGTTAGGTCCTGTAGATGCTGTTGATAGTGGACAATGACGAAATACCTTATCAGCATTGACGCTATTGATTTCACTAAGAACATGGCACTTAAATTTCCTCTGCACACAATCCATAAATTACATACAACCACTCGATCGCGGTGATTTTAACGTTTTCGAAATAGTTTATAATACTGCCGCTTCTAATTTGCTAACACACCGAAAAGCCTATAACAATATATATTACGTAGCAGAAGAAATTGCAATTGCCTATCCTAAATAACTATCCATCCTAGAGCTTCTGGCCTGTGGCCATTCGATGAAAACATTTTTGGGGATGATGAGTTCTTTAGTCCAAATATTACTGATCGAAAACTTGCGCACATTACTGTTGAGCATGAAAACATTTCATGATTAAGTATACTATCATAACTAAAGACCGGATTTTATGTATATTGCATCTATATGAATTTTTTTGTTATTTTTCTGTTTGTGAAGGAGAAATGCATATTTTAAGAACTATTGATATTCAAACATGTTTTAGGATTTCTGTGCTATTTTCTTACGTTTTATGATCCCCCACCCCGCGCAGCCTGAACGGTGCGGCGCATGAGATCCTGAACTCGATTTAGATTGGGATTCCCCAATAAATAGGCTAATAACGTACATAAGGTAATAAATAAACTATTCTCCTATTGAGAAATTGTATTAGCCTGTGCGGTTTTTTGGCTAGATGTTCTAATTACAATTTCTTTACCTACACCTTATAGTTTTTATAAATTATTTATTTGTTCCCATTTGTTACTGTTTACCAGTATTATTGAGGGTGTCGTTTGTCATAGCCGCAGTTAGTATTGTACGCCCAAACAAAGTGAATATAAAAACGAAAGTGGTGATTATATTGAAAATACCATGTACTTCATGGATTAAGCTTTATCCAGAACTCGTTTTGAACTGCGATGATGTTTTTTGCAAGCCTTGTTCAAAAGTTGTTTATTGCTTGAAGAAATGCCAAATAGACCAACACATTAAGATGCCATCTCACATTGCTAGGATTTACAAGACGAAGTCCGGTCCCATTGAGTCAACGTTGAAGCAGTTTTTTGGGACTTTTAAAAACGAAAACCATGGCCAGTCAGAATTTAACAAAGATCTGTGTAAAATATTTTGGGCTTCTAATATTTCTTTAAACAAGCTGACCAACTCGCAAGTAAAAGCTCTTCTGCAAAAATATTCAAAATTTAATGCTCCAGATGAATCAACACTAAAAAAAAACAACGTCGTTGGAAAGGTGTTTGGTACCGTGTTAGATAAAATAAATAACAAATTTTAAGGTAACTGTACGTATATTGTCGTCGACGAAACAACTGATTCGTGTGGTCATTACAGGGTTAATTTAATGATTGAACAACTCACAGAAGAAGAACCTGGAAAAGCTATTCTCTGAGCTGTCAAAGAACTGGAAAAAACAAACAATCTTACAGTTACCAGTCTTATTCAAAAAATATTAACATATTTCTTTTTGGCGAATTCAGTTCATATAGATAAAATTAGAGTCCTGTTGTCCAGATTTTAAAAATATTTTATGAAATTTTAATTCGTGTAACTTGTCTAACTCACGGATTAAATAGGGTTGCGGACATTATTAGAGCTTCCTTCCCTGGTCAAAAACCTAATAGCAAACGAAAAAAAAATATATTCATAAAGAGCGCATTTTTCCAATGCGAATTTGCCCGGAGTACCATTTTACCTCCTCGATTCGTGCGGCAATATTTTATACAGATAAATTCCCGAGTAATTTCCAAAAATCGAAAAACTTAATTTCAGAAATGTCTGATCTTTCACAGTAGGTAGGTACATCTAAAAGTGTAAAGGAATATTTCAAAATGTTAAATTAGAACGACAGTTAATGTACCTACTCGTTAAGGCATATTAAGTGTAACTGTGTATTTCTAGCAGACAGTATTTTGCAACTAGAAGAATCGTGTTACAAGTCTACTAGAGCCGATAAATATAATATAAATATGTGTATACAATTGCAAACAAATACGAGGTGGGGTAGGAAAAACAGTAGTGGCGAAATCAAAAAGTTTAATTAGTTAAAGGTTTAATAGAAAAATCACAGGTTTAAGGTTTTGGAGCAGATCGTAAACATAACGTCAGGGAAATCTATAAATAATTTGGCTATTGAACCTGCCTTAGTTTCAAAATTAAAATTTTGCCCTATAACCTCAGTAGATGTGGAGAAATGGTTTTCTTGTACAAACATGTCCCTAGTGGTAGACGCCACCATTTTCGAGTTCAAAACCTTGAAGCACACGTAATTAATAACTAATGCGTTTTATAATTTTTCAAATTATTAATATTAATATAATTATACTAATTGATATATAGGAAAATTATATTTGTGATTTAATAAATAGACCAGACTCCCAGTGGAGTTCCGTATGCAAAATATCTGATATGTATTGTAGTGATCCTATACTACGATATGAAGATGTTGCTAGTGAGTATTGTGGTACGTCCCCTCTTCCTCTCCACCTTTACCACTGCTGTTAACATTGTTAATGCCCGAATGGTACATTATTTGACAAATAATGACATTATGTCAAAGACAGTTAAAAACGAAATATTACCCTAGGGCGTTCTTTTAGAAAAATAACTCCCTAGGGCCTACCAAATTTACCAATACCTGAACAATAATTATTTTCATTCAAGCATTTATTACGAAAATACAAACTTACAAAACATATTTATTATTTATAATAAATTATTTTTTAAAGTAAAACCGTACAATTTTCAAACTGACTGGAGAACTCCACATTTCCACACCCCACTGCAGTTGCTGTGTTACTTGAAGTAATACTTTTTCCAGCTACAAAGGAAGCATTAGCCAATTCGGAGCTTTCACTATTATCTACGTACCCACGTGCTACCGCAGAACTCTTCCAGGCTCCTAACCTCATTAAGCTCTCGGAACTACCTCCCGCATCAGAATGCATCGTTGCCGCTGTACGCCATAAACAGTGACCTGTGTACGCCTTAGCATCAGATAAACCCAAATATGGAGCAATATTAGAGGGTATACTTCCAAAAGTATTCTTACCTATAGGCTGTACATCGCTTATCACGGAAGCACAAAAAACCTATTGTCACCGCTAGCAGCTATCCGAATGTTTTCCCGGGTCTATGTCTAAGTCATCGCCGAGCCCGCCGGCTGCGAAGATTCAGGAACGCTAGAATTATGTTGATGCTCTGGTCGAGAATCATATAGAGTGGCCTCGCTTCTTCCCGAGTATTCGTGATAGATTTGAGAGTGTATATAAGTAGCAGACCTAAAGCGTGTTGAGTTAGTTAAGCATTGAGTGTTGAATTGTAAAGAGCTATTAGTTGTAAAGTTATAAGAGTAGTTTAGTGTGTTTAATTGTACACAGTGATTAAGAATAAAGAGAGTATTAGTTTAAAATAGTAAAAGTTGTAATTTCGTTCAGAACCCACGGGAAAAACGTAACATTTGGCGTCAGAAGTTGGATTGTGAAGGGACCGGACTTTGAAGTATTCTTCGAGGCGAGAAGAGTACAAGTACAAGTACGCCAACGAGACCGTTTTGATTAATGGATTCTGTGAACATTTTATAATATTCTATGGTCAATACGAGGCAACACACGGCAGAAATGGAGCAAATAAATAAGATGTTGGCCGATTTCATGGAAAATCTAAATGCTGAAAGGCAAGCAGAACAGGATCGGCTTCAGAAAATTTTACAAGACCAACAAGATAAAAAGCAAGATCGAGAAGAAGATGAACGTAAGAGGCAAGCAGAACAGGACCGGCTTCAGAAAATTTTTCAAGATCAAGAAGATAAAAGACAAGCGGGACGGGAACATAATGGACGTAGAAGGCAAGCAGAACAGGACCGGTTTCAGAAATTTTACAAGACCAAGAACATAAAAGACAAATAGAGCAAGGAAAATTATAGAAAATATTGGACGGTCAAAATGAAAAATTTGAAAAAGAAGTAGACAATATACAAAAAGAAGTTGGAAACGTACAGAAAGAAGTGAAGAATCTTCAAGCAGAAGTGACCAGACTAAAAAATTAAGGATCCACCAAGAGGGATTCGCCACAGGACAACATATCAAGCCTCCAACGGTCAAACATTCTGGATAATGTACAAAAGACAATTTGAAGCCGCTGCTGTTGCCAATGGCTGGAAGAATAAAGAAATGGCTACATCACTAGTGGTAGCACTTCGTGGATCTGCCCTGGAACTACTGGAGACCATTCCCAGCAGCCAAAAAGGGAAATGGCATACTTGTAGCTGTCCTGGAAAGACGATTTGGCGACCAACATAGAAGACAGCTCTATCAGGCACAAGTAAAGTCTCGACATCAGAAGCCTGGTAAAAACCTGCAAGAGTTTGAGGCAGACGTTAGAAGTCTCATCCAATTGGCCTACCCGGGAGCAGCAGAGAAATTTCAAGAGGAACTTGCTGCCCAATATTTCGTGGATGGTATCAGAGATCCAGAAACTCAAGAAAATGCTACGTCTAGCCAAATTTGGTAACAGCCGTAAGGTTTTGGGTAGAGCCCTAGAAATCGAGGCGGCCTGTAACATTTCTAAGCCAGCAATCAGGGACGTATCCATCCAGGAAGAAAATCTGGCGAACAGTTGTGAACTAACTGAGATGGACGGCATTTTGAAGAAATTAACCGAAGTTCTTCATGCCACGGGGAGATTCCGGGAGCCACTAGTAGTTAGGCCATATAACCGTAATGCTATAAATCAGTGATATAGATGTGGCAAGACTGGACATTTCAAAAGGGACTGTCGAGTAGAGATAGTCCGGGAGCTACTAGAAGTTAGACCATGCAACCGAAATGCTATAAAACAGTGCTATAGATGTGGCAGGACTGGACATTTCGAGAAGGACTGTCGAGTACAACGATTCCGGGAGCCACTAGAAGATAGGCCACGTAACCGAAATGTTTCAAATCAGTGCTATATATGTGGAAGGACTGGGCATTTCAAGAGAGACTATCGAGTACAACTACGGTCTACATCTACATCCAGAGACGCTAACAATTCAAAATCAAGTCAGGAAGGGTTAAGACAATATAACTTTAAAGCTAAGCACAGGGAAGGAGGATGGCATAACCATACAGACGCCTTATCCAGAAGATCATGCGAGGATAATTATAAACATTGCCAAAGAATAGACCAACGAGAAATAATCACTCCCATTAGGCAAACCAAGTTTAAAGTTAATCCACAGTGGGCCACAGAGCAACTAAAGAAAGATCAGGTTGAGGATAGTGAAATAGCACTACTGCTAAAAGCTAAAGAAGAACGTCAACCAAGACCAAGCTGGAGAGATATTTCAACTCAGGGATCTACTTTTAAATCTCAATGGGACTGCCTGGTAGTTGAAAATGAACTCTTTAAACGAGCCTGGAAAAGCGCCGATGGGAAAGTAGTGAAGGCGCACTTAGTGGTACCAAGGAAGAGGGTATCGGAAGTCCTGGAAGAAGTACATGATGGAAAGTTTGGTGCTCATCTCGGAGCTAACATAATGATTGACAAGATCCGCGACAGATTTTACTGGGTCAACTATTGCCAGGGTGTGAAATGATGGTGCCGGCAGTGTTCAAACTTTGCCTCAAGTCAAGGACCCCAGACAAGATATAGTGGGAAGATGAAACAGAATGATGTGGGACTTATTATTCTTGTGGTGGGACTACCGATGTGATCTCCAATCCGCAAGGAAGAAAGGAAGATCTCCCTTAGCTTGGGAGAATATGGGAAGGACCCTATACAGTCATCAAAAGAATTAATGACGTAGTGTTATAGAATTCAACGTAGCCCCAAAAGCAAACTGAAAGTTGTCCGCCTCCACAGGCTGAAAGTATATCACGGGCAAGAAGTAGCTGATCGGGACGATCAGGTTTAAGAGGGAGGCAGTGTCACGGCTAGCAACTATCCGAATGTTTTTGTGTTACCCTATAGAACTGGCCTTGCCGGGTCTATGTATGATATGTATCTCGATGCCCTGGTCGAGAATCATATAGAGTGGCCTCGCTTCTTCTCGTGTATTCGGGATATATTTGAGAGTGTATATAAGTAGCAGACCTAAAGCGTGTTGGGTTAGTTAAGCATTGAGTGTTGAATTGTAGAGAACTATTAGTTGTAAAGTTATAAGAGCAGTTTAGTGTGTTTAATTGTACACAGTGATTAATAGTAAAAGTTGTAATTTCGTACAGAATCCACGGGAAAAACGTAACTCTATCAATAGGTGCACCTTTAGGTCGCAAAGTCACATAGTCCTGAATTAACATTAATGCACACATTTCACTTTCTTCGATAACCAAAAAGCTCCTCGCTTGACCATTTTTACTTTGTGTAATGTCAATACATATATGCTGACCCATATCACGCACATCGGTAGACTTCATTTTCACAAGCTCGTCTCCTCTACAAGCTCCGAATACACCTATCACTTATGCAACTACATCTGCCAAATATTTTTCAGTCGGCGATCCTTTCAAGAAAGTTACAACTTGTTCGCGAGTCAGAATCTTCGATCTTTTAGGCTGATAATGTTTCCCAATTTGCTTTAGGAACTGTTGCAGAGAAATCAAGTTTTCATTGCTTCTTATCTTCTTATGAACTATTAATCATTTACGTAACCATTAAAACGTTTTCATCGACACGGTCCGCGCGGTGTTTCGTCAGCCAGGCCTCAAAATGGAAATATTCTTTCTTGTAAATCCGCCTAGTTTTTTCTGGCACAAGCGCATCCATAGCTTTAGCAGCTTTCACTAAAATATCTGGGGGAAAATGTGTATTTTCTTCTACTTCGGACATTTTTATGTCTGAATCGCAGAATTATTTTTTATGTGATGTCTTGTTGACAATTAACAACTTACAACTATGGTTACCGTAATTCCGTTATGACTATTTCTTCAGGTAAATACTACTACCTAATTTGTTATAAACTAAATTTTTCTCGAGTAAAGAATATTTAGTCGGACATCAAACGTTGAAGGCACCATGGGTATTATAAGGATAATAACGCTTTCGGTCAACGTACATCGACCTCAAGCGTTATTACCCTTTTAATACCCTTGACACCCTAATAACTCTCGTATACTTCGAAAAAGTATTGATTACATGGGACTTTATTGTATGTATGTGTACTTTTTTCGGTTATAAATAAAACACACCACAAGTCAGTAGGTACAATACGAGTAATTTTAATTCAAAAATCATAAAAAAATTACAGTTAATTTAAAAAAAAACAGTGTTTTATTTTGTTACAAATTTTGACAATCATCACGCATTTACACAAATAGTACAAGATATATAGTTTTTGGTGGAAAAAATTAATTCATAGCATCTGACGACTGGTTTCGGTACCTAAAACAGTGCCTAATCACTGGAAACGAAGTCCCCAAAAAACACCGCATTGGCGAATTTACAGGAGCCAATGGAAATACATATTTGAATTTTAATGTAAACTAATAGACCCTGACTGTACGAGCCGACATCGTTATCTCACAGCACAAGTTAACTAACGGTCAGAATAAAACAAACTTGACTCACCTTCTGAAGCCTGCACTCGAACAGAGAGGGATAATGGTGCTACAGGACCCCGGGGTGCAGATACCTTGACCGTGCGGACAACCCTGCAGGTAGCGGAAAATAATAACCTGACCGTTGCTGTAGCTGAAAGAGACACGGATATTCTTGCCATGCTTGCCCAACGCAGAAAACCTACCCGCAAGTTGTATTTTTTTCGCCCCAGAGCCCTGTGGAAGATCTAGCAAAGCACACAACATCGAATTGGTACAGGAGCGCCTTGGCAATGTGAAGTCAGCTATTATCTTTGTTCACGACTTTTCCGGCTGTGATATAACGTCAGCTGTTTTTGGATAGGAAAAGCATCAAAATTGAAAATTCTCCAGGGCAACAAACGGCTTTGTCAAGAAGTTGGAGATTTTAATCAGCCCGTAGCAGATGTCGAGAGGATCGTCTCCTGCGGCGAGAGAGGAACGAAATGTGCCACCCTAGATAACCTTCGCTACACCCTCTACAACAAGTTAGTTGCCACGCAAAAGCTAAATTCTGATTTGCATGTGAAAACTTTGCCCCCTGCAGCTGCTCGACAACATTCATTGCGAGTATACCTGCAGATAAGTTGAAGAAGAATAAAAGGGCAGGATAAAGCATTCTGCATTAGTAACATATTAATTAGGTTGTTATTTTTTCAGGTTCAAGAATGGCTTGGAACAGGAACAAAGCTGAACGCAACGAAGTATGGCTGGAGAAAACTGAACAACTCGGCGCGGCTTGTGCCACACTGATCCGACGTCCGAAAGATATACAATTTAGTGTTGCTTTTTTTGCAAGTTCATGACATTGTGCGACATTTACACGGCTTTATTAAAGTGTTGGGTAGAGATTTCTTTGTTATTTGCTTTGGATAAAAGATGCCTTCTTGTAGCTCATAGCCAAAGTGAAGCAAATCAATGGGTTGAACTATCGGTTCCGAAGAGCATTTCCATAGGTACACCTGTTATGACTCTCTTAAACAGTGTAAATGCAATGCATCCGAAGTACATATTACTCTTGAAAATATAAGGCAAAGCCAATGTTTTGGCATATTAATTATCTCCAAATTAATCCGCTGTTGTTTTTGTTTGGAAATAACTTTTTCCAGGTCTTGATATTGCTGTCTAGTCAATAGCCCATTACCCAAAGCAGGAAGTGCATCCTGAACAAAATCTAGCGACGCGGGGCTTAGCATTTTTCTTTTCGTTCTTATGCGATTAGTCGTATTACAGCGTGTTAAAGAGTGCAATGCAGGTATTTTCCCTAAGCGACTGTGCGGCTAAATTGCATCATAAAAAATGGGTTTTTCTTTGGTGATATCTCAAACTACAATCCTCGGCAATCTAACTTTTTTAGCTTATGCCAGAGGTAGAATAGTGGGGGGGGGGGGGGGGGGAAAAGGCAACGCACGCAGGCGTAGCAACATGTTTTTTATACAGACAAAAGTCACAGCTACACAAATCACAAAACAGATTGCGGCTGCATATTTTGCAAACGAGTAATCCAGTGGAGCCTGCACTAAAAATATATACAACTTTAATTAATTATTCAATACCCAAATAATACTAACCCATAATTTAGTGAAAGTTAATTTAGAAAATCAAGTTTTAGCTGTTTTATTACTGCATATTCATTGCATATGTATGTTTTTGCATACCCATATCCAGTATAAATTTAAAAAATGCATATGCGCATATTCTTAGGGTTTTTGGTTGCACATAATCCGGTCTTTAATATAACCTTCATGGACCTTATAAAATCAGCTACATACAATCAATACAGCGGAAAGAAAATCACTGTCTGAGAAGAACTTGAAATCATACATTTTAACATGTTGCTATTTGATATCGAATGAAAATGAATTTTTAGATGAAGAGGATCCAGAGCAACTATCTAGTGAATGTACCCTTAACATAAGTAGTGGACTTCTTGGAATATGCGTTTGAACTATCTGTTAATGTGTGACATGATTAGTATAAGCTCCAAACTTTAGAGAAATCTGCCAGTCTAAGATGAAAAAATCGATTATTAATTTTCTTAGTCTGGTTTTACGTTTAGTATCGGTTGTATACCTACTGCCACCAATATGTAGATATTACTTATGTAAATAAAATAAAAGTTTTATATTTGTGAAAGGAATTTTTTGTCTTCTGGAAACCAATATTTTCAGTCTTAGTATGCCACTAACAAAAAGTATGAAGTTTAGTCAAAAACTAGCGTACTTTCAACACGCATGCTTACGTAGAATTAAATTATAATATGGCTTATTGACGCTTGAAAATAATAGAACTGTAACTTAAAATAATATTAATAAAACAAATCTCTGCGAGTCTTTTCTGTAGTTCTCTAAAATACGTTAACATTGATAGTTTCATTTTCGCATATTTTTATTGCAGTTTAGCTGTCCTTGCTGCAATCCTCCGGCAGTCTCCAGAATTGGCCGAAAATTTTCAGCAATCATTGAAAATTTCTCGCAGTCAATGGAAATCCTTCCCAGACGCATCGTTGGAAATGCCCCGAAATCGATGGAAATTTTGAGAGATTTGTCAATTTTTCGAAATACTGTAATACTGTCATCTTTTTGTCCTTGCGATTAACATTTCGCTGCTACCCTTAATAGGTAACTAATTTGACCCAGACTGGATAAGACAAGACATAAAAACATAAGATATAAAAAATATAAAAATGTTAAGAAGTACACAAAAATAATTTAAGATAATAGCGAACACAAATAATGGTATAACTGGTACTAAACGGACACAATATACTACTAGTTGCGATCAAATTGGCTTTGGTCAGATCTCTGCAATCATATAACAGTGGCGGGCTTTTGTGACATGAAGCAGTGATAAGATGATATCGCAGCAAGCTTGCATGACGTAGTGTTCTACATTTCATAAGTCAAGTTTATGTGATAAAAGTTCCCTTCCATGGTCATCAAGGTAAAATAAAACGATATAAAAATTCTTTACTTCTTCCTGATTTAAACTGCATATACTTCCAGATATAAAAAAAGAGATAAATCTACAAGCATTTAAGCAAATACAATCCGTATATGAGTAAACTACCTAGATATGAAAATAAATAATACGTTATTAAAAATCGACAAGCAAGGTCAAGGATTGCTTCACTTGCCTTTTATTGCTTTAACTGTGCCCTTGCAGATCATTCTTAACAGGTTGCCTTATGAAGGACGAAAAATGCCACTAACATACACATTCCATTCAGTATTCATTTCACTTGCGACATGAGAGCGAATTGATCTGAAACACCGTTTCGATAGACCGTATTTAATAAGGTCACTGAGTAAAACACAAAATGATTTCGTCATATGAAAGCCACGACGCGACGCGCCGTCCGCTCGGAACTACGTCGTTGTGGCGGCTTGCCGAACAATAAAAATACGTCATCTCGTTTGACTAATCATTGCACCAAATAACAATTTGTTGACGAGTTATGCTTTAAAGAAAGATAAAACGTCAATCAGCCAGATATAACGTCTTACCTTAACAAACAAATTGAAACGAATACAAACACGTGGTAATTCCGCCGCGACAACCTAACTTGAATCAGTAAACAACAAACTGACGCAGGAGCGGGAAAGGCGAGGCGCCAATATTCGCTTGGATTTCTCTGGAAAGGCCGGAATGATACGATACGGAAGTCTCTCTCTATGTTGTTCGTCCGATCTCAAGGCTCTCTCTCAGCTGCGCATGTTATTTGGGTTTATGATTCATAGAGATAGATGGGTGATTTCCATCTAATACTTTGTTATGTCTGACTCAGAGGGTTTATTATTTACATATTAGGATTCTTTGTTACCTTCTGAATCGATACAAGACAAGCACACGTGCTAAGATATAACAATAATTTTAAGTGGAAAGGTATAATTTATTTTTTAATGATTGTCTTATTTTGCTTTAGTACGCATTACCGGTGATATACTTATGTATTAAACTATGTTTCTAGTGTTTTATTATTATTAACACTATTTTATGAGTTTTAGAAGAAAGATAAGAAAACAGCAGGATCAGATGACTTTTAGTTAGATTTTATACATACTAAGGATATAGACGACGAAAAAATAAAATGGCTCACTGTCATGTTCAACAACATATCGTGAATCTACTTTTTTACAACTTTGTCTAAGAAGCCGAAGCCGAAGAATATGAAGATCACACTTAAAACATTTCTAAAGATAATAACCAAAGAATATATATCGCTTTGGTGTGGCTAAATTGCAGATTAGAAAAAGATAAAGTTATTAGTGAGACCGTGGCATTTGTAAAGCGAAATAACATGTTTAATTTTATTGTGAGAGGTACCTGACAGAGTGTGCATCATTCCAATATTAAGATGCTTTATGGTTTCCCTTATAGGTAATAAATTACATAAGTATGGTGCCTGCACACTTCAGCATGTAGTTTATCTTAATTATTGCTTCGCTGAAAGATATCGGATTATGTTACACTTCTTTCGGTGTGTGACCATACGAAAATACTTATCGTAGTTTAGTCGTTTGTTAAGATTCAATATAGGCATAGCACGTTGTATTCCTTTATTAACAGTAAACCTTCGTTCGATTGACTTTTTGTTATTATTTCTCAAACACTCATTCTAATTCCCTGCATCGTCAAATTCTGACAGGTTATGGGCCCAGGGCTTGCAAGAGTGGTTTAAGAAAGCGCGATAGTTAGGTATTGTACGAGGTTGTGAGGTTGTTTCGTCGTCGTAATAAAAACTAAAATGGCGGTAAACGAAAGTTTACATTTCGGAATGAGTGTTGAAAAACTTAAAGGCCGTGAGAATTATCGCGACTGGAAGTTCCAGGTAAGTTCGTTATTAAAGTTAGACAGACTTTGGAACTGTATAACTGAACAATGAAGCCTACGGTGGATGCTAATACAAGAGCGCACCGTGAAGGGAAAGCTCTTTCAAAAATAATTCTTTCTCTGGACAAGTCGACGTTTCCTCATGTGATACAAGCGCAAACTGCTAGCGAAGCGTGGACAGCTCTTGAAAAAGCATTTGAAAACAAAGGACTTCATAGGCGACTAGGTCTACTTAGGAATTAGTGCTCCATAAAGTTAGAGAATTTTGGCACAATGGAAGAGTATGTCAACGAAGTCATGTGTTTGTCCCAAAAACTGTCATCAATTGGAAAACCGCTACATGATGAGTTTTTAGGCGTTATCATGCTGCAGGGACTGACAGCGGACTACGAGCCAATGGTTATGACACTGGAAAATTCAGGTGTGGACATAACATCGGACTTCGTTAAGACGAAATTACTGCAGGACAAAAAGTGGCAGAACAGCAAACATACTGGTAACTGTGCACTTGTCGCAAAGAATTTAAAAAAATCTCCATGGTGCTGGGGCTGTGAACAGAAAGGACATTATAAAAATTAATGTCTTCAAATGAAGAAGAGTCCTCCAGATAATTCTGAAAAGACAAACAAAAATAAGAATAGCCAAGGTAGACGGAAAGCTTTGTTTGCGACAGCTTAAAGTTTTAATAGTATTGATGAAACAGCTTGGTATGTTGATAGTGGTGCCTCTTCCCACATGACTGAAAACAAAGAACTTCTTTCCAACCTAACGGATGAAGACTCGGGGCAGGACGTATTCGTCGCAAATAATTCTAAACTGTCTGTGAGTGGAACTGGCAATAGTGTTGTGAAGTTGAAACACAATGGAACTGTACAGAATATATCAAAAATATGTACCAAATCTGTTAGTGAACTTGTTGTCAGTGAATGAAATGGTTTCAAAGGGACATTGTGTGCATTTTGACGCAGAAAGATGCAGAATAATTGATGAAGGTAACAGTAGTATTAAGGGAGAACCTGTAGCTACTGCAGCAAATGTGAATGGCTTGTATAAACTAGATGTCATGAATGTGTTTGCGAATGTGGCGAAATTTCTTGATTTTCAGATGCTATGGCACAGACGCCTAGGTCACCTTAATCATAATAGCATGGCATTGTTGAAAAATGGTCTGGCCACTGGTGTTTTGTACAACGAAAATTAAAATCCAGAATACTGTGAAAGTTGCATCAAAGGTAAGCAGGCCAGAAAACCTTTCCCGTATAGAAAGGATAAACAAGTCACAGAAAATAAACTTGACTTGATCCATTCAGACCTTGTAGGACCAATGGAAGTGGAATCATGGGGTGGCAAAAAATATATGTTTACACTGATTGATGACAGCACAAGGAAAGTATTTTGATATTTTCTAGAACATAAAAGTGAAGTTCCAAAAATTTTCAAAAACTTCTGCTCTATGGTGGAAAACCAAACAGAACGAAAAATAGAGATTCTGAGAACCGACAATGGAGGAGAATACTGCAACGAGCGTTTGGGGAAATTCCTCAAATATCGGGATATCAAACATGAACAAACAATCCCCTACATTGCACATCAAAATGGGGTGGCTGAACGCTACAGTCGAACCATACTCGAAAAAGCACGTTCAATGCTCATCGACTCAAATAGTCCGAAGCAGATGTGGGCAGAAGCTGCTGACAAAGCAGTTTATCTTTTGAACCGTTCACCAACTAAAAAAATACGTGATGAAACGCCTGAAGAGAAATGGACCGGCAAAAAGGTAGACTTGAAACATCTCAGGATATTTGGATGTCGAGCTTATGTTCATATACCCGATGTGAAAAGAAAAAAACTTGACGACAAAAGTAAAAAGTATATTTTTGTCGGGTACTCTGAAACAAAAACAGGCTATTAGACCCAAGTAACCATAGTCTAAAAATAGCCAGGGATGTTGTGTTTTTGGAAAACAAGCTTTCAGACGACCCATCGAAGATTACCATTGCACCAACTACATCAGAAGTTCTTCCGTTGAAGATAACATATGGGAATGAAGGTGATGATGCTGACTTAGAAGATATGCCAGCTGAGGCCTCCCATCTTCAAGAAGAAGAAGTGAATCCAGAAGAAAACAGTGATGTGCTAGTTGGCGAAAACGAAAATGAGTCAAGTGAGAGTGAAAGTGAAAATGTTGAATCCAGGTATCCTAAACGTGTAATAAGAAAACCGGACAGGTATGGTGACTGTATTCCTAATTACGACTCTGATTTTGCTATGTTAACTATATCAGATGAATTAGAGCCAACAACCATTTTCGAATCATTGTCAAGCTCGCAAAGTGTAGAATGGCGAAAAGCAATTAAGAATGAACTTGAAGCATTCAAGGCAAACAATGCTTGGGAATTGGTCGATAAACCTAATAATATAAATATTATTTAAAATAAGTGGGTTTTTAAAATTAAAAGGAATCAGAATGAAGATATAGTGACTTATAGAGCTAGGCTTCTAGCAAAGAGGTTTACTCAAAAATATGAAGTAGATTATTTGAAACTTTTTCGCCAGTTATCAGATTTATTAATTTGAGGCTATTATTAGCAATGACAGCTGAATTAAACTTAGAGGCTGATCACTTAGATGTGGAAACTGCTTTTTAAATGGTGACATTGACCAAGAAATCTACATGAGTCAACCAGAAGGTTTTATAGAGTCAGGGTCAGAAATCAAAGTTTGTTGATTAAAAAGGCTATCTATGAGCTTAAACAATCTGCCAAATTGCGGTATGAAAAAGCATATCATGTATTATTAGAGTTAAATTTTGTGCAATCAAAAATAGAGCCATGTATTTTCTTTAAAAATTTTGCGGATTCCATTATAATTATAGCACTTTATGCTAATGACTTGTTTATTTTTTATAGTGATCACCAAGAGGCAAAATATTTAAAAATTTAATTAAACCAGCATTTTCACCGATCTCGAATATTCTCGGAATAAAGGTTGATCGAGATCGTTCAAAATGCGAAAAATATATTGAGAAGGTGCCCGATAGATTTGAAATGTCAAATGCGGTAGGTACTCCGTTAGAGCAAAATCAAAAATTGTCAGTTGTTGGGGAATTTGTTGATGTACCGTATCAGCAATTGATAGGATCTATAATGTATCTTGCAGTTTGCACAAGACCAGATATTTCTTTTTCTGTTTCTTTTCTAAGCCAGTTCAACAATAGTCATACTAAAGACCATTGGGTGAGTGCTAAAAGAGTGCTTAAATATTTGAAAGGAACAAAAGATATGGAAATCAAGTAAGCCTATAGCTGGTTTTGTGAATGCTGACTGGGCCAACAATGAAATCCATAGAAAATCATTTTATGGCTATATTTTCATGTTAGCGGGAGGTCCAGTATCCTGGAAATTTCAAAAGCAAAAAACTATAGCTTTAAGTTCCACCGAAGTTGAATATATCGGTATATGTGAAATAACAAAAGTGTCATTGCATTTAAAAGCGGTATGTGTAGAAATATTTAGCGAAAATGACGATTGTAGTTTCTTAAATCTTCATTTGCCGATGATTATCTTTAACGATAACCAAAGTGCGATAAAATTGTCAGAAAATCATATTTTTCAAAAACGCACTAAGCACATACATGTTAAATATCATTTTATTCGTGACAAAATAAAAGAAAATGATATTGCGCTTTCATACATGAGAAATGATCGCAAATATGTTAACAAAATCATTGGGTTGCAAAAACATAAATTCACTTGAATAGTGTTTGTGATCGTTACTGCGTAAAATATTGTTTTTTAGATATGTCAGAATCGTTTTTTTTTTTATTACTATTTAGAAAGCACCTTTAATATTGAGGGAGAATGTTGTATATTCCAATATTAAGATGCTTTATTTATATTTTCCCTTATAGGTAATAAATTACATAAATATGGTGCCTGCATACTTCAGCATGTAGTTCATCTTAATTGCTTCGCTTAAAGAAATCGGATTATGTTACACTTCTTTCGGTGTGTGACCATACGAAAATACTTATCGTAGTTTAGTCGTTTGTTAAGATTCAATATAGGCATAGCACGTTGTATTCCTTTATTAACAGTTAACCTTCGTTCGATTGACTTTTTGTATTATTTCTTAAACACTCATTCTAATTCCCTGCATCGTCAAATTCTAACATCGAGTAGCCTGATTCAGCCAAGATATTAACATCTTTGTTCTTATCAGTGCCGTAATATTTCTTTGGTTATAAATTGATGGAAGATATGAAATGTGGGCATTACCATAGATGAATATAGCTATTGCGTTAGCTATATTCATCTATGGCATTACGTACGGCAGGCATAATTTCGACACCAAATGCTGTCACTTACCTGCGCAATCCAAGTAATAAAATAATGGAATACACACTCTGGACATTAACAGCCTCAGGTCAAGTTTGGTGGACTGCCGGAATTCTCCACATCAGATAGATGTGATGAAGGCTGAATTTAACTATTCTGTCTTATTTGTGGCACTACTTATTTAAAAAAAAAATACGTGTGCACTATGTGCGCATATCTAAAGTGAAACTTCTTAAACTTAAACGCCCTAGCCTTATTCATATCGTAACGAATTTGATTAAAAAGTAGTTTTTTTAAATATACCACTCAACTAACGAAAAGGAAGGCCTAAATGAAAAAAAATATTCTTCATAAAAGTTTCGCTTATGTCTTGACAAGGTAATAGCAAATCCCATATTTTCGGCATGTAAACTAACAAAGATATCACAATAAAATATTGTAACGGATTTTCGTTCCGCTGCCAGCGCGGCCTGCCGCGCTCTCTTCATGTGTCGCGACCTTCATATTTTACTCCCATCGCGCGCTAAGAAGTTTCGCTTCACAAATCTTAATTTTCGGCACGCCTTGAGTTAGTTTTGGTTAGTTTCTGTTAATTTTTTCCCCGGGGCAAACGGAACGAGCGACAGGTCAGGCGTGGCATTTACATATACAATAATTGTCTAGCGTTAGTGTCTAATTAAATTATTGTTCTACGAAAATACAGTTATTTAGTGTTTATTATATGTAAAACAAGTGTTAAAAACTATGAATTAGTCGATGAACCAGCTTAATGTCAAAAATTCATCCGCCCATTAAGTGGATGAAAAACAACAAATAGTGCATAACTTGAATGAGTTTAGATAATCGAATAAGTCCACCCATGGATGAAATTTATATTTATATCTAGACTATAGAGGTGGTGGTATTGTAGGGGCAGTAATAATTGATAATAATCCATTAGCACCTTCATGATTATGACTCCTTATCCAGATTTTAAAGGGATTGTTTAAATCACTCATATATTATATCTAAAAATTAAAAAAATTTTCAGTTTTCTAAAAAAAGATCAGAGCAATAGCTTTATATATTTCTGCAGAAGTGTCATTAAAAATTATATTTAACAACTGTCAAAATACACGTTTATAATAATCCAAGTCAAAATCTCTTTTAACATTAGGGTCAAACGAGGGGTCAAAACTATTAAAAATAAATGCTATACAGTAGCACCTAAGAACCATTATTTAACTACAAATGTTAATATTTATGGTGCAATTCGAGCAATTATTAACACTAGTTCCCAAAGAACTGCTGCTGAAATATATTCAGAATTTAATAGACAATTTTTTAAGTTGGCATTTTGAAAAACCCTGTATACATTAAAACAAAAGTATGTGTAAAATCCGATGAAATCAAACAAGTTTTGTAATATTTTTCTAATTTCAAAAATAATAGGGATATTTTTATTTCTACATATCCCAAAACTTTTGCATCTAATATGTCTCTCTATTTCTAGAGGTGGAATTTTTCGTTCTAATGAGTCACCTAAACAAAATAATAAAAAATACCACCTGCAACAATCTCTTTATGGGACTAATTTCACAGTTAAAAATTTCAAAAGTTCATTGCATTTGTCACACATAATGAACATAACTTTAAAATATTAGTACGAACAGTGGATCAATAGACTGTAATAGGTACTTTGATGCAAATTTATGAGTGGAACATAGACTTATAGTTACGATATCCGAACAGTCAATTAAATTGTTAAGTATTTTAAATAATGTAACTAAATGGTAATAATTAGGCCGATCCCTAAGGGCGATACATGATGGCCCCGCTTTCATAGCAAACACATTTTGGTTTAAATATCTTGTAAAATTGCATAACGTTTTAAGAGCTTCGATATCATTAAAATCTCTGGCACAGCATACAATAAATCTGTAACTTTTGAAAGCTTCTGATAATATTTGATTTATAAAGCTTTGCGTTAAACACTACTCCTTGTTCACAGATTGTGCCAGGACGAGATAAAATTCATTTATAAGGCAGTACGAATTTTTAATTACTTAAAGCTTGGTAGGTATTATAATGCAGTTCTCGATATTTAGTTACTTTAGCCCAGTAAAAGCTGATTTGTTCCAAGCTCTAATGAAGATCTGTCCCCAGCCAATTTTTTTGCACATTTTGGCTTCCTCAGTTTGCATCAAATGATCAACCCTTATTATCAGTAGTGCAGTTGAGAATAAAACATTTTAAAATATATCCTTCAAGGACCCAGAAGTGCAACCTATTGATTATGGTTCGAAAAATAGTATTCTAAGAATTAATAAGAAATCTGAAAATCATCATTTTAGAAATTACATTTGGTCTAGACCTCGCGTCTATAGATCCAGCAAAATTTACTGAGCAGGTTGATGGTTGTCGGCCTCCATTTATAAAACCACTGGATCAAAATTGCTGACCAAATCATTATGCAGATAAAAATAATACTCGAAAACTTTATATGTTTCCCATACGAATGGAATGTCTTTGTCCGCAATTTTACCATGCTGCCACAGCTAACGACCATCGGAATGTTTTCGTGCTACCCTATACAACTATCCTTGTCGCTTCTATGTTCTTTCGTATGAATCATCGCCGACCGAGAAGGTTCCCGATATAGTGCGGCCGGGCGAGAATAATACAGAAGCCGGCGGACGCTTCAGGATTAATCCGGAGACTTATTCTACTGGATATAAATAGCGCGCAGAACGCGTGTAGTTTTTAGTTAATCATTGAGTGCTGAATTGTAGTAATAGTTGCAAAGTTATAAGAGTAGTTAAGTGTGTTTAAATGTAAAGAGTGATAAATACTAAGACTAAAGAGAGTATTATTTGGTGTCAGAAGTGGGATTGTGAAGGAACGGGACTTGTGAAATGTTTTTCAAGGATAGAAGGGGATACAAGCACGTCAACGAGGGCGTTTTGGTTCGTTTATGGCGTGGTTTTATAGTATCCTATGGCCAATACAAGGCAACAAACGGCAGAAATTGAGCAAATAAATAAAATGTTGGCCGATTAGATGGACAATCTAAATGCTGAGAGGCAAGTAGCACGGGAAGAGGATGAACGTAAAATGCAAGCGGATCGGGAGAGGATGAACGTAAAAAGCAAGCAGAACAGGATCGGCTTCAGAAAATGTTCCAAGATCAAGATAGCAAGAAGCAGAATAGGACCGGCTTCAGAAAATTTTACAAGACCAAGAAGATAAAACGTTCAGAAAATTTTACAGGATCAAGAAGATTACTGGCAAATAGCAAGAATAGGTTCGACTTTAGAAATGGATGCTAGATGTAATTGTAGAAGAGCAAGGAAAATTACAGAAACTATTGGACGGACAAAACGAGAAGTTTGAAAAAGTAGTAAACAATATAGAAAAAGAAGTTGGAAATGTACAAAAAGAGGTAGGAAACGTACAGAAAGAAATGAGGAATCTACAAGCGGATGTTAACCAGACTAAAAATCAAGGAATCACCGAGAGGGTATCCGCCACAGGACAGAATATCAAACCTCCAACCTACAACGGTCAAACATCCTGGACCATGTACAAAACACAATTCATGTATTAGTGTAATAGTGGTAGCGCTTGAACCTTGAAAAAGCTAAGGTAATTTATCCAGAAGTCCATGCGAGGATAATTACAAATATTGCTAAAGAACGAACCAACGAGAAGGAATCACTCCCATTGGGCAAATCAAGTTTAAGGTTGATCAGCAGTGGACCAAAGAGCAACTAAAAAAAGATCAGCTTGAGGATAGAGAAATAGCACTACTGCTAAAAGCTAAAGAAGAACGCCAACCAAGACCAAGCTGGAGATATATTTCAACTATGGGATTTACTTTTAAAGCTCGGTGGGCTCAGTCAATAGTCGAAATTGGGCCTCTTAAACGAGCCTGGAATAGCGCCGATGGGAAAGTAGTGAAGACACAGTTAGTTGTACCAAGAAAAAGGGTCTCGAAAGTCCTGGAAGAAGTCCATAATCCGCGACAGATTTTACTGAGTGAACTACTGCCGAGATGTAAAATCGTGGTGTCGGCAGTGTTTAACCTGTGCCGCATCTCAAGGGCTCATAACAAGATCTAAGGGAAAGATGAAACAGTATAATGTGGGACCACCGTTTGAACGTATCGCCAGTGACCGAATAATTTCGCTTCGCTCGCTTCGGCGGCGCAACCAACCAAAACTAACCCAAAGCATGAAAAACAACTGCATTTATATTACGATCGCCCTATGGCGAGATTCTATCGCGTCTGCAGTTTACGTATATGCGGTCGGGGCCTAGTAGTAAATTCTCGTAATATGCACATCCAACAAACAGTTTTAATACAAAAGGTTGCCAGAGAGCTCATTTGATTGCTTCCAAACATTCTCATAATATAACCATCATAACATGTAGCTGCGCAAGCGGCGGCGCGGCGCGGCGTTGCTATTCTATCAACGGTTTTATTTAAAGCTTTATGTATGAGGATGAAGTGGAAATTCCTAAATGCTGACAGATATGAAATTATGCTATTTTGGTTACCAAGCTATATCACACTGAATTATAACGCATGGACAAATCGGTGATCAGGTCCTTTCAGTATTACTAGGACCAATAATTCCTTTTATTTTCGACGAAATCTAAAGATCCTTTTTTAGCAAAGCAACGATTTGGAGCACTGTCTTCTGCTGTGTGCCCTAACAATATTAAATCTGGATTTAGAGCGACTGGAATATTCCCTATATTTCAAAGGCGATCATGGAAGAGGTAATTATCTCACGTCATCTAGAAAAAATTTTATTGAGAGACAAGATAAACATGAAAGAATATCCGGAAGTTAAAGTTCTTTCTTTGAAGAAAAATCTATCGAGGCAGTTATCATCCAGTTTTAGTTATACATCAAAGACTACAGGGGAGATGATGTTGAAATAAAGGAGGAAAGTAAATTAGAACGATAACTAAATTAGTCATTCACCGATTTTTTTGAAATGTCTGAAAAATTATCAATAGGAACTACAAACAGAAGGAAGTCTGTTTTTCAAACAAAAGATCCAAAAATCAAGTAAGAAGAAGAAAAGGTCAGTAACAACGAAATAAAAGTTAACAAGAACCCTGAAAACATATGATATATGATATATAGGTATGCATCTAGGACCTCAGATGTGAACGAATTGTCGAGAAACCTTGAAAAAGCTAGGGTTTAGCGCCCCAATGTGTGTTGGGTTGTAGAAGCGACCATTTCCTACGCCGATGTTAGCTGTTAAGACTCCGGCAACGGTGTCTTGCTAAAAAGTTCCCAGGGCTCCACTATAGGAGCCACACAAGCATGCGCTAGTGTAAAAGGTAAGACACCCATGATCATTAAATTAATCAAATTAAGATAGCTCTTTCGTACCAAGGGTCATAGTAATATGAAGAGTAACAGCGCAGCCCAAGCGACAGTCAAAAGACTGAGAAACTTAAGCACCACTACGCCGCCTGAAGCGAGGCAGTCAAAATGACCCATGGTCGGAGGTTCTGGTTCGAGGCGCGTAGGCTGCGTTCGATGAAGGATGTAGACCTGCAAGTGGTGGTGAGTCTGGACGGGCTAACTGATCTCGACTTGTATGCAATAAAATAGAGAATGTGTGTGTATAAGAGAAAATAGAGAATACTCCGTGGACTTGTCTATATTTAAGCCTTTCTACAGTGCAACGAGAATCGTCGCCTACATGCAAGAGATTTACGCCCATTTTAAAATTCAAATCAGTGCGTCTTTGTTTTATTCCCAAATGAATCTATTTTTATTATATTACTCAAGAAAATCAAAAGATAATGTCAATAACGGACAAGCGGTAAGTCTGACAACGTCACAGATATCATCGAGTATAAAACCATCTTACTCCTACGTCCCCAATTTTAAGCAATTTGATACATGGACTTAAAGAATAATGGCCGTTGTCGAACTTTTATGATACACTGTATGTCTAGGCAGATTGGATTTTTGTAAGTATCTCATGTGTGGTTGCTTTCTTATGACACAATGCCAAATGTATGCATTTACAACTGCTTCATTCAAATATGGTTTACGGTTAAATATTGGTTTAAGTAATGACGTAGTACTACAAGACTAAATAAATAACCAGAATTCAAACTCTCAACCGTCACCATGTATATTGACCAAAAGCGCTGGGTGACCTTGAATGCACGCCGCAGCCAGAATTCCATGAGCGCGCTTACTGCATTTTGACTGATTTAATATTACCCATCTTATTAAGAAAATAGTACGGAAGGCCGCCGCGCCGGGTAGCTGAATTTTTTTTGAAGTGAATATTTCTTTGGTTTCATGAGAGCGTTTTTTCAAGGCTACCTCACGACATTGAAAATTTTCGTATCGCATCACGACACGGTTTATGAAAAATTGATTATCGAAACCGGCTCAAATAAGTAAAATAAGTCGAGAATAAGTGAAACTAACCGAAAGTTGATTGGACGACTAACCAAATCTATTAAAATTGATTATAACGTATCGGAACAGGCTGAAATAAGTAAAATAAGTTGGTACTAAGTGAAACTAACCAAAAGTTGATTAAACCAACCCAATCTATTAAAATTCATTATAACGTATCGGAACCGGCTGAAATAAGTAAAATAAGTTGAGACGAAGTGAAACTAACCGAAAGTTGATTGGGCGACTAACCCAAACTAACCAAATGTATTAAAATTGATTAAACGTATCGGAACCGATTCAAATGGCCAAAATAAGTTGAGACTAAGTGAAACTAACCGATAGTTGATTAGACGACTAATCTAAACTAACCAAATCTATTAAAATTGATTATAACGTATCGGAAACGGCTCTAATAAGTAAAATACTCGATACAGAAATGATCACTTCTATTACGTGTACTGTGATAGTCGTGACTTTTTTATTTGTAAATATGAATGCCTATCTTTTTATGTACTTTATTAATAGATAATTTCGCATGTTAAGGAAATATTTGGCAGCGTTAATATAGCGGATTATTTTGATATGGTAGGATTCAACAGGAAATTATTATTTGACACGGTTTTAAAATTAAAACTAAAGCCCATATGCTGAACACGCATCAAAACGGATAACTGTGAATTTGTCAAATACTGATGGTTTGGAAGAATTCATTAAACAAACGGTACTACTTTCCCGCTTATTGAAACTATTAGAACCGGTTCAAATGACTAATATAAGTTAAGTCTAAGGGAAACTAACTGAAAAATGCTTCAACGACTAACCAAAACTAACCAAAGCTATTAACATGTATTATAACGTATGGTTACCTATTCAAATAACTGAAATAAGTTGTTACTAAGTGAAATTACCCGAAAGTTGATTGGACTACTAACCAAAACTAACCAAATCTTTTAAAATTTATCGTAAGGTATCGGAACCGGTTCAAATGACTAAAATAAGTTGACGCTATGCCAAACTAACCGAAAGTTGCTTCAACGACTAACCAAAACTAAACAAATCTATAAAAATTGGGTATAACGTATCGAAACCGGCTCAAATGAGTAAAATAAGTTAAGACGAAGTGAAACTAACCGAAAGTTGATTAGACGACTAACCAAAACTCAGAAATTCTATTAAAATGGATTATTATATGATTCTCTCACACTCTCTGTCTCTTATAAAATCGATAAAAACTATTGACTTCTATCATGTGTAATGTGCTACTCGCAACTTTTTTGCCAATCTCGACAAATTAGACACCTAGAGTCTAAAACATTCGATTTTGAAAAAAACAAAATTGTGTCTGTCCGTCACACGACTTTTCTCCAAAACCGTTAGGCCTATTTCTATCAAAATCGGTATTTAGGGGTTTCGGGACAATATCTCCAGACGTTTTATATATTTTTTCTTTTTACCTTACAGTTAAGGATAGTTTATATAAAGAAAAATATTGAAAAATTGGTTTTCACAAAAACGGCCTTAACTATTGTCATCAGATTTTTTCTTTGTTTATAATTTAGTAGGCAAATAATACGCACTACTCCGTTTTCCTGTGGAAAATCGGTGAAGGTCCCTTTACTCTTGAGAAAAACGAACAAAATCGATTTTCTCGGAAACAGCTCCAACGATTTCTTTCAAAGTCTGTACTTAGTTACCAATTAGTAAGGCAAATAATATGCAATTATTTGTTTTCCTAGGAAAAATAAGGTAAAGCCACTTTACCAGTGAAAATAATGACCTTCCAATTTTTCCTAGTTCTGCGGCGGAACTATGTTCCAACTTTTTTTTTTAATTCCAATAAGCGAGAAAGTAGAACCGTTTATTTAATGAATTTTTCCAAACCATCAGTATTTTTCAAATTCACAGATATTCGTTTTGATGCGTTTTCAGCATATGGGCTTTAGCTTTAATTTTAAAACCGTTCCCAATAATAATTTCCTGTCGAATCATATCATATCAAAATACTCCGCTATATTAACGCTCCCAGATATTTCATTAACATGCAAAATTATCTACTAATATAATACATAAAAAGATAGGCATTCATATTTACATTAAAAAAAAGTAACGAGTATCACAGTACAATTACGATACGTTATAATAAATTTTAATAGATTAGGTTAGTTTTAGTTAGTCGTCCAAGTATGGTACTTAGTATCTACTTATTTTAATCATTTAAAATGGTTCCGATACATTATAATCAATTTTAATAGATTTAGTTAGTTTTGGTTAGTCGTCCAATCAACTTTCGGGTAGTTATTTATACTGACGCTTTCAGCGATTTAATCATTCCTAAGATATTAAAGATGCTAATAAATTAAACTACTTATTTTCTAACCGATATATTTATTTCGCCAAATTATTAACTTATGGCTTTTGGTTACTCTCTATTAATCGATTTTAGTGTATAATATAATTTAACTCGTCCAGAAATCCATTAAAACACGAAACACTCAACAAGGGAAATTGCATCCAAAGTATAACCCCGTATTTCCAATAGCTAGAATTTGGCCGTATTTTAGACGATCCGTTTACTACAGCCGTAGCGTCTACACTGGCGAGTTTCGGCGGAATTTCAGCGAATCGAGCGGTTCGAGGTCACGGCAGACCGGGCGTAGCAACAAGGAAAGATTGGATTCTGGTTATTTATTATTCTTGTGGTAGTACCTTGATATAGGACGTATTATAAACAATAAACAAACCTATCAACTAATCATAAATTGAAGAAACCAAATTGAAACTGTATCTACTACTATATCTCTAGTAAACATCATATCGAATTCGCAATTATGTGGTGCGAATCATTTAATTACTCATTTGGACGTTAGTCATATGATTAGGTCACATGGACTCTATTAATTATAAATTGGCATTATTATGCGTAGAGTCACAAATACCCTATCTCCCTCCTTGCCGTGTGCCTGGCTGGTTTGCATGAATCATGAATAATTAAATGGAATAAATCGCTGGGGGCGAACGCTTTCGGGGAAGTTTCACTGCATAAGGTTTTTACTGTTTAATAATTAGAATAAACTCTATACATTTTGAAAAAATATCAGTCGAAATTAAGTACGACTTTATGAAAAACTACAATTTACTATAGAGATAGAGTGTTTGGCTTGTGAAGGCCTCTACTTGATGGGAAGATTCGCTTCTTAAATTAATCAAACTACGTTAACTCATAATAATTTAAAAATTAATATATTTTCGAACCGAAATTGCACATATATCTGTCTATAAAATAGTAGTTAGTCTGTCGCTGCTTGCTTAGCAATTTACTTCAAAAAAGTGCCGGTATTCACTGTGCATATGCTTTTCGACTCGTTGACGAGGGTGTTTTCTCAAGTATAATCTAGAGAGCAATATAGAGAATAAGAAAAAAATAACAGTTTTACAACTCCAAAACAAAATAATAAAAACAAGATGCTATTTAAGCTATTATTCATCACAACATACTATGCTTCAGAATGACCAAATTATGTTAAATTAAAAAGCAGAAAATATATGAATTTTATTCGCGGGATCTTCGTAATCTAATCTATCAGTTAGTAAAAAAAATCCCCATCACTTTAATACAACTACATAGATGGTAAGAAAAGAATGGCTGAAGCATTTTGTAAGATGAAATAATTATACCTCGTATACCCGAAGCGACGTCTGCAGCATCGGTTGTGGGTGTTTTTATGTGGTAGTGGCACACACACTAAAGGGAGATCCTATAGCACACGACGAGCGATGTATATGCGAGATGTTGACTGACACGTTTCTGAAATAGCTGCAGGTTTTAATTAGGAGGAAACGTATGTCCTGGAAGTGATGCAATGCGCCAGACAAAGGAGTCCTTGCAGAGCCGTCTGTCATGGCTGTTTGAGAGCCTTTGCTGGGGGCGGGTTGAATTGGGCCAAATCCTGGGAACATCAGCCGTGAAAATATCTGCAAAACAAGGATATCTCGATCTCGGGTCAACTCCGGCTAATCGACGAGACTCACAGCTCTCATTTGAATGGAATCAAGCAGCTTTAGAATGTGCTTAGGTGCGGCACCCCAGATGTGTGAGCAAGGTCTTATTTGCGCTTTGTAGAGCAAGAGCAGCTGCTACGATGTATACAGTTTTTTGTTGCAAAATAGCACAACAAGCCTCTGCGAGGCTGATTTTACGGTGTTAGCAACGTGGTCATGCCAGGTCATATTGCCGTTGACCGAGACACCCATTGGTCCGATTGACGAGGATAAAAGAGTTGTCGATCCTGCCATAATGATGTCAGGGCCCGCCGTGTTGGCTTTCTTGGTAAACGTGGCTGCTTGGGTTTTTGCTGCATTGAACTGGACCAAATTCCTCTCGCCCCAAGTTCGAACTTTCTCCAGACATTGATTAATTGTTGTAATCTCCTGCCTGCGGTGATACGTCTCAGTCGCTGGTGGCCTAAATCTATTGCTTGTGGAAAAAACAGGCATATTATTTAATTGATCTTCAGGAGAGAAAAATCTAAACAACATTAGAGCATAAAAGGGAACTAGGTCAGCTCAATATACTTCACAAAACAAGAAATATCGCTAGCAATTAAAATCTGCACAAAGAATGACGATTTGTTCTCACTTCTTATCGATATGTTCCCAGACAATAATTGGCAATATAATCAAAAAACAGATTTTTTATGTTATGCAATAATGAAGAATGAATATGGTCAACCTGATAACCAAGCAGCAAGTGCTAGAGAAACTGATAGTAAACCAATCTCACCAAGTCTATTTTAGGGGTCTAACAAATTTTATGTTTACAATGCCTGCTAAAGTTTCCAGAACATATGGCGACAATAGATAGACTGTTAGAGAAAAGAAGAATAAACCTGCTGTATCACCCTAGTGTCTTTATAATAAAGCAACATTGCAAAAGAAAAGCAGTCAATCGAGGCAAAAAGAAATGCGATTGCGATAACAGAGAACATACAGACAAACCTAAAAAAGATGCACAGAAAAACAATAAATAAAATTTGTAACATTTTAAATTTCGTATATTTAAATTTTACTTAAATTGGGTTTATATTTTGCACATTTGATATGTATTTTCATTGCCAGATAGTTCTCAAATAATTTGTTCGAGTTTCGACATCACTGCGACATCTATTGTAGTTGTGGAATGCAGTAAATTTCCCGCCTGGTATCTGCTTTAGTGTTTTCAACACGAAACAGTGATTCATGCGACGCGCCTAAGATGGGGCGACGCCGCGTTCTCCAAAATGACGTCAGTACTATTTCGTCGTCTAATTGTACTAGAATCATTGTTACAATTTACTAATTTAATTAATTATCCTTGATTATAGTTCGCATAGATGTTAGTCGGTTTGGTTAGGGTCATCTATTGCTTCTTTTCTTGATTGGTGTCGAAATACGTATTTAAATGTGCAAAATTTCACGCTACCTAGTGCTGGTATGATACTAGCGAGTTTAGTACGCTTTTGGAGTTTTTTTTTTGAAGGAACATTTGGTCGAGGTGGATAGGCCACGACCCTGTCACTTTTCTACGGTCATTGGGTAGAACCGGTCGGTAGCTCGCATCTGAAATTTTTCAGACCATCTTAATGGGATTTTGAGCTAAGGCTATATAAACAGCTTTTTGTATCTCTTATATTTGGTTGCCTGTCTGTATTTTTGATGAATTAGTAGCAAGAAATCTAACGTCTTCACTGAAGGATTTTTATCTGCCAAACTGGGAAAGTCACATGGAACAGAGGTTAAATATTCCTATAAAACCCTCGTTAGAACACCTTGAACTGAGGTAAATATTTAACAGTATTTTAAGAATGTATTCATGAATTGAATGTTCCTAAAGAAAAAAAACTTATATTTTCTCTTAAAATAATCCATAATGGCTAAATACCATTAAATTATGATATCTTCTAGTTGCAAAGTGGTTTTAATATATCTGCTAATTAAATGTTAACTCTAATCTAACAATTGTAAATTAGAACTTTTTCCATTAGATTACTCTCTGATTTGGTCACTTTAATCAAACTTCTATCTAAACCATAGTTTTTAAAGCTTTAGTTAAACTATAAATATCTTTTAGAGATAACCTACTGATTATTTTCATGTAATTTTGCTATTCGTACTGTACTGGGCTTCGTTACATTGTTCAAAATGCCTCTGTAGCCACATTTTGGGTCACTTCACCAAATTTAATTCTAAAGTATTAAAGGGGTTATTATATTACATATTTTTTATATTATTGCAAGATTAAATTAAGGGGTTAGTAGTTTAATAAAGCCTTATCTTGCTGACTGGGGATAATGCCAATGAACTTTCCTTTCGCTTAAGTAACTAAGCTCAAGTAATTATTAATTAACTGGGCGTTTTGTATTGAACTGCTGCGCTGGCCACAGGTGCAGCCAATGAATTGTGTCTAGTGTTTTAGACGTTTTATATTTTTAGGGTTTTCATTTTACCTCTTCCATCCTTACTGGCTGTTGGCTAGCTTGCTTGTGATGCTCATCATTCTCGCACCTTATCTTACAAAACTAACCACTTGTGAGGAGTATTCAGTGGATACTTGTTGTTGTAGCTGGATATTTGTTGAGACCTGGGTATGTGAGAGCATCAGTGCTGATTTGAGAGCCAAGAGACACAGATAAGCCAAACCTAATTTTATTCTCATTCAATTGTACGTAGACATTCTAAAGTAATATTGAACTTTTTATTTTTAATGAATTAGTAATTGCATTCTTATTAAATAATTTGATTCGTAAGTGTAACTACGATTTATTGGTTTGATTGCTCTTATATTTGAAAGACACATTTGCTTACTAGAGCTTTTGTATTTGCAAAACTTTGCTTCTAAGCTAGTATCGTAGCCATGAGTACTGATTTCTATATAGCAATTAGTTTTTATTACACGTAAAGCATGTGTAGTTTGTATAATATATTATACTGACTCAGGTTTATTTGGGTTTATTTAGCTTTAAGTTTTTATAGCATTGTGCATCAATATCTAACATTAGCTTATTTATTTAAATAGCTATACAAGCCTTAACAACTTATAGGTTAGAGTGAAGAGTGTATATATTTCTCTTATTTTTGAAACCGTCTAATAATTTTACATATTAGTTACTACTTCACCTTAGGCCTGGATATTTTACCTCGCTTATAAGCATTTCGATTTTTGCTATCATTATTTAATAATCCGTACTCAATTGAATATAATCGCTGTCTACCAATATTTAATATAGGCTGTTTGCTCAGGTTTTGCCTACATTATTTCGTGTTTTTTTACTTATTGGAATTTAATACCGCTTTAATTACATTATTGCCTAAACCTACCTTAACTTTTTGAATTTTAGTTTGGCTTACCTATCACCTACTTTTATTTTGATTTGTCATTAAGGCAAGCTGACATCGTTTGATTAATAGTTGGTGACTTACTTCACCAATTAATTTGTTAAATAATTTCATTGAATTAACTATTTGATTAATAGTGTCAACTAACATAAAATCATACAGTGGAAAGTTTCAACTTAACCTTGAATTGCAATTATAAATTGTTGTTAATTAAAGTATAAACTGTTATGACTAACCTTGTTGACAATTCAAAATAATACTCGAATTAGAGGTCAAAGTTTGGTATAAAAAGCTGTGCAGCAGCCCATACCGGCAGACTTTGATCTCGAGTGCGAACTACCGAAAGGGAAAAGCCCCTCTGACAGATCAAAGCTCTCACTTTAAAAAAGACCTATCAGTGCGAACTACCGAAAGGGAAAAGCCACTCTGATCCGGCACGTTTAAAAAAGACCTATCAGTGCGAACTACCGAAAGGGAAAAGCCCCTCTGATCAAGCACGCCTTAAAAGTGAATCAGTGAAAATTAATAACGCCATAAGGCAAAGTTCTGTTTAAATTAACTACAAATAAAAAGTAAACTACGTAACTAAATATTCAGCCAGATCAAATAATCTATCCGCCCGTCAGTCTAATTGTAACAGCCCTTCAGGCTAGCTCTCCCTCTCTCTCGCCGCTGTTAGTGGTTAACATTTTCGCGAGGAATATCCCAGGGGACTTACGAAATATGCATTCCCGAATATTTTGGTAATACTTACAACCTTCCATACTCACCCTGAAGTTAATAATCCGAGCCTTTTTTACACCGAGTGTTTCTATCCATCTCTCCCAACTACCTATATCTGAGCTCCGTCTGAAAGAGCACAGCGCAACTACTGCAACGAAATCAGTTCCATAGGCAACAAGCGGTAGGAGCGTATATGTGACAATAGTTAGTGATTTACTGCACTAATTAATTTGTTAATTAATTTCATTTTCATTTAATTATTTTATTTTATTGGATTAATGGTTGGCGATTTACTTCGATGATTAATTTGTTGATTAATATCATTGAGCTAATCTTTCATTCGGCTAATACATAGTTGGTGATTTACATCACTAATTACTTTGTTAGTTATTGTACACTAATTAACTTCATTTATTAATTTGTTGTGTGATTTCACTAGATTAATTCCTTAATTAACTTCAGTGATTCATCATTTTGATTGAAATACTTAATTGAACATTGGATACTGGATAACTTTAATATAATTCAGTATTAGGTTGGAAAACTAATCTCGGCGCCGTTATTAGTGAAGTGTTCTATTTCTTTTTAGTTTTTACTATTTAAATTGTATAGATTTATTGCAATATAACTACCTTATGATCATAGCTTAAATTAGTTCAGTTTGTATGTTAGCTTTCACCGTATATTTAACATTTTAACTTAGACAGAACTTCAATAGCAGGACATCTGACCCTTGTATCAAATAACAACATTATCAATAAACGTGGACATTGTTTTAAAATTTTAGTTTTTTGTTATTTAATAGCTCATTACTTACTTGCAAACTTGTTCATAAATTTATTTAGTTATTGACGAGTGGTACCTAGGACATCAAAGGCAGTTAGCAGTTCAACTGGTAGAGAGCTGCTGGCGCCCTTAACCAAACCCCATCTCTCACTGAGCAGCAGGATTTGCACTCTCCCCTGAACTGCCTATTCTCATATAACTAATTTCTCTTTGATTTTGTTTTATTGTTCATGTTATTTCAGTATTATTTTATATCAACTATAACCTTACTCTCTGCTATTAAACAGAGAAAGAGTGTGGCAAATTTAATTGCAGTTTGAAGAAGCTTCACATAGTGTCGCGTCAGATGTCGATTGCTTATGTTGTGGCTACTGGTAGTTCTAATCAAATGAAGGATGGGTTACTTGTAGGTTTGTAATTGCATGCTGGGGAATGTTTCCATATTTACGCATATTTGCATTTGAAAGCATGATCAATAAGTACCAATATATAGACAGTGTTAATTTACCCCATTTGCTGGAGCACAACAAATATTTAATATATATATTTAATTAATTGTACAAATTTAGAAGTGATTCGAACAGTTGTGTTTGGTAAGAACGAAATAAGTTCACAGTTTCTTCTAATAAGCACATTTTTTATATTATATTTCTGCTTGTTTTTATTTTCAAATAGTTCAATGCAAAACTTATTTTTTTTTAGATTGACTGAACGACATTTCGTTTGTCCAGTTTTTGCTTACTTCGAGCAAGAAACTGGTGTACGCTGTGAACAGAAACTAGTTTTTGCAACTACCTCCTCTTCAGTTCATATATTTAAGAAGTTTCATCATGAGCCTTTTTGCGACAATGGCAGGCCCTTTAAGGGAAAACCGAATATTTTCTTGAATACAACAAAAATATGATTTTACGTAAATCTTCAATTTTGGCACATTTCATGCAAAATAAAACATATTGAATCGATCTGGAACCAAGGACGTTTAAGGCGCGTTTTCACGGGTCGATCTGGGTTGAATGATTTGGGTCGGTTGACCATGGTTCGATCTGTGTTGAAAGCAAAAAGGTTTAGGTAGGCAATGCATGTTGAAGAATTGCAGTACAAAATGGCGTCACGTGGAATTATTGATGTGGGTGTGCAATTAATTTGTTGTTTAAGTCGGGATGAAATAATGACTATAGTAAAAAAGAAGAGAAAATAACAAAGGTGTGGACCAGCCATGGATTTTCAGACGAAATACCCATGGCGCGTCACAAAATCTGCTTCGAGAATTGGTTGTGGAAGATCTAGAGGCTTATACGAATCATCTATGAATGGATAATGCACATTTTGAAGAACTTAAAAAAAGCGAGTGCACTATGTGCGCATATCAGAAGTGAAACTTCTTAAACTTAAACGCCCTAGCCTCGGATTTGGTTAAAAAGTAGTTTTTTTAAATATACCACTCAATTAACAAAAAGGGAAGGCCTAAATGACAAAAAAACTATTCTTCATAAGACTTTCGCTTATATCTTGACAAGGTAATAGAGCAAACTCTCATATTTTTATCTTGTAAACTAACAAAAAAATCACAGTAATTAAACGCCCTAGCCATATACATATCTTAACGGATTTCGTTAAAAAGTAGTTTTTTTAAATATAACACTCAATTAACAAATAGGGAAAGCCTAAATGAAAAAAAAACTATTCTTCATAAAAGTTTCGCTTATGTCTTGACAAGGTAATAGAGAAAATCCCATATTTGTATCTTGTAAACTAACAAAGATATCACAATAACAATATTCTCATATTTTTCTTCCGCCAGGTCGTGTCGCTCATCGTGTATCGCCCGCTGTGTTCGCCCGCCGTGTTCGCGACCTTCAAATTTTATTCCCGGCGCGCGTTAAGAAGTTTCACTTCAAAAATTATCGGAATAATTCAAAGAAACGATACAAATCTGTACGACGAGAAGTTTACACATTCCATTCTAGTCGTTCGACATCGATTCGGCGGTAATCGCCGTCCGTCGAATCGACTCACTCCGCCGAACTGCCAAGCCGAAAGTTTGCATATTTCATTTTCTTTCGATTCAATAATCGGCCCAAATCGTTCAACTCAGATCGACTCGTGAAAACGCTCCTTTATACAAAATGTCAGTCAGTTATTGAAATTACTACGCCAACTAGATAAATAGAGCTTCTGCTGAAGTTCTGAAAAAAAAGTTGATCACTTACCATGAGTGTAACTAACAGGCGAATCGACCGGTGCTGGAGGCCCTCCCTGTCCTAGAGGAGGAGCAGGATATGTGGATGACCCATGATGGGGCGAAGAAAAGGCGCTTGATGAAGTATGTTGTAGAGGTGAGCCTATTTGGGGCACAGGCTGTAATAATAGAGATATAGATAAAAAAATATTCTATAATTTCAGACTAGCTAGCTATCATTGTCTGGTTACTGAGGTGCTAATATATACACACACGTAATGATAGCACTGGGCCAGAGGAGTATGAAAAGTTATAAATATTGATTTAGTCATAGAGTAGAGGGTAATCATTTAGGTCTTTTGTTCAATATTTGTTCGGTAACACTGTATTTTATGTTTCACAAAGTAATTAGTTGACTGCTTTTTGACAGTAATTAAAGGAATATTGCCAGAGAGGAAATAAATTTTGCTAAAGCAAATCAGGCTTTACAAGTTACAGTAAAGGTAACAGAAGTTTAACAAACCAAAGCTACTCAGTCACAGGTGTAAACTTCAGTTTTTATTTATCAGGTTGTCTTCGACAATAACCGAAGGGAAAAGTGAAAAGTTTTGAAGCAAATATTCCATTTTAATTTTTATTCGTTAACTAACCGCTGAATATACCTATTCCCTTTATTAAATATAATTTGATAATAAATCAAGACCTGTCGGTCTGTCCGAGTAGGTTAAGTGCAATTCCTACATTATTCCAAACTACAGGAACTGATTAAGTATTTTAGTGGTATTTTGAATTCCAAGAAATAATATTCCCCTTAATCCTGGAAAGTGTCGGTTGTATAATTTCATGCCCATTGACTTCTTGAAGACCTTATATAAAAAATTGTAATCAAAACACATTCATATAGTCATCGATCACCCTGATATTAATTCTGATAGATGCAAGTTAAGTCTTTAGAAACACATATCTAGTATATTTGCTGAAAACTTGAAAATAAAAAGATAAATTAAATGTTTGCCTTCGTTTTATCTTTTATATGATTTTACACTGCTTTGAGATCGTAATTGACTTAGATTTTGAAAACTAATTTAATTGTGAATATTCATTATTTGAATATTCGTTTTCTATATAGGATACAGTTTAATTTAGAATTAGACTTAGGAGAGTACTTGACAGTCGACCTGACGAGCCCTGAAAAGCCGAAACCGCCCCTAATGCCAACTTTATAACCCGACAAACCAGATACTCACAGATGACCTATGAGCCTTTAAGCTGCTTTCATTTGTAGAGTGCAATTCCTACATTATTCGGATTAACAATCCTGAAAGGGAGGGAGAACATAAAACATTTCGGAACTTATGTGGTCTTGGACCACATCACGGGAAGAGTCATAAAGGCTCCTGTTATTTGTATACTTCCCGGTACGCAAGAAGACAGAGACCAAAATTCGCAGCAAGCCATACGCAGACACTGGACCGCAGGATCGTCCAAGAGCTGGTAATAGACGCAACGATTTATTGTACAAGTAACGAGTTCAAGTCAGCAAGACCAGATGCAATTTTTTCTGGATACAGACATATTGATGTTGCACATCAGGCACGGGTTCAGAGTGAGCGTGGTTTTAAGCAACATCCCCATGGCAAGAGTAGTCTCTATTACCACGCCGGTAAAAACAGATACACTGCTGCGAAATCCGTCAGACTAATCAGTCAGATGTGCTTCTTAATGAAGGAAAGGAATCTGAGAAATCAACACGGTTACAGCAATGAAAACCGCCCTACATGCCGTAGAGCAAAAAGTAGAGAATGTACTTCACTTTATCGAGGTGGCTTTAGAACTATTGTTTGACACGGAAGGTGCACTCGATAAAGCCAAAATGAACGTTGCCTCAGAAGACATAATAACCAACATTATGGTGTAGAGATAGTAGATCGTCAGTCAATCTGGCAAAGACAAAAACTAAACTAGACAGCGCAGGTACTGATAGTTTATCAGAGAGTAACTTCGATTCTATAGTAAATGTGCCGAGTGCGCTAGCAAAACTTCAAATATTAACGACTTTTCGAACTAGCTTTGCCAAGAGGCCTGTACCCCCTATAGGTCCCTCCTACTTAAGGTGAGTGTCTATAGCTGCATACCTTCGATACTGGAGTAAAAGAACGACGGTAGGTTATGTAAGACTGGATATAATGACGGGGAAGGAGATCCCATCAAAGTGCCGTTGATCAAAGATCACCTAAGGAGCAATATGAAGTTTAGCCTAAAAATCCCATAAAGAAATAGCCAGAAGGCAACATAGGATTGTCCGCAAAGCCTCGTGTATGGTACACCAACGGCACCAGAATGGTGTCTCATGCTATCCTAATGGTTACGTGCAGCGAGGAAAGTAACAGGTGACACGAGGTAAAGAATAAATATCTGCCCTCAATGAATCCCACATTGAGGAATAGCTCAGTGCCTTTGCAGGAATACGCGGATGCCATGGAGCAAATTAGGCTGAGTTAGTTTGGCTCCCTTGACCCAGCGGAATTCTAGGTAATGAAAGGGTGAAAGAACTCACAAGTCAGGGGCTGGGAATGTCACTGCGGGGCGGGAAACAAGTCTGTTTACTAGAAAGTCTGGATCAAGGAAGAACTAGATGATTGGGCCACGGAAGAACTTACAGAAAAATTAAACATCGAGGAATCGCCGAGGAATGTAAACCCGCTGGGAAAGTCAGAGCCATCTGAATCAGCATGAATAAAAGACGTCTTTCCCTCATAGAAACATAGGAAAATCCCATCGGTTCAAGATGTGGAGAGAACCAAGAAATACGAAGGTATTGAATACATTGAACTGGGCAGGGCATCAGCAACTACATCAGCTAAATATTTAATTACTGTGCCGCTTAGGTTTAATACTCTTTGATATAGTCACTTGGAGGTTCTAATGCCCATTCAATTTAGAATTCATATACTATTTTAATACCGTGTATGAGATCCCTTGCAATAAAAGCCCTAATGTATATATAGGACACACAACACAATACCAGAAATATATATAATAATAAAAAAATAAAACCGCACTTACTAAACATGAAAGTCAAACTAAGCATACATTCAAGTTCTCAGAAACAAACATTTTAGCGACGCAACATAATCAATAATAAAGAAGAATCCAAATTCAATAAGCAGTAAAGCAGACATCAGTAAACTAAGCAAAATTTATTATAATATAAGCAATTAATGTTCTTAAATCCTCAAAAACCGTGATTTGTAGATATCGAAATCGTGTGTAAATTGTCAGGAAAAAATATAAACACATATAAAAAACATAAACATTTTTACGTATGTAGATCCACGGAGTCGACATCTGATTAAACCAGTGGTCGTACTGACTGATACAAACACACTTTCGTGTCCGATTGTTAAATTTAATTGCTGTGAGTGTCTTTCATGCAAGCTTTATGTAATTTATATATTTAAATTTAAGCCCATTTTAGGAATAACCATTTTGGGTGAGTCGAAGCGGCCCCTCCATTTTTTTTTGAAATTTGAATATATTTTTACTGTGTTTTGTCATTGTATCGAAACGTTAAACATTTTTTACTGCAATATGATAAATAACTATGGTAGATTGTTACTGATGAAGACTATTTTGAAGACAAAGCGTCTAAATTTTAAAGTCATTTCCAAAGAACCACTATATCTATATCTATATACACTACGTCCATTTATTATGGAATAGCTAAAAAAGTACTTAAATTTTAAACGCTTGTATTTTCATCAAATTTTGATCAATCTGTTCCATTTTTGATTATTAGGTAGATTTACTCTTGAACTACTTAGTACAAAGTGGTTTTCCTTACTTTAACTCTGTTTTATACAGGGTGATGTCGAAAGCCTCAAGGCATGTAAAATCATCTCATTTTAAAATCGGTGTTTAATAAATTCAAAGCAACAAACATTTGATTTTAGTAGCGTGTTGGTTACAGGTTTCCGTTAGGTAGTTACTGTACTAATTACAGCGCAGACCGGTTCATGTGACTTAAAAAAAAAAGATTTCAAAAATCATGATATTGCCAATTAATTATGAATTTAAAACGCTTCATTGCTATAGTGATTTTCCTTGCTATCTTAGGTAGTTACATACTGTACACTATACCAGTTACAGCTCAGTGCCGTTCGTGTTAATAAAAAAAAAATACAAACATCGTGATGTGGCCAATTATGGACGTACCTACTTAACAGTTACTTCAACTGTTTAAAGTACAGGAAGTTAAGGCACAAGGGGATCAAAAAAATACTTAAAACTTCCACATTTATACAGGGTGATTTCGAAAATATCAGAGTTTGTAAGTAAAGCAAATTTTAAAATTGAAGTTTAAAATAATCAAAGCAATAAAAAAATTATTTTATTAGCGTCTTGGATACAGGTTTCTGTTAGGTAGGTACTGTACAAATTACAGCGCAAAACTATAAGAATTGAAAGAATCAAAAGAACAAGCATGCTGTACAAGGGTATCAAAGCATAACAGTATAACAACTACAGTGTCAGCAATAAAAATAAGAATTTAAACAACAAATGTGCGAAAAAAAATAATACCGTGTATTTCCCACACTAGCACTTATGACTGCTTGACACCGATTTGGCATACTCAATATTAAATCTAGCAGCTATAGTACTGATTTAAATGCCCTAATGCCCAGTTTCTGAAAGTATGGATAACTTTATTCTTCAAATATTTCCTATGACAACGATTGTTAACACAATTGTAACCATAGTAATTATAGGCTTCATAACTTTATACACTAGATATATGGTACTTCAGAAACCGGGCATAAGTGATTTTCTTTGCTAGGTAATCGATTGTCAATTTGTCAAAGTTATGAATTTATTGACAACTTTCATTAATTTATTGAGAAGGTTTTGCAAGTTTATAGTGTTTTTCAAGATGAATGTTAATAATCGATTCATTTCTCCTGAAGAATTTGCTTATGCAAGAGGACTCTTTGAGCAGGATCGGTCTCAGTCTGATATTGCCAGAATGATGAATAAGACCCAGGGAGCCATCTCAAAAATTTTGAAACGATATCGAGAAACCGACGCAAATCAAAGCAGAGTGGGACAAGGTAAACCAAGAAACACAACTGCTAATCATGATCGGTTTCTAAGATTGCAATGCCTTAGGGAGCGATTTACAACCAGTACTAAGCTACAGGCGCGGAAATGTTCACAACGTTTGACTATCCAAGCAAACAATACTCAATCACTTGCAAGAGGTCCTACTGAAACCGTACGAAGCAGCGATAGGTCCACAGCTGAAACCATGTCACCGACATGCACGATTGGAGTTTGCTCGAGAGCACTTGCCATGGGGTGAAGATGAGGGGGGTAATGTTTTATTTAGAGACGAGTCCCGTTTTTGTCTTTACACCAATGATAGACGTTTAAAGGTGTTTCGAAGACCTAGTGAAAGTTATGCTCAGTGCAACTTCAAAGAGACTGTTAGTCATGGCGATGGATCTGTCATGGTTTGGGGAGGCATATCTGTAGAGGCAAAAACGGAATTCGTTTTTATAGATCGCTTAACGAGTGACAGGTACATTACGGACATTCTTGAAGAGCATGTTGTACAGGGTGATCCCCTATAATGTCGCCCCCCTATAACTTTTTTATTTTAAGTGACCCAAAAAAAAATAAAAGTATGGTTATGTAGGTACTGAAAAATACTTTTTTTCTGCGTATAAAAAATATTGGAAAAATTATCAATATACAGGGAAAACCAAAAAGTAATTTTTTTTTCAATGGAACACCCTATATATGAATTTATTTTTCGATT
>MU182812.1:80960-96954 GCA_016904865.1 Pissodes strobi | reverse complement strand
TTAATAGAAGATATAAAAAGTATATACGGTCCAAATCGGATACCTGAATTTAAAGAACTAATAAACTTTTATAACTATTTATCTGTCCAAGTTATTATTAAAAATAACTCAGTTTTATTTTCAATACACACACCAATTGTTTTGCCCAATAACTATATCCTTTACAAACTTTACCCAATACCTGTTGCAAACAAAACCATTCTCCTATCTAATCCTTACGTCCTACTCACAAAAGAAGATTACTGGACCACGGAAGAAGAATGCCCGCAACTAGAAGACCTTTTTATCTGCAAGCAAACCACCCTATCGAAAGACGAACGTTGCCTCTTCGAGCTGCTAACAACGTCAAACAATATGTGTCCATTAATCAATGTTAACTACCAAAAAAATACCATTCAACGCCTAAATGGTAACGAAATTTTGGTCATTCCTGTGAACGAGATAATTGCACGAGACAAATGTCAGCGAGGACTCTACAAAATCTCTGAACCGAGTATTGTTACTCTATCTATGTGCCCTGTTGAGATAGATAACAAAACATACGAAGGCGAAAGAAAAACACAACTTCAATATGTGTTAGAACTGCCAAAGTTTTCGAATGTCCAAAGTAGCAACAATATTTCCAAGTTAACTCTCGAAGAAATAAACTTGGATGAATTGAAGACAGCCCAGAAAATATTGTCAACAATCCAGTTGCACCCTCTGGAAACTCCCGAAAACTCGACGAACCTTTGGATCGCTCCAATTTCATCCATTGCCGCCCTTGTATGCGGAATCCTGCTGTATATTGGATGGAAGAAATGGAACAAGCCTGTTTTATCCCAAAGAAATCACCTCTGCAAGAAGGCCCTCACAGACGACCCTTCAGAAGAGAGTCGGAAAAACGATCAACCACTGCGGCCCTTATTTTCCGAACTTGAGGAGGGAGGAGTTATGTGATGCAACCAGGCCGATAACCCGATGACCCAACTTTTCTGCCGATCAATTGTTATTATTTTTATTAATTGTATACACAATATTTATAAGTTAGCAGAATCGGCATTTTATATCATTAGGTCACATAATTACATTTTACGTTTTACTTATCATTTAATTCTCGAAAGATACAGATCGTAGTTATTTTGATAGTCAAAACTTTGTGTAGAATTATTTTGAATAAAATTACTTTTTTAAAAAGTTAATCTTCAATGATAATTACATCACTCACGTCATGTGTGGCAAATGTAGCATGCACTTTTTCACGATTTGAGGCCCTATACTAGGAAAACCAAAACATTTTCAATGTTAAAAAGGTAGTACTTTTTCAAAAAATAGGCAAATATGTAGGTAAGAAACATCTATCAATTAGTTTGGTTCCAAAATTGAAATTGGTTTTTATCCATGTTCACGAAATTATTATTTATTTACATATTATCCAAACCCTCCCGGCCGCGGCGCTTCTCTATCGATAAATATGCAGAGCCTCATAATTAAAAGGGGCCACTTTAAATAGCATTTTGATTAATTGGATACCAAAATCTTTGAATGACATCAACACTAATAATTGTGACATAAAAATGACGGTTGGTATGTTATTCTCACAATACCCGTGTCATATTGCAATGAAAACGTGACTGTTAAACAACGATCGAAACGCTGCACTCAGTCATTCTAGTAGAGTGCCCAACGCAATAAAAGCCTTCTATAAATGATTTCTGTGGGCATCTCGGGGTTACAAGCTGAAATTTTCACAGAATGAAGGCTTTATTATATTAATTCAAAATCCGAAGGTAATAAAAAATCATAACGGGCAAAAGGGCAGTATACCTAAAAATCGAGATTATTACATGAACGTGTAGGATATTAAATTATGAATGTTTTCATATATAATTCATCTACATTTTTGTACGAATTATATTTTTTATCATTGCTTGAAATAAGCAGATTACATTGGCCCTTACGGTAAAATAAATGAAAAAATTGAAATATCACGCTTCGAACCTGGGCAAAATCTGATTGAAATATATTAATTTTTGTATTCACCTCGCATTCTCTCCGAAATGAAGGCTCAAATCAAAAATTTTTATTCTTGCAAAAAGTTTGCCTTAAGTATTTAGAATACACAGGTGCATGAATATATTTTTTTCTCAAATGATAATGGGAAAATAGAATTAAATGTAAAAAAGTAATTTTCTTCAAGCAGCGACCGGCCGATCTCTCGCTTCCCGAGCACTCTCGTATCTCACTTTCCTTCATAGCTTCGTCTCTCTCGCGCCTATTGTACAATACAATAAGTGCTTTTACACCATTACGAGTTAGAATGCTAATAAAATAATAATAATAATAATAATAATAATAATAATAGCTATTATTAATTGAATAAAGTCAATGAAGACATTTTCGATTATACTGAAATTTATTTTTCCTATACGTTGCTAGGTTATAAAGAAGTAGAAAACAAATCATATACTTAATGCAACTGCTATTAAAAAAAACTAGCTTTTATTCAGAATAGAAAAACTGAAAATGTAAAAAACTTTATAATAACAAAATCTATTTATCTTCAGTGTCAGTATCTTCTTTAGGAATAGACACAATGACTTCAATATTGCCATCCAGTATTTTTTTTTGCATGATCCTATGCAAGCTATTTAATTTCTTCTACGTGTACAAGCTTTGCTTTCATACAATCTAATCAAAATTTATTTAATTATGTTTTATTATGTACCGATTTAATATAATAATAAGTTACCTTTTTACATCCAAAACAGTGGAATTTATTTATCCACTCTGTTTTTAGTTAAAACAAAAACAGTTAACGAACTTTTTATCTGAACGAGCACTCTCATCAAAAGAATTTCAACTTCGCAACTATAGTGGGGGATTTACCAATATTTTTGATAAGAAAACAAATTGCGAACCAATTGACAACAAATTACTATCCTCTATAGTCACGAAGAAGCTGATTCTAGGATTTTGTTGCATACAACCAGCCAGTTTTCCAAATTTCCTAAATTATTCCGATTATTTAGACGGTATTGGGTCCGGGAATTTTCAGATGGCATGTTCAATAACATAGAGAAATTTATTTTAAATTATTTTCAACAAATCCAAATATTTCATCTATTAATATTTTCAGGACACTATTGGCCTATTCATCGCTAACTGAAAAAACTAACCCCTACAAAAAATAGTTTAAAATTTCGCAGTATGAGAGCACATTATCAATCTAAGATGTGCTTCAGTTCTTTAGAAACAAATCCCCTATTACCAGAGGTGACAGAATGCGGATGGAAATTTGAGGAGGCAGGTGATATCCAAATCATCCTCAATTTTAACAACACCAGCATAAAAGTGATACTTTTCATGGCGCGCTCGTGTTTAACAGCCGAACGGAGTGAGGCTGGTAATAGAGAGCAAGCCATGAAAAGTAACTTTTCCTCCAAATAAAATATGCTGTTTTTTCTTCAAATGTCGACAAATTAATGCAAAAACATCTCTTTTTAATAGTAATAATATCTAATTATTATTAAAGATAAATGGGTTCGCAAGGCGGCTTAGACCACGGTCGTAGGTGGCCTTGCTTAGACCGGTGTCGGTGAATATTATAATGTAACATAAAGCTGTCAGTGGACACTGTCAACAATAATTATTTTTTTAAGATTGCGTCTCCGATTGCGTTTTAATTCCGTATTGATAAGTAGTTATTGAGTAAGTTCGATTAAATAATAACCAATTTGTTCCTAAACTAGTGATTTTTAGAAATGCAGTCACAAATTGAGTGATAAATACAAATTGTAGTTTAATAAATCTTGAGTTGTTGACGCTTATTTTGTTGTCTGTTTGTATTGTCTATGTTGCTATGACAACACTTTTACCTCCGCCGGCGGAAAAGTGAAAAGTAAAGCTTCGGCGGAGGAAAAACGAAACTTCACGGCCGCCTACACAGTCGAGTAATGACGGATTTACTGACGTTTGAAGAAAAAAGTATTTATTGCATGTGGATGTAAAAAAAGGTAAATTATTATTAGATGAAATAGGTACATAATAAAACTCAATCAAATAATTTTTTATTAGATTGTATGGAAGCAAGCTTGTAGACGCAGAAGATATTAAATAGGTTGCATAGGATCATGCAAAAAATACTGGAAGGCAATATTGAAGTCATTGTGTCTATTCCTGCAGGAGATACAGACACTGAAGATAAATAGATTTTGTTATTATAAAGATTTTTTACATTTTCAGTTTTTCTATTCTGAATAAAAGCTAGTCTTTTTTTAATAGCAGTTGCATTAAGTATACGATTTTTTTTCTACTTCGTTATTACCTAGCAACGTATAGGAAAAATAAATTTCAGTATAATCGAAAATGTCTTCATTGACTTTATTCAATTAATAATAGCTATTATTATTATTATTAGTATTCTAACCCGTGATGGTGTAAAAGCACTTATTGTATTGTACAATAGGCGCGAGAGAGACGAAGCTATGAAGAAAAGTGAGATACGAGAGTGCTCGGGAAGCGAGAGATCGGCCGGTCGCTGCTTGAAGAAAATTACTTTTTTACATTCAATTCTATTTTTCCATTACCATTTGCGAAAAAAAATGTATTCATGCACCCGTGTATTCTAAATACTTAAGGCAAACTTTTTGCAAGAATAAAAATTTTTGATTTGAGCCTTAATTTCGGAGAGAATGCGAGGTGAATACAAAAATGAGTATATTTCAGTCAGATTTTGCCCAGGTTTGAAGAGAGATATTTCAATTTTTTGATTTATTTTGCCATAAGGCCAATGTAATCTGCATATTTCAAGCAATGATAAAAAATATAATTCGTACAAAAATGTAGATGAATTATACATGAAAACATTCATAATTTAATATCCTACACGTTCATATAATAATCACGATTTTTAGGTATACTGCCCTTTCGCCCGTTCAGAATTTTTATTACCTTCGGAATGGGAATTAATATAATAAAGCCATCATTCTGTGAAAATTTCAGCTTGTAACCCCGAGGTGCCCACAGAAGTCAAAATAAGTTATAAGTAGCACTCTACTATTCTACACGGGCAGTTAAAACGCGACTGTTTTGCCGCCAGGGTTGCCAGACCGTTTGGCTCGATTTCCCCAGTCGAAATTTAAAAATTTCTCAACTTTGGGACTTTTTGAAAAAAATCCCTCAAAAAATAATTTTGTTGTTTTCGTAGATTAAGATATGTTATTCCTGGATTTTAATAATTTTTCGTGGCTAAAATATTTTCCCCATATCTCTCAAATACCCCCAAAATAAGCTCTGCTACAAATAAAGCCTCAAGAACTAGAAAATATTTAATGCAAATAAAAGCTGCTTTGTCCAGGAAATTTTTTATTTTTCAAATGAACGAGAACTTATAACCCACAGTAAAAACAAGATTAAAAAAGAGAAGGTGTGTGCTTAAGACCATACGACAGGAGTGAAAATTCCAATAAAGCGTTATTAAAAGCTAAATAAAAATAAGAAAAAAGTTTCTTGAAAGAAGGCTTCGAGCATCGAACCCGATACGTCTAGCACCATTATCCACCACCTCACTTGCAGGTTTTTGTCGAAAACGAGTATATGGACCGGTATAATACATATTTATACATTTGTACGGGCCTAAAGGCGTTTGCAACTTCAAAAATATAATATTTCTTGAACTGATTAGTATATTTAACCTAAGATTGTATTATTTCCCTAAAGTTAAATAACGATAAATTTCTTTAAAAGTATATAAAACCACTTGGTGGATTAAATATTTTTATGCCGCAACTATAGATGGCGTCAGCGCAGCTCGGACATAAATTACAGGCTGTAATTAGGAGAAAACAGATGTTATGGGAGTGAGTGCCACAGTGATGCAGTGCGCGTGGAGGCGGGCCAAATCCTGGAAACATCTGCCTTGAAAGTATCTGTAAAACAAGGACATATCGGCCACATGTTTGCGGTATTTCAGACTATCCACATTCCCGATCAACTCCGGGTCACCGACGAGACACGCAGCCCTCTTCTGAATGGAATCCAGCAGCTTTAGGGTGTGCTTTGATGCGGCACTCCAGATGTGTGAGCAATATTCTAAGTACGGTCTTATTTGCGCTTTGTAGAGCAAGAGCAACTGCTGCGGTGTATACAGTTTTTTGTTGCGAAATAGCGTACCAAGTTCTGCGAGGCTGATTTTGCGATGCTAGCAACGTGGTCATGCCAGGACATATTGCTGTTGACCGAGCCACTCAGGAGTCCGATTTACGCGGATGAAAGAATGGCCGATCCTGCCATAATGATGTCGGAACCCGCCGTATTGGTCTTCTTGGTAAACGCGGCTGCTTGAGTCTTTGCTGCATTGAACTAGACCAAATTTCTGTCGCCCCAAGTTTGAACTCTCTCCAAGTCTTGATTAACTGTTGTAATCTGCTCCAGTCTGCAGTGATAAGTCTCATTATCTGGTAAGGTTTTTTATGATCTAAATTGGGAGACAAGGGTACTGTCATCGGCAAAACTTTAAACAGGATTATTCGTTTCGGTCAGCAGGTCATTAAGGAACAGATTTGGAGAAAGTATTGCGCCCGGACGCACTCCCGCGTTAATGGTGAATGTGTCTGAGATGTGTCCATCAACTGCAACGTGCAGAGATCAGTTCTTAAGGATACTGGCAAGCCAGCTGCAGACAGAGGCTGACAGCCCGAAGGACGGCAGTTTGTTGAGCAATCCGCCATGCCAAACTCTGTCGAATGCCTTCGGAATATCGATTGAAATGGCTCAAGACTCTCCGTAGTTCTCAATTGCCCTACTCCATACATCACTGACAGGCCAATATATCTTCTGTCGATCTCTCTTTGCGAAAGCCGTATTGATGATCACTGATTATTCTGTTGTTCTCAAGGTATTTGAGTAGATGCTGATTGGCTACACGTTCCATTACTTTAGAGATTATTGGAAGCAAGGCAATTGGGCTATAGTTTGAGGGCGTGGTTTTCTTGCCTTTTTTGGATTTTAGTAGTTGCTGATTGGCTACATGTTCCATTAGTTTAGAGATTATTGGAAGCAACGCAATTGGGCGATAGTTTGAGGGCGTGGTTTTCTTGCCTTTTTTCGAACAGGTTGCACTCGAGCGACTTTCTAAGAAGCCGGGTAAATCCCTTTTCGGTAAGACAGAGGAAAGAGTGAGGAAAACGGATGTTAGCTCGTTGGCGCAGTTCTTCAACACGATGACAGGTATTCCGTGCGGTCCTTATGCCTTTTGCGTATCTACTTCTTTAAGGATTTTACGAATATCACGGTGATGAAACTTGACTTCTGCCATGGTAATGTTCGATATGGTGGGAAGAGCCTTGCCTTGGTGGATCTCTAAGGTAGAGTGCGATGAAAACATTTTGGCGATCATGTTTGCTTTTTTGCGTTTTTGTAAAATTTTTACATACTGCCTTTGCCACCGACCAGAAATTCTTGGAGCCACTGGGGCATTCCAAACGTTTATTCCTGATCCTTTCATTGTGTTTGTCCTTAGTTTCGTCGATCGCACGTTTGCATTAGTTTCTCGCTTCGACAAAATAATTGCGATTTTCAGCGGATTTTGCTGCCAGTACGTGTAGGCTTGCTGTTTCCTACCTACAGCTCTTTCGCATCTTCTATCTAACCAGGGCTTTCCTTTTGACGGTATCTTGATGGAATTTACGATGTAGGCTTCCATTCCTGAGGAGATTACATGGGTAATCCCTTCGCAGCAGACTGACGGGTCGTCAGTACCAAAGACAGGGTGGCGAATTCGCCCCTCTCAGAGATTCGAGTTAGTTCGTCTACAAGTTGAGTAAGCCTGCAGCTGATGGCAAATACTTCAGCTTCTGTACCTTCGTTGTCGGTCTTGTTGTGATGTTTGAGCCAGTTGGTGTTGTTGACATTGAAATCTCCCAGAACGATTATTTCTGAATTGGGGTGATCGACCTGTATTGAGTCAAAACTGACCGCTAGTGTTGTAAAAACGCTTTGGTAGGATCTAACCTATAAACTTGATTAATCCCTTGGTGGTGAACTATAGTCACATGACGTCAAGGTTGGTCGGTTCGAGTGTTTCCTTGCGGTTTATCATTGATTGATTGATTGATTTATTGATTGGTTTTGAGTTTGATAGTGCGCCGATATCAGAGATCATTTAGTGCTAGGGATTTTTAGGCAAATTTGTTAGTGGACAGGTGAAAACCATTTTTTTTTGTTTGAGAGAGAGAGATAAGAAACATAATATGCTAATCATTAGCAGTTGATGATAGACTTGGCTGTGAAGGGGTAAAATTTCCTATGAAAGGTAAAGTTTTTATTATTTACAAAGCCTCATGACATGTTTAACTGTGAGAGTACCCGATAGGCTATGGATGTTGTAGGTGCAGGAGATTCTTACTTCAGGAGGAAGAAATGTGTTAAATGAAAAGAAGCTAGAACTATCATTTTTCAGGTAAAATTCTTAAAGGGACGATTGTTCTCGAATAATGTAGTTTAATATTTCAGACCGATTGTTGAACGTTGTTGAAAAGCGATTAAAGGTAATGTTTAAATTCTTTTATCTACAACCTACATAGTAAGAGCTAATGACGTCATTCATTTTCACTTATTTGAGATATTACATCATTAGTTACTTAAGCAACTGATTACTTCACTGCTGATCTAATGGGTTCTTATTTCGTAACTCAATTTTGAATAATCCATTTGACACAATGTGTCAAAATAAGAATTTTGACTTTTTGTAATTAAAATTAAAATTAAGCTTATAGAAGATAGATAGTAGATAGAAGAGTTGTACATTTAACGCTCATACCGCATTTATAATGAAAAATGGCATGATCAACAAATCAGCCTCTTGGTTTTCTTCAATGCTCGAATATCGTAGAACTTAATGAAACCAAACAGAAATATTTCTTTGAAAATAAATTGATAGGAGATCGAAAATCTGAACAATAAATGTATAAAAGTTCATAGCTTTGAGTGAGCTTAAAAAGGTGGATAAAATGTATAATTTATTGTAGGAATAGGCTTTCATTATGCTTTAAACCTTACGTTTGGGAATAACTTTCAGTAAAATAAGTAAATAAAAAAGAGGGAAATACATTTAAATTTGCGGTTGATGTTTCCTATATAGTGAAGGCGGCTCCATCTCCTGATTGACTTTTACCCTTCTGTTGATAATAAGAGAATATCATAACTGTATTTCTCTAAAATAACATAGATAGAAGGACAATAATATGTGAGCAAAGAGGCGATTTTCAAATCTTTTTTGTTTTGGTATTGCTCTTTGCTTTTTACAGTTAATTAAATTTTCGATCGAAGAATGTCGTTTGATAAAGTAGAGAATTGACTTTCTGTCCTGATAGCGAGCGCGGTTTTTTGGAGATCACCATCGAACAGTAGATCTATAAGGAGAAATATAAGTTCTCGAAAAGAAAAGATATACAGCCGAAAGGATGTCAGGATTCCTACGATGCCAGACTCGATGCCAGAGGATGTAACATGTCGTATTGGAGATCCTGTAGGATAGTGGAATTACAAATTACCAAATCCATAGTAGAATGGGTACCAAAAGCGGTTGGTTGGTTGGTTAAAAGGTTGAGCAGTTGGGCGTTGATGATATTTTTAAACTTTTTGCGATTAGGTGTATTGAATCCATAGAGGTTTATTGGCCTTGAAGTAACCTAGCAAAAGGATGGGAGAAGAGGTTGCCTATAGTCTATTTCTAAATGTCTGATAGCACAGCGAAAAGGGTTAACAATTAATTGTGTTTTTACTATATTATATTTTGTAATCACCAGTTGTAATTATATTGTCATTATACTAAGTTAAAAAAATAAAAAAAAAAATAAATAAAAAATATTTATTTCCTATAGACTTACAATTCTAAGTAAGTATGGGATATTGTCAAGGACAGTCACAACAAAATGTATATAAACAGCAAATTACAAACAGTAAATCACCACAAACATCACCAGCAAATCATCAGCATTATCAGCTTTGCACAATAATTCAAACAGCTTCCATTATGAAAGATTGCTACTTAGGTACTCCCCAATAGAATAAAAATTTTTACTGTAATAAATTTTTTTATAGTTTTATTGAATTTCAGATCACCAGAGATTTGTTTAATTCGCACAGGTAATTTATTATATAGCTTGAAAGGCAATATTAAAGGGCTATTTGCCGCAGTCGGTAACCGATGTTGAGGTATAATTAAATTAAAGTTCTGCCTTAGGCCATCATGATCAGCAACTCCCCTAGTTAGTCCGACGTTGGGTAAATTCGCTCTCGCATATTTTGTGGCTTGGTATAAAAATAATGAAGAGAACGCTGGAATTCCCAATCGTGGAAAAAATTGGCGACATCAAAATTGAGGAGGCTTAAAGAGCATACTCCTTACTATTCTTTTCTGCTGAACAAATATCTCAGGTGCTCTCGTCGCATTACCCCAGGCCAGAATAAATGAGAGTAGTAAAGCTTCAGTAGATCAAGGTCCACCTTAAAGCGCAGCTGCCGTATAACAAATGCGTAGACGTCTAACCTTTTCAAAACATGGTCCACTTGGCATGGCTATGAAAGCTTAGCATCCATAAAAACTCCCAAAAACTTCAGAAACGTCCGCCTCTCAATTATTTGGTTATTAACCTTGACAAGAAGAGCTTTATTCAAGTCCCTTAACGAGAAAAGCATTAGCTCCGTTGCAAATTGTTACCGTTATGCTATTATAATCATTAATGGTACCTGATCGCTTTATGGTTACGAACACGGCCAATTTATACCTGTAAAAATATATTTATGTATACCTGTCAAAAATGGCGTGCATTCAGTATTCCTGTGACTGTTGATTTGCAAACATGGAGATATTCATTCCAAGCAAGATAAAAGGTATTCTTGATTTAAGAGCGAAAACTATACTTTTAAAAGTTCATGATTTCTTTGTGCATCCAGATACCTATGCTACTGTGAGAAGTCTAGATACGAAATGTTCGAATGTTACGGGAGTTGATTTATAGAGTTCTGAAAGAGAGAATAAGTGGAACAGTTTGTGGGCCCAAAACATCTACGGGGAGGAAGCCATAGGTTGTTGATTACTGTTCTAGAAGCATAATAAGGAGACATGTGCACGCCTTTTATTTGAGTAAGGAAATACCAACTCTCGATAAAATTCAGAAAGTTGTAAATGAAGACGAAAACTTGCCGGTCATGAGAAGAAAGAAACTTTGGACTACTTTAAAGGAAATTAGTGTTGCCTACGAGACAAGACGAGACGAGACTTTGCCTCGGAATAAAAGTCTCGTCTCGCCTCATGTCTCGCGCGAGAGTCTCGCAAAGATCTCGCAAAAGTCTCGCAAAATATTCATGTTTCCTGTGTAAATGAAATAAACAAATACAATCAGTTGAAATTTTTATTTTAATGAACAAAAACATAATAATCTAACAAGAAAACAAAAATAGGAAAAAAACGAAAAGCGATCATAGATACATGAAATACAAAAATCAGTTCTAAATTTTATTTCAACGAACAAAAACAAAATACAGAGAAAAAAACGAAAATATATTATGTAGTGTGTGTCGCTTTTCATGAATCCTCCCTAATATCTCAGATATTAAAAATGCGACTTTTTCTCAAACTTCGTCGGTGATAATTATTGTATGTTGGGAAATGAATAATTTGTCATCATATACAATTTTATTTATCATTGGCGTCTGGTAAGTAAGAGTAAAAATGGGATAGATTTTCACCAACTTACATAATTGAGGTGTTTGGGTGGATTCACGAAAAGTATATAATCATGTAACTTGGTCAACTTATTGAACAATATTTTTATTTTTAACCCAGTCATTTAAACATGTTTTCTTATAGTTCAAGAAGCCCGGGAAAACAGCCTTTCTGCCGGTACAGATGTGACTTGGACGCTGAGAAAATCCCTCGCCATCGCACTCAGGACCGGAAGCTGAGAATCATGGTCTTTTGACCATTGTAGTATATTTGTTGTCTTGTCACATCGTGGCAAGGAAATATAGTATTGAAACTCCTCCATCACTGCTTCGCTATGCGATGATGATATGACCTGATACAGAGCATCAAATACAATTTCAAAATTTGAGTTTAAAAAGTCTTTGTCATGATCAAGTTCTGAACTTTTCAGTGTCTCTGTTTTTTTTTTATTTTTCACCTTCAAATTTTGAAGAATAAATTTTGAAAATTTTTTCAAATTTTTCGAGGCTGGTTTTCTGCAATTCTTTAGCCCACGTGGTAGCGTCAAAAGTTTCTAACTTATGCCAAGAGTTCAAAATTAAGACTACGATATATATCCAATTAGTTTTTTGGTAGTGTTTTAGAATTTTATCACGGGCTGCGTGAAAAACCATAATAAGCTCTTCTACCACTCTGTTTCGGTCGGCTTTAAGGTCCCATTCAAGAATTTTACCTTCAAGTTTGTCAATTAACAGATTGATTGATACAATAGCCATTGGCAACGTAGCATATTTTTCCCCTTGTAGTTTTTTTTTAATTTTAAAGTTTATCAAAAAATTATGGACTTCTTCAAGTGTTGCCCATTCATTTTCTGTGACTGCGAATTTTTGTAGATCTGCATTTTGACATAAGAAATTGAGGCCGTTTTTACATTTCAGTGCAACTGCTAGCATGTCATCACTGGAATTCCACCGTGTGCATACATCTAACACAGGGGTAAGATTACTTGCATCCCCAGTTGCTTCACAGGCACCTCTAAATCTTATTAAAAGTTGGTCTAAACTTTTGATTTTTGAAAAAACAAGTCTTATTTTGCAACTTGCGTTAGAGTTGTCATCAATCTCTTCAATGTGATTTTCTATGTCATTTTCGTCACTGCTATCATCAGAGTCATCACTAATTTGTTCTTCGATAAAGGTTGCTGTAGTCGTACTCTCTAATTTTAAAGTCTTGAACAAATCTTGCACAACTAGGTTTAATATATACCCAAAACACCTAAAGTGACAGTCTTCTATATTCAATTGTGGTATAAGGGTCTGAAGCTCTTCGATAAAAGTTATTTTTGCTGAAGCATTGTCAACTGTTATACCTTGCATTTTATTAGTTAATTGGTTTTCTTTGAGGCATTGATAGAAAGTTCCTGCGATATCTTTCTCTGTATGTTTTCATAGAGAAGATACAAAATCCAGGATTATAGATTGCAATTGCCACTAGTCATCAATGTAATGACAAGTTATGCCACAGTAAGATCTTCATTCAAAAAATATGTTTCAATAACATTCGCGATAATTAGAATAATTAATTATATATTTGCCGGATACTTCGAGATTTTTGCGAGACTCTCGTGCGAGATGTGAGACGAGACTTTTTGAGAGTTTCGTCATGTCTCGCAAGGAAAATTGAAAGTATCATCTCGAGTCTCGTCTCGAAAGCGAGACGAGACGATACGAGATTCTCGCAAACAAGCATATCGTAGGCATCACTAAAGGAAATGAACTTCTCGTGGGAAAAGGGCAACCGAAAGTCTGCACTCATTGACAGAGAGGACATAATTCTTTGGAGGACAAAAGACAAGGATTACCATGAAGAAATGACGGCTGATGATTTTGAAGATTACTTTTCCGAAATAATAACCTTACTTCCAGAAAATTTTGTCATAGTTATGGACAACATTAGTTATCATTTGAGATTAGTAGAAAAATTGCCAACCACTTCTTGGCGGAAAGAGGACATTATAGGTTGGTTGTCTCGAAAAGGTATTTCATTCGAAAACAGAATGTTGAAAAAGGAGCTGGTACAAATAGTTAGGGAAAGCAAATCACAGTTTAAAAAATACGTTACTGACGAAATGGCTAAAGCGCGTGGAATGTTGGAATATGTGCTTCGGTTGCCACCCTACCATTGTGAATTGAATCCCGTTGAACTTATATGGGCACAAATAAAAGGATTTGTAGCTCGGAACAACACAACGTTTAAGCTAAAAGACGTGCGAGAACTTATGAATATATCGATAATACAAATCTCTGCCGAAAACTGGACGAATGCCATAAACCACGTCATAAAAAGGAGCAAAAAATGAGGTCCGTTAACCTACCCCCCCCCCCTCTCCCCCGCATTGATTTGTTTCTTCAAAACGCTAGCACAGGACCTTGAGATCTAGCACGACCTAGCACAATTTGTTTTAGAGCTAGCACACTCATAGTAATAAGGATATCCTCTAATTTTTTAGGGGGGGGGGCTAGGTTAATGCTAGCCCCCCCGCACCTTTTTTAATTGTAATACTGGCCAGCACAGCTTCTTTGGAGCTAGCACAACTAGAAAAAATGCTAGCACAACTACATTTTTGAAAATAATAGACCACAAATGCGGGGGGGGGGGCTAAGTTAACGTTTGGGTTCTTTTGAGGGTTGGTAAAGATAATTGTTATGCACAGCAAGCTAGCACAACCATTTTGAGAGCTAGCACACTCCTACAGTTGAATATATAGGGGATGGGGTGAATTTTTGCCCCTCAGCTAATATTTTTCCGTCAAATTGCTAGCACAGCAAGCTTAGACCCAGCACAGGCTAGCACAAACATTTTAAGAGCTAGCACACCCCTACAGTTGAATATATAGGGGATGGGATGAATTTTTGCAGGCCGCCTTTCAGTTATTATTTTTCCGCCAAATTGCTAGCACAGCAAGCTTAGACCTAGACAAGCTAGCACAAACATTTTGAGAGCTAGCACACCCCTACAGTTGAATATATAGGGGATGGGGTGAATTTTTGCTGGCTGCCACTCAGCTAATATTTTTCCATCAAATTGTTAGCACAGCAAGCTTAGATCTAGCACAGGCTAGCACAATTATTTTGAGAACTAGTACATTTCAAGAGGGTTGTTTGATTAAAGGGATACATTTACATCATACCACAATAAAAATAAAATTTTCAAAAGCATATACAGGGTGGTAAAAAAAATATATATATTTGTTAAATTTCTCCGCTATTTAGCGTCAGACGAAAAATTGCATAAAACACTTTTTATTCCAATTTAGGAGGTGTATCATCAACTTCAATACATTTTCTCCAAAAATTTCATAATTTTTGAGATATTCGCGAGAAAGTTCGAAAAACGAAAGCACATCCTTTTTTAATTTCGACGACTCAAGTATAGGTTAAACGCCATCAAAATACATATTTTTGGTAACAAGTATTTTTGTCGTATCCCTTGTTGCTTTCGAGTTATGATTTTGCTCGCTTTGGGGCCGCTATCTCAAAAGCTAAGAATATTGTTCTTTTTTTTCGTAAAGAACTTTTTTGTTTGTCTTTGTGTCCTCTACCTAAAATCAAAATTTGAAGTCGGAAGAAAAGGTTTCGGCTCCTACTGGTCAAAATAAAGGTGAGGTTGATATGAAAATACGGTTTTGTCCGTTTTGCCGATATTCGTATATTTAATACCGGAACCTACCGGTTAAAAACGCGCGACTTAGGTTCCATTCAGGGGTTATGATTTAGGGGCCAAATGGAAAATATTGACATTTTTTAAATTTCGATATGGATTAATTAAGGTTCCTCTAGGCTCCTACCACGAAACATAATCAGCGGTAGGTTCCTGACGAGGTTGAATTCGAACTCAGGACCGTCCCTAACTATCTAACCCAAATTTCAGCCCTCCCGGCCTAACGATAGCAAAATTAACTATTTAGGAACCCCTATAGGACACTTAGAGATTTTTTTGGGTGGTTCCGGCCGCCCCCCTTTGTTCCTGTCCGATTACGGACCCGCTAGTTCAAAATTTACAACAAAAACGGGTGAGAGCCGGATTTCCGGTAGGTTCCAAATTCGAAAAAATCGTCCCCTAAATATAAAAATACGCCCGGAAACGTTTTTCTTCGAATCAATATTTAGGGGTCGAAAACGACGGCTTTCCATTTTTTAAAATTTGGGCATTTGTAAGTATGAGCCGCGGATCGAAAATCGCAGATATTGCTTTTAAAGTCTCGCACGTGAGGTGAATAATTTTAGGTCCGTTCACTTGCCCCCC
>MU182812.1:41200-71289 GCA_016904865.1 Pissodes strobi | reverse complement strand
TTTCATTGCCGTCTTCTTCAAAGTTTAGTTCTTGTTTGAGTTGTTCTACGTATTGCTGTTGTTTCACTTCCTTCTGTATTTCATCCCGATTCCACTGTGAGTTAGTTGCCATCGTTCTCTTAGGATCTTGTCGTGATATTCTGATTCTGACCTTCGCACGGACTAGGTAATGGTCTGTGTCTCCATCTATTCCTCTGAGGCTTCTGACATCTAGTATGTTACTTCCGTGACGTAGATCCACAGCAATATGGTCGATTTGGTTTCGAGTGATGTGGTCATTTGATACCCAGGTGTGTTTGTGGATGTTCTTTTGTGGGAACATAGTCGACTTTATAAGCAAATTGTTGGACGCAGCTGTTTCTATGAGTCTTTGGCCACTATCATTAGATACGTCATGAAGGCTGTGCTTGCCTATCGTTGGTTCAAAATTAGGTTCTTTGCCTATCTTTGCGTTAAAGTCACCGCAGAGTAGTAGCATGTCATGACTGGGGGTAGTGTCGATTATCCTTTCAAGAGAGTCGTAGAAGGCATCTTTTATATTTTCATCTTTCTCTTCCGTTGGTGCATGAGCCGAGATTATTGAGATGTTATACCATTGTCCCTTAAGTCTGATGTAACATACCCTTTCATTTATTGGTTCAAACTTTAATATATTCTGGACCAATTCTTCTCTAACCACAAACCCCGTACCCAACTCGTGCTTTCCTTGTTCGTTGGTGCTAAAGAATATGACAGATTTGCTTATTTTTATGTTCCCGTTCTCCGGCCATCTTATTTCTTGGACTGCTGTTATGTCCATTCCAATCATTTCTAGCTGCTGTACCGCACTTGTGCAAGCTCCGGGTCTATACCAGCTCTGTACATTCCAAGTTCCAATATTCATAGTCCTTTTCCATTGCGTATGAGTTGAAGTTGAAGTTGTCGTAACTGGGTTTCTTTTACGAGGGTGGGTAGTTGGCCCTCCGCTCAACCCTCCTCCTTTATCCGGGCTTGGGACCGGCACATTCCCTGGATAGACTACTCGGTTCATCCATCCAGAGATGGGGCGGAGTTGTATATTAATAGGGTATTAAGTTGACACATTTTAACATAAATATTGACACATTGTCTTCACGTTTTAGTGACATAACCATAGTCTGTCTTTCACGCGACCTGGTATAAATAAAAAGGAAAAGTGTGGACTTTGTTGAAATTAAACATCGGAAGTCGATAGAGCAATGACAACTGTATAAAAATGTCATATAAATTTGTCGGTATTGTTTATAGTTAAGCTTAAAAAAATTAATGAAGCATTATAAGGCTACAAAAAGGTTTGATCTTTTAACGTTTTTCTCCAAATAAATTTGCTAAATTTGCAGTTATTTAGTTATGAAATAAGCATAAAGTATAATAATAATATAATACAGCGATGCAGTCCATAAAATTAATCTAGTACATTTTAGCGTCAATAGTCTAATTTTAAATGAAATTATTTAATTTATTCTGATCTTATTTGTCACAAATACATCAAAACTAACTATAAACAATACCGAAAAATTTATATATTTTTTATAAAGTTGTCATTGCTCCATCGACTTCCGGTTTTTAATTACGACAAAATCTACACTTTTCCATTTTATTTATACCAGGTCGCGTGAAAGACAGAATATGGTTATGTCACTAAAACGTGAAGACAATGTGTCAATATATATATGTTAATGCAAATTTAGTCGTCGATTCAACTTTCGGTTAGTTTCACTTATTCTCAACTTATTTTAGTCATTTGAAGCGGTTCCGATAAGTTATAATCAATTTTAATAGATCTGGTTAGTTTGGGTTAGTCGTCCAATCAACTTTCAGTTAATTTCACTTTATCTCAACTTATTTTAGTCATTTGAACCGGTTCCGATACGTTACAATCAATTTTGATAGATTTGGTTAGTTTGGGTTAGTAGTCCAATCAACTTCCGGTTAGTTTCACTTATTCTCAACTTATTTTAGACATTTTAAGCGGTTCTGATACGTTATAATCAATTTTAATAGATTTGGTTAGTTTGGTTTTCTTCCGGAATCCTCATTTTACCCGGGCTATATGCCCTGAAAATTTCAGCCCCCTAGCTATACTGAAACATTCCTAATTCAAGGGGCGTTTCACTTTGAAAAGCGTTTCACTTTGATAAGCGTTTCATTTTTTCTGACTTTACCCTCGCTAAAGAAGTCACTTCACTAATAATTATCACACAAACAAACCAAAGGAAACTGACGTTCACGCAAAAATTTTCAGTACTAAACAAATCTCGGACTAACCTAAACTGACAGTTGGCCGGTTTATCTCCCACTCCAAATTTTTGGGCGGAATTTATGTTGTCGCTTCTCTGCGGTTGTTATTCTCTGCTATTTATTTAAAAAAAGTAATTTTTTTTCGGTTTTTATTTATGTCATAACTATAAGAAAGTAGTTTTAAAGTATTTGGGGATCTAAAAGTTACAACAATTTAATGAAATAAAATATCATCGATTTTTTACATCAAAATAAATTTCAAAAATACATTCAATTTAGTAGGAAAATTTTAAGCATAATACTAAAACTATACTACATCTATCATATAAACAAAAGTATGTAGAAAACTTTTTTTTTTCTTATTTCTTAAATAAATTATATTATTTCGATGCACATTTCTTTTTAGAAAACTTCTTTATACTTTCATTAAGTTTTGGTAATACTGCCTGATAATATTCCCTATCCTGTTTTGGCTCGTGTAATAGCTTCTTATTTTGATGCAGGGATTTTGGCTTGGTTTGAGATATCTTCAAATTTGAAAATATCTTATAAGTTGCCTACAGATTTTCCTTGTATTTCGTTTTAGTTTGATAATTTTAAATTCTTCGCTTTCGTGTGACGTTTTATAGCCCATAGTTCGATAGCCTTTTGTTGCTTCAAAAGCGGTAACTTTGTTGTAAGGAATGTCAGTATAATTATAACAACCTGTTAATTAATACTGGTAATCGTAACAATCTCATACTCATTTGAATTATCTTTTAAAGCTTTTTGGTATTAATTTTTGTTAGAACTCGTAACAGAGAAACTGATTAATAGAATTCTACTTTACTTAATACTCTTTAGAAAAGGAGGTTTTTTCAGCTTTTTGGACCGTTTTATTAAATTATTGTTACTAAATGGCCAACGTTTCGGCACTAGTTTGTGCCATCATCAGGGCTGCAATAAGAGAGAAAAAATTGTTTAGTTATCGTGATCGGGCCTGATACATTAAGTATTGATTATTTGTGAAATTAAAAACTAACTAGGTTGTACAGAATTATGAGGTATACCTATAGAACACGTTTGAGTCATTTAATTGATGGGTAAAACATGAAAAAACTGAAATTGAAAAGAAAAAGGAAGTCCGTTAAACAAACTCACCCAGCAACCTAGAGTTGGGCATAAATGAAATGCCTTGTTGAACCCATAGGGATCACAACACGTACACAAAAAAAAAACAATAACAAACACCGACAGCAGTTGCTCAGGTACGTTCAAGGCTTACTAAATTTAATAGATACAGCAGGTTAGTGAAGGAAAAGATCGATAATATTAGTAGCAGGAGATGGACCGTTCGCAAATTAGGACAATTAAAACGTTTTTATGAGGTTGTTATAGACAATATTTAAATTTTGGGTATCAGTATTTAAATTAACTGTGTATGGGTGTTTTTGGATATATGCCATTTCCAAAAAACAATCTTTTCTTTAAATTAGCCTCCTTCCCCAATATCGTGGTATTTGAAAAATCAAAATTGTGCCCTTCTGAAAAATGGTGAACAGCTAGTCCACTTTTAGGGTTATCAGCATATATAATATTGCAGTCTCGTTTGTGTTGAGATAATCTTTTTTGAAGGTGTTGAGTTGTTTGCCCTATATATGTAAATTGGCAATTACTGCATGGCACTTTGTATATTACGTCCCGTTGTTGTAGTAAGGGCACTGGATCTTTGATTCTTGAAAAAAGGCCTCTGACTGTTTTTATATTATAGAAAGCAATTTGGGAATTTGCAGAAGAGAGCTTTTTTGAAAGGCATTCTGATAGTTCCTTAATGTAGGGGATTTTTAAAAACTTTTTGTTTGTTGTAACTGTGGACACATTTATTTGATTTTGAGTTTGATTGGAATTAAAAATATTATTTATAAGAGAGTTTGGGTAACTGTTCAAAAGTAATGTTTCGCGTAATTGAGTAAGATTCTTTTTCCAAAATTGTTGATCTGAGAGTTTAAATACTTTATGTTTGTATTGTTTTACTATATTAATTTTTTGATGTATAGGATGACAAGATTTATAATTAAGAATTCTGTTTGAACTGCTAGGTTTTTTATACAAGTCGCAGATAATTGCCCCATTGGTATTTATTACCATGATATCTAAAAAGGGAATACAATAGTCTTTTTCAACTTCTAAAGTGAATTGTAGCTTAGGATCTATGCTATTAAAAGTATCTAAAACATAGTCCATTCTGTTGGAGGGGATGGTTGTAAGGGTGTCATCAACATATATAAAAAGGAATGGGAGGGGGAAATCTAGAAGGGTGGTTACGGTTTCAGCCACATGGTTCATGATTAAATTCGCCAATATTGGACTAAGTGGGTCTCCCATTGGTGTACCAAAGCATTGTTTAAAAAAATTTCCTTTGTATATAAAAAAGCTAGCATTAAAAATGAAGTTGACGAGTTGTTTAAATGATTCTTTATCAATGACAGTGTATTGTGAAACAGAAGTCCAAGTAGAGTCAATTATTTGTAAAACCAAGCTTCTGGGTATGTTTGTAAACAATGACTTAACATCCAGTGAAACTAAAGAATAACCTGTTGGAATTGTGTGGTTTTTTAATTTTTCAACCACCTCAAACGAGTTCTTTACATTAAATTTAAATTGAGGAATGAGATTAGAAAGAATGTTATTAAGGAATTTAGACAAATTATAAGCTGGTGAATCTATGCATGAAACTATAGGTCGTAAGGGTCTGTTATTTTTGTGTAGTTTAGGTAAACCGTATATCCGCGGTGCTAATGCATTATTATTTTTTAATATTTTGCTAGTACGTTCATCAATAAAATTATTATCTTTGAGCATATTCACCAGTCTATTATTTTCTGTCTGGTACTTATTTGTAGGGTCTTTTGTTAATTTTAAGTATGTTTCCTCATCGTTTATTAAATGTGACATCTTTTCTTCGTATTCCACTCTCTCAATTATTGCCGTTGCATTACCTTTATCTGCTGGTAAAACTAATAAATTAGGGTTATTTTTTAGGAAAATTTTTGTTTGAATATATTCTTTTTTCAAAAAAATTTTTGTAGAAAAATTATTTTTGAGTTTTTGTAAATGGTTAGTTATAATATTGGTTGACTGTGCGCGAACAATTTCTTTGTCTACTATATCCGGATTTTGTTCTATGCAGTACTCTACATCAGTCAATAATTTCAGAGTGGGAATTTCGGAAAAACTTGGACCTATGGAAAACTTGCGAAAAATTTGCGAACGGTCCATCTCCTGCTACTAATATTATCGATCTTTTCCTTCACTAACCTGCTGTATCTATTAAATTTAGTAAGCCTTGAACGTACCTGAGCAACTGCTGTCGGTGTTTGTTATTGTTTTTTTTTTGTGTACGTGTTGTGATCCCTATGGGTTCAACAAGGCATTTCATTTATGCCCAACTCTAGGTTGCTGGGTGAGTTTGTTTAACGGACTTCCTTTTTCTTTTCAATTTCAGTTTTTTCATGTTTTACCCATCAATTAAATGACTCAAACGTGTTCTATAGGTATACCTCATAATTCTGTACAACCTAGTTAGTTTTTAATTTCACAAATAATCAATACTTAATGTATCAGGCCCGATCACGATAACTAAACAATTTTTTCTCTCTTATTGCAGCCCTGATGATGGCACAAACTAGTGCCGAAACGTTGGCCATTTAGTAACAATAATTTAATAAAACGGTCCAAAAAGCTGAAAAAACCTCCTTTTCTAATTTATGTGTTGGATGCGAAAAACTTCTACTTAATACTCTTTGGATACCGATGGGAACGGAATCAAATTGCTGAACACAGGAGTATCCAGGATTCTGCTTGTTTTGTCAAAAAGTAAGCAATTGCGTATTATATTACAGAATTCCTGTTTTGAGAAACGCAGCAATCCCTCCATAATATTATTTCTGGCACATCGGAATGTTCCGCAACAACTTCTTTTAGAATTCTAATAACAGTGCTGTCTATATCATTTCCTTTTCTCCCTTCTAGCCAAACACAACAATAAACGTGCCCATTATATGAAAAGTGAGCTGTCAAGTTGCAAACTGACGTTTTACTTTTATAAAAAAAAAACTGCGAAATTTGAAAAGTGAAATCGTGCGTAAAATAAATTTGTTGAAATTTTGGCTTGATTTGGACATTTTAATGACTTTTCGGATGAGACATTGTAAATCTAGGCCTGCATAAAATGTAGTCTAAACCGTGTTCGTTTTAAAAATTTTAGAAAAAGGGGTTTTAAATTGTTTTATGTTAGATGGAAATATTTTAAAAGATTTGGGTTAACATTGAAATAACATATTTTTATTTTCACTAAGTAGCTCAAAACGTGCCCGACGAACACCTGGCCACCGACTATAGATATTCTAATAAGTCCGCTCACTCGAGCGTGCCGCGGAAAATTTTTATCCTGCCTGCGCAAATCCCTCGCCCATCGGCTACCCGTCAATGTCACGGCTTAGCCGTGACTCAGTTTTCGCAAGTACTTTCGCGATCGGATGGTGTGAATTTATTTTTACGGAATAGTTTTCGCACGCTTTACGCTAAACGCTATTTAAAAAATATATATGGTTAAGATGGCTAAGCGTAGTTTTTCTTATGGTACTGTTGATTACTGTTGTGTAACTACACGTGATCTCTCCCTCTTTCTCTCTTATGGTAAAGAATTTTTCCATTTTTATGAGACGAAGTGAAACTAACCGAAAGTTGATTGGACGACTAACCCAAACTAACCATATATATTAAAATGGATTATAACGTATCGGAATCGATTCAAATGTCTAAAATAAGTTGAGATTAAGTGAAACTAACTGAAAGTTGATTCGGCGACTAACCCAAACTAATCAAATCTATTAAAATTGATTATAACCTAGCGGAACCGGTTGAAATCACTAAAATAAGTCAAGACAAAGTGAAATAAACCGAAAGTTGATTCGACGACTAACCCAATCTAACCAAGTCTATTAAAATTGATTAGCACCTATCGGAACCGGTTGAAATGACTAAAATAAGTTGAGAAAAAGTGAAACTAACTAAAATTGATTCGGCGACTAACCCAAACTAACCAAATCTTTTAAAATTGCTTATAGCATATCGGAACCTAATCAAGTGACTAAAATAAAATGAGACTAAGGGAAACTAACCGAAAGTTGATTCGGCGACTAACCCAAACTAACCAAATCTATTAAAATTGATTGTAACGTATCGAAACCGGTTCAAATGTCTAAAATAAGATGAGACTAAGTGAAACTAACTGAAAGTTGATTTGGCGACTAACCCAAAGTAACCAAATCTATTAAAATTGATTATAACGTATCGCAACCGTTTCAAATGTCTAAAATAAGATGAGACTAAGTTAAACTAACTGAAAGATGATTTTGCGACTATCCCAAAGTAACCAAATCTATTAAAATTTGTTATAGCGTATCGGAACCGGATCAAATGACTAAAATAAGTTGAGACTAAGTGAAACTAACACAAAGTTGATTAGACGACTAACTAAAACTAACCAAATGTGTTAAAATTGATTGTAACGTATCGGAACCGGCTCAAATAAGTAAAATAAGTTGAGACTCGGTAACCAGTATTTACTTCTATCACGTATACTGTGCTATTCGCTACTTTTTTTTATAAAAAATCATTTAAAACTTGTACAAATCTGCTGTAATTGGTAATACTCTTGTCTGCCTACTTTCAATGTATTGCTTTGTTTTTATTGAAATCTGAAAGACGGCGCAGGGCACGTTTGTAGAACCGGCTCATATAAGTAAAATAAGTTGAAACTCGATAAAGAAGTATTCACTTCTATCACGTGTACTGTGCTACTCGTTGCGCGCGCTAGTCTTCAGTATCCCGGATTAAGCAAAAATAATAGAAACTAACTTTAATAAACCAAACAAGCGCATTGAGACCAGCGCGATACACGCTTGACCAACCCCTCCTAACAAAACTAAAATTAACCCCAACTTACAAACAACCAAAAGAAAGAAAATAAAACAAGTCTTGTCACCGACGGGAATCGAACCCGGGCCGTAGTATCACAAGCACAGAAGCTAATCCTGAACCGCAACTCGCATGATTGCAAATAGTTATACCGCAGAGGCTAGACGCTTGTATAAAAAGGCAAGGAATATCACATTAAATCCTCTTCTCGATCTTTGATATAGATCAATGAATAATCTCAATTCTTATCTTATATCACTATCGCTTTGCCTCGCTTCAATAAGTGATATAAAATAATAATTTCAGGAAGAATAGATATTGGTTTAAAATCAGCACAACACAACTATTGACTAACATAAAATTGTCAAACAGAGAAATATACCGTTTTAATTTAAAATCATATGGAATTAAAAAATAAATCTTGCAACACAGCCTTTCTACAAACATGCCCTGCGCCGTCTTCCAGATTTCAATAAAAACAAAGCAATACATTGAAAGTCGGCAGACAAGAGTAGTACCAATTACAGCAGATTTGTACAAGTTTTAAATGATTTTATATAAAAAAAGTAGCACAGTATACGTGATAGAAGTAAATACTGGCTACCGAGTCTCAATTTATTTTACTTATTTGAGCCGGTTCCGATACGTTATAATCAATTTTAATAGCTTTGGTTAGTTTTGGTTAGCCGTCTAATCAACTTTTGGTTAGTGTCATTTAGTCTCAACTTATTTTAGTCATTTGAGTCAGTTCCGATACGTTGTAATCGATTTTAATAGATTTGGTTAGTTTTGGTTAGCCGTCTAATCAACTTTCGGTTAGTTTCATTTAGTCTCAACTTATTTTAGTCAGTTGAGTCGATTCCGATACGTTATAATCTATTTTAATAAATTTGGTTAGTTTTGGTTAGTCGTCTAATCAACTTTCGGTTAGTTTCACTTAGTTTCAACTTATTTTAGTCATTTGAACCAGTTCCGGTACGTTATAATCTTAGTTTGGGTTAGTTGTCGAATCAACTTTCGGTTAGTATCACTTAGTCTCAACTTGTTTTAGTCATTTGAAGCGGTTAGTTGCTGTTTTCATATTTTTTTTGTTAAAGACGACATCCACTGTGACAACGCATTTGTCATATTAATAATAAAATGTAATAACATATCGGTAACTCTCGACAGCCGAAAATATCAGGTTAAAATTGTTCCGCTGTTTTCTTGTTATATTTTGTATTCCCAGTTAAACAATACCAGTTGTTTTTGAGTTTCGTATTAAATGTAGATACCTACTCGTATTTTTATCCATATCGTAGGTAATGTTTCGTTTATTATTCACTTATTTATTATAATACTAAATAACTATTACAAAGTAGTATCACTGATGAGCTATAAATGAACAGAGAATGTCAATAATTGCTCGTAAAAAATTAATAATACAAACATTAATTCATATCATATATTCCTAATAGAACGCTCTCCGTATAAAAGTAATCGAGCGTGAGTTGGACAATTCATATATTGATCGTACACGGTAGTTGCACGCATACCGTGACTGAGTGTGTTCAAGGCCAACGGCGGGATTTTCCACGGCACGCTGGAGTGAGCGGACTTATTAGAATAACTATAGACGGTGATCTGGCGAAGCATGTGAACGCACTCTTTGACACGAGTTTGATTGATTTTTGAAGTAAACTTTTACCAAAACATGTAAGTCATTGATTTGCAATAGCAACAAAACGAAACAAAATAACTACGCAAATAACAAATAACTTTTTGGAAGTTGCTTAAAGACGTCTTTTCAGTTTTTTCGTTTTTCAACGTGAAAATGGCAAATATTTCCGAATATTTCGACGAAGATTCAATACCTAATGACATTCTTTAAAAAGGCGAGTAGTGTCACTACGAGTTTGCTGCCCTCCAAGTCAAGAAAACGTTATGAAAAGGAGCACTCGGTATTTCAAAAATGGTGCAATGAAAGAAATGTCCATAGTCGAGTCGCAAGGAGGCTAGCATATTTTTTCAATCTAAGTAAATGCTGTAAACTGTAAAGCATCAACGCTCTGGTCACGTTATTCAATGCTAAAAACGATTTTGAAAGCTACAACGTTTCTCGAAATTGCAAAATTTTCAAAGTTAACTGCTTTTTTAATGAAAACAAACATTTGATATGTACCAAAAAAATCCTAACCTTCACACCAGACCAGATTTCTCAATTTATGCGTGAGGCTCCTAATAAAACGAATTTAATGATAAAGGTTGCTGCTGTATTAGGTATTGCCGGCGCATGCAGATGTGAAGAGTTGAAAAATATAATCCTGAACGACATCGAAGATAAAGAAACCCTCATAGTGGTGATTCTACCTAGCACAAAAAGTGCAAAGCCGCACATTCCTTTCGTCTTAAGAAGCAGGGAACGGTGAATACCAACAGCTATAATACAGAGAGTATGTAAAATTAAGACCCACAAATACACCCCACAGAAGTAAACTACCGCTTTGGAAAGTGCAATTCTCAGTCTGTTGGCATAAATTCGTTTGGTAAAATGCCATCTGAAATCGCAGCGTTTCCTCCCTCAACTGTATACAGGGAACAGTTTTAGAAGATCTTCGGCCACTCATCTCGCAGATTCAGGTGCCAACATTACAGCCATCAAGAGACATGGAGGCTGGAAATCCAGCACTGTAGCTGAAGGCTATATAGAGGAGTTGATAGAGAACATAAAGAAAACCTGAAATAAAATTTTTCGAACCGCCTCAAAGTGCGCTCCACGACAATTTATAGAATAGCCAACAGTTGAAGAAAGAATGGAGCATACTGCCTCAAAAGAAGTCGTTACGGCTTTTACTACGAACCACAAGCAAATGCTGACTTCTGCTATCAGCGACGCGAACCCAAGATTGGTAGAGGATAAGTTGTCTTGATAGCCACGGCGGGGAATACGTGAGATGGGACTGCGTACGTCATCTTTGTGCAGCGCCGCGTCGTTCGCCATCAAGATTCTTAATTTAATAGACAAGTTTTTAAAATGGTGCACTATTTTAAAATAAATCATGAAAATAAATTTTCCTTTAAGAAACACATTGTTCAGGAAACAGTGTTAAAAATTTAAAAAAAAGTCAGAGATGTACCAGAGGATCTGATAAAAGCATTAATTTGTCCGCCAAAGGGTATTTGTACGAATATAGTATATTGGGCAACAAGTGTTGAAAATAACACTTTTCACACGCACCTCTCACTGCAGAAGTGTTTATATGGTCTTTGTAAACTATAAATTTTAATTTAAAGATAAGATGCATGATATATTATATTATAATGAATATTATACTCGGCTTCGTCTCATAAATAAACAGTGTAGTATCCCGCATTCCATGCATATTGGCCACAAATTTTAAAGCAAACCTAAAAACGCTGATGCACATCCCTCACATCCGTCGCCTGCCTATATTACTAATCAGTCTCGTTTTTTGTGTATAGGCGGCTACACGCATCAGTATTTCGTCTCGTAAGACTGTTTTTTGAAGTTTTGTGTTACGGTTTGGCGGGTAGATCGGGCTTTTAAAATGAATAAATCCCGTTCGCGTTTTAGGAAAAGGCGTAGAAGTCCGTCGCCAGACCGGGGTAACTTTTCTGTCAGTGAAAATGAAAGTGTTTCGACTAGAATTTTAAGAAGTATTGAACGACGTTTAGATAGACTTGAGAGAGGGAAAAGAAGAAAAAGATCGACATCTCCTTCTTCTGAGGAATATTCTTCTAGGTCGTCTGATTCGGATAATGGCAGCGAACGTAGTGAAATTGCTGATATTCGAAGAATTGAAAATAATAGTATGTACTATTTGTTTATCCAGAGAGGCAGAGTTTTACAGGTTTTAAAAATTCTAATTGACTGTCGAGTTAATAATATCAGTCTAGGGTGACTGAGATAACAATTTGAAAATAACCATATTGTTTTTTGCCTAGGGTGGCTATACAATATTGGGAAGATAAATATTGTTTTTTGCCTAGGGTGGCAATACGATATTGTAAAATTAATATTTCCTATGCTGAGGCGAACTACCGTAATTTTTAAATATTATTACCTAGGGTGGTGATATTTTAGTTTGTTCTTATTTTTTCTTTTTTCCCTCGGATATTTTCTCCGCTATCTACTGGTTTCTTGTTCTCAGGTGGCTCACCAAGAGACACTAATACCCAACAAGCTGCACAAAGTGATGATCATATGCCAGCCCCTATTAAACAAGCCTTATCTCTCTTGGAGGAAGATGAAAAGCAAGAAAAATCTTTTTCTGATCCTATTCAACCAGAAATGGCTTCACGTTGGGTTAGACTTTTACAGTCTGGGTTATCATCAGAATCAAAGAGTGATTTGATTAAAAAATACCTCCCTCCGGAAAATTGTGTTGAACTGAATCCCCCAAAAATCAATATGGAAGTTAAAAAAGCACTTCCAGAAAATACAATTCGTCGTGACACTCGCCTGTCAAATCTTGAGTGCCAGATAGGGGCCGCAACCTCAGGTGTCGCTAGGCTTATTACCGATATGTTAAAAGAAGGGGAGGGGGTAAATATGACGTATATCGAGTGTTTAAATGATATTGGTCGTTTACTTTGCGACGTTCATCACATGGAATCTGTTTCTCGTAGAGAATTAATATCTTTAAACATAAATAAAGATCTTAAGGACACCTTAACAGATACACCCATAACTGAATGGCTTTTTGGTAAAGACCTAGATAGCACTATTAAGATGGCCAAAGACCTCCACAAAGCTAGTGAACAACTAAAAATTCAGAAAAAGGGTACTGGAAATCAACCTTCAACATCAAGACAGGAAAACTTCAGACGTCCATCTTCAATAAAGAGGGGAACCTATCAGGGTGGACGGGTCTACCGTGTTCCCAGCAACAGAAGCAGGAAGCCTCTAGTTCAACGGTACAAAGCACAACAGTCGAAAAAACCATATCGCCATCAATCGCAGGGAGAGAACCGCAGGCATCATTATTAGAGGTTAGTGAAACCTGTGGTCGATTAAAGCATTATGCTCAAATTTGGAAAAAATTTGCCATTAATGACCGAATTATATCTTATATTAAAGGCTTTAGCATACCCTTTTTTAAGGTTCCTACACAACATTTCGTCCCCTCAGAACATAAGCTATCACATAGTGAAAAGTTAATTATAGGTGATATAATTCAAAAACTGTTAAAAGAGGGCGCAATTTCAAGTGTTGAGTCAAGTGAGGGCCAATTCATTTCTTCTATCTTTACTGTTCCAAAACCAGATAAATCTTATCGTTTAATAATAAATTTAAAATCACTCAATAAGTATATAAATGTTTCACACTTTAAGATTGAGGACCATAGAACGGTCTCTCGTTTACTTATACCTAACGGTTTTATGGCTAGTATTGATATAAAAGATGCCTACTATCATATACCTATCAAGAAATCCCATAGAAAATTTTTAAGATTTAGATTTAATGGATCCTTGTTTGAATACAATGTTCTACCTTTCGGCCTAAACTGCGCTCCATTTATCTTTACAAAAATCTTAAAACCAATTCTTGCCATGCTTAGAAAGAAGGGTTATTTATCTGTGGCGTTTTTAGATGACTTACTACTTTTAGGAAAGTCACAGGTAGAATGTGAAGATAATATAAAAGAAACTATAAGCCTTTTAGAACAGATGGGTTTTTTGATAAACTATAATAAGAGTAATCTTATTCCAGGTCATATTTGTCAATATTTGGGTTTTGTTTATAATACAACTGATATGCGGTTATATTTGCCAGATAAAAAACGTTTTAAAATAATTGCGATGTTAACAAGGTTTCAGGCATTAAAACAATGTAAAATTCGAGAATTCTCAAAATTTATTGGCACCTTAGTTTCTGCTGCACCAGCAATTAAATATGGTTTTTTGTACTTAAAGCTCTTCGAAAGAGAAAAATATCTTGCACTGTTAAATTCTAGAAATAATTATGATGCAAGCATGTATATATCCCCCACTTTATACTCCGATTTTACCTGGTGGTTAGACAAAATACCAAACGGTTTTAATACAATCCGAACAGACAGTTTTGAAGTTGAAATTTATACCGATGCCTCGGGAACCGGATGGGGGGCTGTTTGTGATAATAGAACTACTTTTGGTTTTTGGTCTGAAGACGAGAAAAAATACCACATTAATATTCTAGAGTTATTAGCTGTATATTTCGGCCTAAAATGTTTGGCAACAAAGAATTCGAATTGTAATATTATTTGCAGGGTAGACAATACGACTGCCATATCAGTTATAAACCGGATGGGAAGTGTTAGATTTCAACAGCTTAATAACATAGCTAGAAAAATATGGTGTTGGTGCCAGAAAAGAAATATTTACATTTTTGCCTCATACATTAATACCAAAGATAATGTTTATGCTGATCAAGCGTCTAGGCAAATTCATAAAGAAACTGAATGGACCCTTGCTGATTATGCATTTGATGATATTATACATAAATTTGGAAACCCAAATATTGATTTATTTGCAAGTCGCTTAAATAATAAATGTTCGAAATTTGTTTCATGGTTGAAAGACCCAGAGGCTTTTAAAGTCGATGCTTTTACCCTAAATTGGACTGATATTGATTTCTATGCTTTCCCTCCTTTTTCAGTAATCCTAAGAGTCTTACAAAAGATTATTAAGGACAAAGCAGAGGGAATTGTAGTGGTGCCTTTTTGGGTCTCTCAACCATGGTACCCATTGTTCAAATCATTATTAATAACAGAACCATTAATTTTTGAACCCACGAACATGTTACTTTCTTTTAGCGGAATACCTCATCCACTTTCCAAAAGCCTTTCCCTGGTTGTAGGGAAGATCCGGAAAGCGCTCTTACGAGGAAAGGTTCCTCAAGACTCTGTAGACATATGTATTTCTTCTATAACAGAATCTACTCTAAAACAATATTCGGTAGGTCTCAAAATTGGTGGCAGTTTTGCATTTCTAACCAATTTAATCCCTTCGAGGTAACAGTGACAAGAGTTATGAGTTTTTTAACTAGCCAATTTAATAAGGGCGCCTCTTATGGCACACTTAACTCTTACAGAGCTGCTATTGGCCAAATAGCAGGCCCCGAAATAGGTTCGGATTTCCGTATTAAAAGGTTCTTTAAAGGTATATTTTCTAAAAAACCACCGCTGCCGAGATATGAAAATATTTGGGACCCTAGTATTGTTCTAACCTATGTAAAATCTCTCGAAAATAATACAGTTTCTCTTGAAATGTTAACCAAAAAACTGGTTGTTTTACTGGCCCTATCTACTGGTCAACGAATTCAGAAATTAAGTTTAATAAAAATTATTAATAATTTAATTCGTTCTGATAAAATAGAAATTAAAATTGTTAATAGATTAAAAACTTCGGCTTTAAATAAGCCCCAACCATTTCTTATTCTTCCATTCTTTAATACGGATCCCCAAATATGTGTAGCTAGGGCTCTAATTAAATATTTAGAAAAGACCAAAGAATTACGAAATTCATGTAAAACCCTTTTTATTACCTACAAAAGACCCCATCATCAAGCTACCACCCAAACGATTAGTAGGTGGATAAAAATATCTTACAGGCAAGCGGGCTGGATACAAACCTTTTTAAGCCTCAAAGTACAAGGCACGCCTCAACCTCTTCAGCAGCTCACGCGGGAGTAAATTTTGATGCCATTCGATTGGCAGCGGGCTGGTCAAAAAACTCAGAAACTTTTGCTAGGTTTTATAACAGACCAGTGATAGATAATAAGGAATTTGCCCAATCTGTATTACGTTCTGTTTAAAAATTATACTATTGGTAGGGACCTATACCTGTTAACTAGTTTTTTTCTTCTTTTTTTGGAAGTTTTGTTGTTACAATAACAATAAGTTCTAATAATATTATAGATAATATATTTTTTTTCCTATATGTTGAAATTTGTAATTACATTATCACACTGACTAAAAGTAATATAAAAATTATTATATGTCTGGCTTTTATCTAGACTAAAATATAAAATGCTGCAACATGAGCTTTAAACATCTACACTGTTTATTTATGAGCGAAGCCGAGTATAATTATAAGATCAAACGAACTTACCTTAAGTGATGTTCGATCTTAATTATATGAAGGCTTCGTCGAAATAAATAAAGTCCCAGCCCCTCCCTAATAAAAATAAAATAAATATTAATACCCATGAACACATGTTGCAACATTTTTATATGGCTTTAAAAAGACTGATTAGTAATATAGGCAGGCGACGGGTGTGAGGGATGTGCATCAGCGTTTTTAGGTTTGCTTTAAAATTTGTGGCCAATATGCATAGAATGCGGGATACTACACTGTTTATTTATTTCGACGAAGCCTTCATATAATTAAGATCGAACATCACTTAAGGTAAGTTCATTTGATCTTATAATTATATAATATCAATATCATTTGCAGTCGTAGAAAAAGTATAGTATGCAACGCGTGTGAAAATCACTTTTCACACGAGTGTGATTTATGTCACTCGCCTACGGCTCGTGCCTTCAAACTTCACACTGGGGGTGAAGCCCTAAATTGGGGCTCCTTGAGGCCCGAAGCGCTGAAATGGGGCCCCTGGCACGGGGCCTATTTTTCACAGATTTTAAAAGGGCCTTCGGGGGGCGAAGCTTTTGAATGGGGCCCCCGGTGTGGGAGACTCATATTTAACACATTTGGAAAAGGGCTTCCCTCTGGGGGGCGCACAGTGAAACCACTCTGTGTTAAATGTTGGACATTGGGCATAAAATTAAAGTCATTTTCCTGTGATAAAAATTATAGTGTTGCATTTGTAAATAGTTGTTTTATTTCGTTTTAAAATAGTTTTTTGAAAATTTTTCTTTGTACAATTATTACACAGGGTGAAAGTAAAAACTTCCTAAATTGATAAAATTCAAGGAAAAATTATTCTATATTATGAAATATGTAAGACAAAACTTTATAGGCTTTTTATTTTATTTTTTTCAATACGATATTAGGGTAAATTGTCCTTTATATTTGCTATATATTTTCATAGTGGTTATTACATTGTTGGTGAGTTTACACCTATATAAAAAAATACAATGTTTTTTTTTCAATTTTTTTTAATAAAAGGTCTTATAAAAAATCTCCTAAGAACGCTCGCAAAACTGTTTATGTATATCTAATAGAGGAAAGTGTCTACTATCATAGTCTAAAAAAATCGGCTGCCCCAGCTGCCACCTTTTAAGAAAATATCGATTTAGTTTGGTGTGTACTTTAAAAATCAAGGATTTTGTGGAAAAATACTACGAATCAATACAAAAATACATAATAATTAAGTTGACTTTAATTGATGTTATTTTTTTGTGTGTTTTAAATTCCGTTTAATGCATTTTACCTTAATGTGTAAAGGGTCAAACTTGCTAGATAGAAGGTGGGGGGGGGGGAGGTGGTTGCTGGGTGTTAACATAATACGTAATGCAAAAAACTTAATAATTGCATTGCTTAGCTATAAACTCCACTCACTAATTGACTTGACATCAATATTTGTCAATCACGGAATACTCGATTTTCTAATGTTTATTTGCGTTTATAATTACTGAATATGGTAATAAACAAATCAGTTGTGATAGGTAATTTTAAAATAATCTATAACATGTTAAGTAAGGTGGTTTTAATTTTTAATATCGAGACCAAAGCAAGATGTTTAGAATTCAGGGAACAAAATAGATGTATATTTTTAGCTGCCTAAATACAAAAAAATATAAAATTTGCAAAATTGTATTAATAAATTAAAGAATAGGTAAAAGTATAGATACGAAGTCAACAAAAAACATTTTTTTTTCTCAAAAATTTTAACACTTTCTTAGTTCTTAATTCTTACCTTATCTCTACAGGTGATACATCAGTATACTTGAGAAAGATAAAGCTTTAAAAATTTTATATAAATAATATATATCTCCAGTGACTCACATAGAAATTTTACAGGGTGTACCTAAAGGTACCTAACCTAATATTAAAATTTGGCCACCATCTTGAATATTTATGAAATGTCAGTTGTGACAATTATAAAAATTGGGCAACATTTTTTAAGTAATGAACAATTGTCAAAGGCTCATTTTTGGTGACCACCCTATATAATAAATTATTTATTTATAAAAATATTTTTTTCTAGTAAAACTCAAAGCTTCTTTTCCAAAAAATTTAAAACGAAAAAATTAGGTGATATTTAAGTAAAGTTATGGGCATGTTAAAAAAATATGTTTTTGTAAAACACACTATATTTTTGGGTCGCCCTATATATGGTTTAAGTTATGTAAAGCAACTAATTTTTTCAAATTTAAGACGTCACTTTTTATACAATATTACGGTGTATAAAAGTCATTCCTAACTTTTCCGGATTGAAAGTACCAAGTAAAAAACCTCATGTCCAACCGTTCCCATAAGCTCGTTCCACTGTGGGGCGAAGCCCTAATATGAGGCTCCAGGGGGCGAAATCTTAGAATGGGGCCTATGGTACGGGAGTCCCTTTTTTACAGATTTAGGAATGGAGCCGAATCCCTAAAATTGGGCCCCAAGCCTTAAAAGCTGGTATGATAGTCCCATTTTCTACAGTTTTGCAAAAAGGGGCTCCTGGGGGGTGAAACTCTAAAATTGAGCCCCCTTTTTAGAGCTCTGGGAAAGGGACCTCAGAGGGCGCGGAGACGAAGCCCTTTAATCTAAATACCCCAATAAACGTGTGAAATGTCCAGTTTTCAACAGCAGTTGTTAGTGCATTTTTGTCTATTTTCAGGGCAGTCGTAGAATAAAATATTTAAACAACAGCAAGCAAGAGGCTAGTTTGAAAAGAGCACACACAGAAGAAGGATTTGTATCAATATCAACCACCCCCCCCCCCCTCTCCACCCCCCCCCCCCCCCCACCAACGTATTTTTTAAATAATGTTGTATTGTCACCGAACCTAAATAAATGTACCAAATTTCATTAAAATCGGTTAATAGGAAATTACATTAATATCGATTGTAAGATTTGTGGACAGACGGACATGAAAGCGAGCTAATGTAATAATAAAACAAAAACCTGGAAAGAATAAGTTTCAAGTAGTGTTATGTTTTGTCACTATATGAGCCTGAAGTAACCGAGTAACTAATTTTTTATAAATAAGTAAAAAAACGTTAAAAAAGTAAGCTAATTCACATTATCAAAGACAGCTGTCTAATGCACACTCGCTGCACAAAGATGACGTCACACTAGTTGGGATCGTCAGATCAAGGCAACCTGTATTGAATCAAAAGTGGTAGCTACTGTTTTAAAGAAGGTTTTGTAGGCTCTATCGCTCAGAGGGAGATAGAGATAGGATATGAACTTGGTTAATCCCTTGGCGGTTAACTTGAGCCACATAACGTCAAGGTTGTTCGGTTCGAGTCTTACCCACCCCACGGTGACACGAAAGGTCGCTTGGAACAAAAAGGCATATTCCGAACTTATGTCTAAATCGGGAGTGTAAATCGTAACCAAGATAAGAGTATTTTACTGTTGTTGTAGAACATATTTGTGTTTCTGTAAGGGCTAGTATGTGTGGTCCATTTGCTTGTAGATGTTGGTGTACCGAATTTATGTTCGTATTTAAGCCTCCTATGTTGCAGAAATCTATGTTATTCACATCTGTCACATTAGAGTGTGAAATGAAATCTGCTATCAACAGACACCATGCCGAAATAAAATCAAATATTATACCAATTATGGATATCCAGTTTATTGTGTCTGAGATTTATTTGTTGAACTGACCTTATTTAAGAACAGTAAACTTTATCTGTTTCAAGTTGCAGGTGTTCAGTTTACAGAAGTTCTAAGGCGGGGTTGAAATTCAACATGTAAAACCCTATGACCCGGATCAAAAAAAGCACCATGTTGCACTACTATCTTAATAACAAGATAATTTCCATCAAAAAACTAAAATGGACGTATGCAATGCATTATTTTTGTACCATTTTTGACATTTACTTAGCTAATGTCAAAACTAAAATTGGATTAAATAAATAATCCAATATGCAAAGCTGCTAAACTATATATTCAACTACTAAGTTCTCTTAGATCCATCAACTCTTCATAGATTTACCAGATAGCTAAAATCATATATAGGTTTCATATATTCTTAGTTAAAATTAAAAACTTGGTATTGCCACTAGATGGAAATATAATTTTAAATTAGCTTATATCATGTTACGTTTTGTACACTCATTCATTGTATATAAGCATCTATCTTCGATACCATTACTTAAAGGACCATTCTATCATGTATTGTTGCAAATAAAGACATTAAAAAAACAGAAACGGCTTGATTAAAAATATATATATAACCTTATAAAATTATGTAGGTACTGGGTGTTATATTTCAGCAGCTGGTTTTTGTTATTTACCTTTCACATCATACATGATATTTTATTAAAGGCCGTCATAAAAAATATGATTTCGATCGTGTCTTCAAGAGATTTCATGTATGTACGTACTGGGTCTCGTACTGGGGATTATATTTCAGCGGTTTTTGCTATTTAACTTTACATGCCATTTTATTAAAGGTTACCATACAAAAATAAATGATTTCGATCTTGTTTTCAAAAGATTTTATGTACTTGGGCGGTTTTTATAATTGCCCACAAAAGTTGCTATCGCTTCTTTATAATAACACATCTAAACTTGATATTTAGTTAGAACTGTTGGCTACTAAATACATTATCTTTGTCTATCGGAGAGCGTGCCGAAAATTTTAGTAGGATTTAATTATATTTATTTAAAATTCCGCATTAGTTAAAACCTTCAAATACTATCATGGTTCGCATCAACGAATATTGGCAAATATAAAAATATTAATAGATGACAAAACATATAAATGGTGGTTTTTGCATTTTTCTTCAATCTATTTTTAGACCTTTGTCTTAGTCTTGAGAAATCTTACACGCTGATAATTCGTAGAGGTTATTGGTTTTGCGGTTTTTACTTAGGAAATATCTATTTTAAATCTACTTAGCATAATATCTTTAAGCCTAATAGAAAAACTATATAAATTTTCCGCTATTCACGATTTTACTCGATTATTTCCGACCAAGTTGATACAATAAAACGATCTACTCCTTGAAGATATCTAATATTTCAAGATGACATAACCTATAAAAGGCGTTTTTGCATTTTGTTCGCCTTGAAAATCAATGTAAAAGCATGATGTTGCTAATGTATTCGTATAAAACTTTTGGAAGCTATCTAAATAGTAAATGGTGGAATATCCTTAGAATGAGCACCCAATATAGAAATTGTTCTCTGATGGCTTGAATTAATATCTTACTGCTGCTATGCGATTAGATTTAACTTCAAATATAAGATTTAAACGAATATTTAAAACTTCACCAATGGACTAGTGGTAATTATCAATGGACGATGAATGTTGAGGTCATGGGTTCGAACCCCACAAGACTCCAATACTTTTATTAATTAAAAAAATATTTAGGTATTGCATTAGTCCGAGGATGGTTCTGTGACGTCAGAAAAGGATCTATAATTAGCTCAAATTAAGACTTTGAAAATATTGTAAATTTTCAAGGAAGGTGATAATGATCGACCTAGCCTTTGGGTTAGCGCTTGCGCAAAACATAGATGATACCACTTGGTTGAAAATAACAATTGACAGATCACATCTGTCAAAATTGATAGCTGACATAACCTAGAAAATAATACGGTCCAAGTTTAGGGTGCGCGGCCCGGTTCCGCGGGGGTTCCTAATGCATCACAAGTCACAAGGTTGCGAGATGGCATCATCGTCGGGAATATGGTGGGTCGCAGGGAGCTGCCACGCCCTTACATATACCATAGCTCGTCGTCGATCCTGACATCTTGGCGTCGGTGACCTTGAAATGCAAGATGAACCTTACATTCTCCTATGGAGATTTACATGGGCAAGTAAGCGAAATTGGCGCTCAAATCCCATGCCCATTTACTAGTAGGTTTCTTCGACGGTCGGTCAAACGTTGGAAAATTGTTCCTTTCCTTCATTTTGTGCCAGATAAGGATATTTTGGGATAAATATCATTTGATTTTGCATTATTGGCTAAATATGAAGGTTTAGGTCGCATGATCGGTACATGAACAACAACGATAAGCTTTGAATTTGAAAAAGTTATCTGCGTACCAAACACTTGATAATAAGGTAATATATTTTTGGACCTTGAAATTTCAGGTTTACTGTAAATATTTGTTAAGTATTCTAACACTTTTCCTAAGTCAGAACTCTAAAGAATCCATTTATTTTTGAAAACACAATAGCGTTTTCCAAATTGTCCAAAAACGCGATTAAATCTTGGCAATCCAAATTTAATTGCATGAGAATGCCTTAAAAAAATAAGACAATCTCCTAAAGACTTTATTTCTCGTTCTATTATGCTGCGAAGCGTTTTAAAGTAGTGATGGGCTTATTCGAATGAAAAATAACCTGTTATCCGGTTATTAAAATAACCTGTATTATTCGATTTTCATTCCACAAGTATTCGAATGAAAAATAACCTGAACCTCATACGTACGAATTCAAATACGAACTACGAACGAACAAGCCCGACGTATAACGACAAGTTTCGGTGTCGCATCGATCCGTCGAATGATCAACGAGCAAGAAGCGGTTTTAATTTAGTTGTGTTCTGAAGCAAGTTTCGATGTTTTAGCTCGAATAAAAGATGAGTTTTTAAATTTCAAATGTACCGGTAGGATGTGGAATTGTGGAAGCCGAACTTGGGGGGTTGAAAAATAGCGAATATTAAGTTAAGATTAAGAGTAGATACTTTGTATTTGTATATTATAATTTTTTTTATTAGTATTAGTAGGTGTATTGTTAATGGTTTACTATATAGTATGTAGATTTAATATTAATTAGGAATATTTAATCTTAATATTTGCATAAACATTTGTCATGTTTGTTTAGTTTTTAGGTTATAGATTAGAATTTGGAATGTAGGAGCAATAGAGCAATACATAAGTCGTAATATAACTATAACAATATATGTACTATTAATTATTAATATTATTATAGTACTATAAATACATTGCCAGAGAGAAAGACTTTTTTGCAAAGTAAATTTTTAATAATTATGTTCATTACATGTAATCAACACATCCAAGGATCATATTTTGGAGTTTAAGTATTTTTGATTTAAAAACGTAAAATGCTATTTATTTTATTTTGTTCAATAATATTGCGTAATCAAATATTATTCTATTGTTATTTATTAAGCCATACTTAATAAGACAATAGATAATTACAGGTACGAGTTACGTTACGAATACGATGCCGATGATGCTGAACCTCCTTCCTAACCGGCTGCGATCGCTAACCTGAATTTATTCGAATGATTATTCAAATAATCATTCGGTTATTAATATTATTTGAATACAGATAATTCGGTTATCAAAATAATCCGGTTATGCCCATCACTATTTTAAAGCCAAGTTGAAGTTTCTCTTGATTTTTACTAAGAGTAATAATCGTATTATTTTAATTATTAATAAGATTTTTTTATAGCGAAATTTGCAATTTCATTTATTTTTGATTTGTAATCAAAATATTTATTGCTTCATCATATCGTTAATCGTCTTCTGAATCCATTGTACCAAGTAGCGATTTATTTGCTTTACCTATATTATTAAAAAATCCTCGTTCTTTTCGAATATGTGGGTGTAAACTTTGTAGTTTGTTACGTACGCGATTTGAATTAAATATTCTGTTCTAAAGAGTAAGTTTTCTGTTAACCCCTGAAAAGAAATGTGATTTGTAGCGCTTGGTGATAATAGATGATTTTTAATTATTAAGAAATTAGGTAACTTAAATCTATATTAGTATATTATGATATAAGTGTATAAGAGGGCCTTTAAAGCACGCGCGACATATTTCAAAACACGACGCGGAGCGGAGTGTTTTGTAAGTCGCAAGGGCTTTAAAGGTTTCTTATACACGTATATCATACGCTCTTTTTTATTACGAATGCATCATAATCTCAAAAATGTTTTAAATATTACATTTAAGGGATATATTGACGAATATATTAATCTGTCACATTTGACATGATCAAATGTTTCTATAGCAACCTTTAAAAAAGTAGGCGCACCATAAACATCATTTTATGCACGCTACAGCGTGCGATAATCGTTGATTATGATGCATGCGTAATAAAAAATATAAAAACGTATGACTTTTATATATTATTCTAGTGTCCTAAAGAAAAAATAAGGTTATTTAAGTAGTCAGCTCAAATGGTTTGGAAAAATCAGAGTATGCCAACACTCATTCTGATAATGTATTTTTACAAGTGTTAAAGCAATCAACAAAGTCGTTTACTTTGCATTCTTTTTTGAGACACTGTGTCAATGGTTTAGTCAATTTTCCAAAATTCTTTACACATTTTCGATAATAACCAAGTAAACCACGAAATGCCGTGTTTTTGGAATGGAGTATTTTTGTATTGCTGAAATTTTCTTTTTATTAGGTTTTATTCCGTTGGGTGTTAAACGTCCCTAAAAATTATACTTCCTTGCACAGGAATTCACATTTATCTATTTGAATTTTTAAATTGGCCGCTCTTAATTTTTCGAATAATATCCTCAGATTTTGTTAATGTTCTGTTAAGCCTCTGCTTATTACAATTACATCGTCCATAAACACCATGAAAATTTTATTTTGTACGTCTTTAAAATTTCGATCATTACTCGTTGGAAACTGGATGGGGCATTTTTTTAATCCGAATGGCATCCTTAGGACCTTATAATGCCTGTTTTCTACGCTGAATGCGATTTTCCGAAGATCTACAACAATTCTCCACTTCTGTTTTCCAGAAGGGTCGACTTCTTTTGGAACAATCCAGATGTGCTACTGGATGGTCTTATTATTAATTTTTCGAGCATTTAATTTATTTGTCGCCTTACTTCTTCTTGATGAATAAATGGGTATCGATATGACTTCGTATGTAGAGTAATATCATCTGTCATCCTGATTTCATGTTTAATTTTGTATGTCGAAATTTTTTTTACATATTTTGGAAATCGCTTCCTTTCCTTACGGATGCACGTGCTGTGTACGGATTAAATTGTCTCTGGCACTTTTATTTTAATGGCCGCACCTTTCATTTTGAGTAAATTTATCGAAATTAAATAATTCGAATTGATTGAGTTTTAAGGATTCTTTAATTTTTACCGTTATATATTCAACATGGGGATTTTGAATTTCCAAAGTAGCGAATCTTGAGAACATTTCCTCGAATTCGTTGGATACAGTTGGACTGGCCTTTGATATTGAGAAATTGCTTAGAAAAAGTATGGTAGGGTTATGTTGGCGATAGCAACACTTTAAACAAATTTATTTTAAAAAGCGAGAACTTAATGATTAATTAAAATGGGCATATTTTTTACGGTTTTTAGGAAAAATTAATCGGAAAAGCCAAAATATTAGTAGGAGATAGGTCCGAATTGACAAATTGGGAAAATTTAAATGGAGGGTCATGCAGATCGAACAATAAGAGAGGCCGATTTTTATATAGTGCACTATTTGTGTAAAGAATCTTATAATGCTAATTATGTGGACCTTAATAAAGCTGAAAAACTTGAAAACACTTCACGTTGGAGAACCAAATCCATGTAAATGGGCATATTTTTTACGGTTTTTAGGAAAAATTAATCGGAAAAGCCAAAATATTAGTAGGAGATAAGTCCGAATTGACAAATTGGGAAAATTTTAAATTACAACATTAAGGTGTTGTTTAACTTGTAGTTAAAAAGATTACAATTCAAATTATCTCGAATTTGATTATTTTCGATTCCGTTAGGCTTAGGCATGCTGCCAATTATATCTGTGCTTGCAGTACTAGATATAATTTTGTCTGTAACCCGTGTACCTGACTTTGGTTTTGTTCTTGTAGTAGTGTTTTTCTTGAAACTTAACGAATGTAGTTTCTCTATGAGATCGTCTAACTCGTTCATAAAATTATTATCTTAATAACTATTTTTTTGTTTCTTTATTTGATATAAAATTCTTGGTGATTGATTTATACTAGCCTAATTATCTTCTATAAACTGATAAAAATTTTTGTCTCCAATAGACTGAGTCTAAAACTATAATGTGTTCGATACACTGCTTATCTCTACCTTCTGAGTACCTTATACAGAGGGTCAAAAGGGAACGAAAGGAATGACACTTACGATCTGTTGTAGTATCCGTTTCCTTCCGGATTCTCTAGTTGGTTTGTTTGCTCTGCTGCAGTTTCGTCCCTGAGATTGCACTGAAGGTCTGGATAACCCAAGTAGTGGATCTGACCTGAAGATTCTGGTCGTTTGATGAATACTACCGCACAATCCTACCGACTGCGCCACTTAAGTATTTTATTTGGATAAATCTCTTTTTAAAACGTTTATTGAGAGCTAACTGCAAGATGACTTGATTTGACAATAGCTCAATAGATAATGAATATACAAGAAACATTCTCTTATAAGGTAAATTACACTACATGACTTAAATCTCATTGTCATCAGTGCATCTGCTGAGTGGGCAGTCACATGGATGGTTTCGTGCTAAATAAGCAATTACCATAGATGTATGGCTCCTTAACTGAGTAAATTGATTTTTGAGGTTTTTTAAACATGTTAGTTTTTCAATACGTTCTCTTTAGTATTGCGTAATTACCGTCATCTAAAGGAGACATCGTAAGCTCCGAATATTACCAAGAAACTAGATGGTCCACTCTCAGTCGGCACTTTTGATGTAGCGCTTACAAAGGCGAGACGCCAGACTTGAAACGTGGCAAGAGACCTGAGCGGTTAACCAGCATTTCACCAGGTTCCGCGACGGGACAAGAAGGGATATTCTGGGGACGAGGCTTAGAGTGAACTTTCTAGTCTATTTTTAATGTTCGGTGTCGTAAGTAATGCAATCCATTAGTACGGTTGAATTATCTTTCTCGGCGGGAAGAACTTTTATAGTATTATCTTTTCTCAATTATTGTTATGCTACTTGTTCTGAATGTCAAGTTTTGTTTAATTCTTAATTGTTTTTCTAGCGAAATTTTAGTTCTAATTCTAAATTCGCCTTGATGTTCTTCTGGAAAGTTTTGTATTGTTTCTTTATATGCTGAAATAGTATCAAACAACGATTTTAGGTGTAACTGAGTAATGTAATAATAATGTAACTGAGAACGTTAAACCTTTAGAGAGAACAAGTTTATCAACTATACCCTATCAGATAAATTGATACAGTTTTGTCAATATACTTGTTATTTCTAGCATTAGATATATCATTGTTTAATTTTATTTCAATTAGATTATTAAATTAATTTAAATTCAATTTATTAAAATGCATTAAACAACTATTGTTAACACGGTTGCAAATATGACTGAAATCAATAAATGAAATTTAATTTTGCAAGTTAAATTTTAATTAATCAAATTCCTTTTTGGACTTATTTAATCTATAAAACTGTAACGTTTCTTGTAATAGAGCATTATTTGCTCGATTTTTATTGTTTTGTGATCGTTGTGTGGTGTTTTAAGACCTAAAGGAATTATGTTATGCTAAACTATTTTTAAAACGCTATACCTTTTCATATTTATTTATATTAGATCCATGCCTTTGTTGTAAATATCTTCTATATGGCTGTGGAGATTCATGTTTACCGTTTTCTCCACCACAGTCTTATAGAAACTTGCAATATAGGACCTCTTCAGTGCTTCCCCATGGTGTAAATGGTGTAAATTGCTCAAGTGCCAATTATGTAGGCCTTAATAAAGCTGAAAAACTTGAAAACACTTGACGTTTGGAGGAACAAATCCGTCCTGGTTTTCAAAAGAGAAAAACGAATTACCTGTTACAAACCTCTCTTCTCTCGAATAAGTAAAAAACTTAACATTTGAAGTATTTTCAGAACAGAAAACACCCTTAGATCTATTCTAACAAAAACAAAACCACATAATAAAAATGCAAATAGAACAAAATGTCATCTATAAGATGAATGAATGTAATAAATTTTACATAGGTGTAATCTGTAGACCAGGAAGAAAACGTATAAAAGAACACCAACTTATATTAAAAGTATACAATTTCACAAATCATATATTTGTCAACATGCATTTGATAACAGATACAGAATATAATAGAACCCTTGAAGTATTTTAGCAAAGGAACCATTATCAATAGAATGTAAAATAAAGAATGTGTTGTTTCAATTTTTGTTAAATTTAGTACAACTTGGTGACCTTTGCCAAACACTGAAGCTGATAAGAGATACTGAAAAATAAACTAATTCATTTAATGAAATTCATTGAATTGTTCTAACAAACGTAATAATTACTTATAAATATACCTACAGCACATCAAAAACACAACAAATATTTTTCTAATAACACCTCATTATCAAACAACCTTAACATACCAGTAAAACAATATAGCACTATTCATGTCAGCTTGTCAAAGTCAAACATAGAATAGTATATTAAGATACTAGTTTTAAAAGACCAGATTTTATCGCACGAGCACGAAATTAGGAAACGACCCGCTTGCGGGGAGTTTCCTAACGTGCGAGTGCGCTAAATGTCTTTTAAAACTTGTATTGTATACTATTTTTTCTATTTTGCACGTTTTTTAATGAAAAACATTAATTTATTCAAGTCGCGATCAAAAGTTGGACGGCCATCTTGTCACTTTTGACGTCTGTATTATTAGGAATCCCATTCAAAACGGTGTCGAAATTTTTGCTAGTGAGCCTTGACATTGAACAATTTTGTTAATATCACAGCAACCAGTCAACAAAAGTAGTGTCGAAAAAAGCTTCTTTTCGACACTACTTTGCGTATCGAAAAGACTTCTTTATGATACTAAAATAGAAAATAGTATATTAAGATACTAGTTTTAAAAGACCATATTTTATCGCACGAGCACGAAATTAGGAAACGACCTGCTTGCGGGGAGTTTCCTAACGTGCGAGTGCGCTAAATGTTTTTTAAAACGTGTCTTTTATACTATTTTTTCTATTTTGCACGTTTTTTAAAAACATTTTGTTCAAGTCGCGATCAAAAGTTGGACGGCCATCTTGCCACTTTTGACGTCTGTATTATTAGGAATCCCATTCAAAACGGTGTAGAAATTTTTGCTAGCGAGCCTTGACATTGAACAATTTTGTTAATAGCATAGCAACCAGTCAACAAAAGTAGTGTCGAAAAGAGCTTCTTTTCGACACTACTTTGCGCATCGAAAAGACTTCTTTATGATACCAAAATAGAAAAATGTGATTTATATATACACGAAGAGGAGCTTTCAAGCAAAGCCGAATAAATCTACTTTTCATGAAAATTGAGTTAGCGGCTGATTCCGATTTAGTTTGTTAAAATACATCATATAAACCAACTATTAACGTGCAAAAACGAATCAATTTCAGAGATGCTATTGATATTTTCGTGCAAAGCCGAATAAATCCGCTTTTCGCTGAAAACCGAATAAATCCAAAAATATATTTATGTGAAGTGTCCTAATTTAACTAATTAGTAAGTGTGTATTTGAAATAATAGATGGCAACAGGGATTCTACAGAATCCCTGTTGTGGAAAATGAAAATATGCAAGGTATTCAATCTTGTCGACGCTCGCGCCGCGTCAGGTAGTCTCTGCTTGTTTACCGATCGACTGTTTAGTCCCAGATAAACCCACACCAGATGCGAAACCTCCCACCTAACGCATGAAACAAGAATTCGTTTAAAGCTCCGCCTCCTTGGGATGGCCAGCCATCCCAAGAAATAGTCAGGGCAAGCTCTAGTGTGATTCTAAACGCGAGTAATTTGGTTTAGTCCGAGAGTGTTACGAAAAATAATTAATCTTCATTTT
>MU182812.1:0-36200 GCA_016904865.1 Pissodes strobi | reverse complement strand
TATTTTAATGTGTGTAACCTGTTCCTATACGTTTTAGCCCGTTTTGGAGTTTTTGGTTACTTTTGGCTAGTTTTGGTTAGTCGTTTAGTCAACTTTCGGTTAGATTCAGCTAGTTCCAATTTATTTTAGCTATTTGAACGGATTCCGATACCTTATGATCAAATTTAAGTTTAAATAAACAAACTAACACTATCCCTCACGCGTATGACATCATGTGGCAAATGTAGCATGTACTTTTTCACTATTTGAGGCCCTATATTAGGATAACAGAAACATTTTCAATGTTGAAATAACCTTAAATCGGCCTACAATAAAGCGTATTAAGGGAATTTCTGTAAAAAAAAGTCAGAGCAGCCATAATAACACAAGATTTCCATGACCGCCTTTTGGGAAAAAAGAGAGTGAATGGCTATTGCAATTTTTTATTTTTCCTGAACCAGTCCACCAACGAAACACGTTTTCAGTTAATTGGTGCGGACCAACTATTTTAATTTTGAAGAACAATTCTATAATCATACGCAGATTATTTGGTGCAGGCCGCGTATAACCGCCATGTCAAGGTTAAAGTTGGCTGGCGAGGAATTTGCCGATCTTTTGCATCTGGTGTGGGTTTATCTGGGGTTTAGTCATGTAAACGAAAGTTTCCATTACTTATCCAGTAAGAGGGCATAGTTTTATATCCGCGGATTGAGTTTTTGGGCGAATAGAAAATGTAATTAGAAACAACCCAGCCATTACATCAAAAAAGAATATATTGATCATTATGCAAAAGTTGGAAGTGTAATGGTCCTAGGAGAAGACCGGAAAATTTACAAAATTACCTTAATAAGATTGTTGGAATATCGGACCTGTAACAAATCTGTCTAGAGTAAATATGGATTCAAAATACTGAACCAATTAAAATTTCAATGTCATGCTTTCAGCATTATCGCTATGAAGCGCAATCGAAAGTTAACAGACCTAGTTACAAAAGAGGAAAGACTAATGAATTATTCGCTATCTGAGTTCAGCTTGAGAAATGCCATTCCGCCAAAGAAGATAAAAAATGTTAAACAGCTTATGGAAAAACAATTTAGAAAAGAGTGGGAAAGTGTCGAAACTTTTGCGTGGTATAAGATACTGTTATGCGAAAATCGAGTGGAAAATAATGAAGAAGTAACTCAGGAAGAAGAAGAGATGAGTAATGAGTGTGACTGCTTAAAAGAAGCATCTGCACTCCATATTTAATGTACTTTTTTTAGGTAGTTTAAACTTTAAAAGATTACCTATTTTAAATTTTTTGCTCTGTGGTTAAAAATTTTTCTTAGAAAAGAATATTATTTTTTTTTACTTTTTGAGTAAAGATATTTTTTTCATGGGTTAAAAAGGATAAAAACCTAATTTCCTTTCATGATTTGTCAACTAAACACATTATGTTTATGTTTGTATTGGTTATAATAATAGTTTTATTAATGATTGCTAATAAAGATTTGAGCAAAATCGAATAAATCCAGTTGTTTTGAGCAAAACCAAATAAATCCATTTTTGTTTCAGTACTTTTTCCTCAAATATTATTTTTGAAAATTTATATTGTAGGGAAAGTCCTATTATGATACCTCTAATACTAACAAGATAAACGAAAAAGCTAGTACTTTTTGCGTTATAGAAAAATCGTCTTTTCCCAAAAATCGTTTATAGTGGATTCTATTTGATTTTGCTCGAAACCTCCTCATTAATAGAACTTTCATTGGATTTATCCGATCAACTTTTTGTTTTAATTCGTGGCTATACCGCTGTGCGCTTGTATTGCCGTTTTCGACGTCTGTATTAGTACGCGCCAATCATCACAAAAGTCATGTCAGTCCTGTCAAATTATTAATGTATTTATTTTGTCGAGTTTGGTTTTTGAATTAACTTGGCCCTGGTGAAATATGTTTTACTGTTGTGTTGCTTCCTGGGTTCTGGTGTCATATAAGCACCGTCGATTTTAAATCATTTTTTTGGGTTCTATGGAAAGATTACATCAAATGGGACACATTAACGCAAAAAAATTGCGGATAAAGCAAATTTTCGCAAAAATAAATTGAAAATAAAAATAAAAATTTAACATACATTTTTTGCTAATAAACACAATTTCAGTACGCTTTGTCCTAAGGTATGGTCGCAGAAGGCTAATAATAACATAATATAAAGATCCTTTCCTTAAAAATTGCAAATAAAACTGTTTTTTCTATAGCCGAGCGCAAAATAACTAAATACTAAATTCAAATGAAATCGCAAAATCGACGAATGCCGTGGTAAGGATCCACGGCATTCGTCGATTTTGCGATTTCATTTGCTCTAGCGCGAACATGCAAAAGAAAATTCTCACTTTTTCCGTCTAGTGTGCTGAATGGTCATGGAAACCGAAGATAAATAAATGACAGTCGTGGGTTTGTTACAGTTTGTTGCTGGCACTCCTGTTCTAAATATGCCCGAAACCCGAACATAATATGTCAAACTGACAGTCATTTGCAAATTTCAGAATGAGTATAGAGAAAAATGTGCATTTAAATTAAAAAAATGCGGCTGTAGAAAAACTTCTGTGTGCTTTTCGAGCGCAAAGTAAGATTGCCGTTTTCGAAAGATTGCCGTTTCGAATATTCTTTCTCAAGCGGCAATCCGTTACTTTGCGCTCTAAATACACAAATAACTATTTTGCACTTCAAAACGATAATATAATATTTATGAGCTAAACGTCAACTATGATCACTCTATAGACTCTGCTATGAATATTTCTTAAAACATGATTATGTTGGCTTAGCACGGCTCAGCTGGCTGTTTTACGGGTAGATGTTGCCAAGTGTAGTTTCTAAAATATAACGCCTTGTATTGAATATGTTTCAAAAGTACTGTGGGACGAAAACTTCTTATAAATAATGACTCTTAATGGCTTTGTTTAATAAAATAACAATAATTCGAATATATGATTTACTAGAATTAGATGTTACGCTAGAAGGGGGTCACTTTAAATAATAAGTCATATAAACTAAAGCTTATTGAAATAGATACAAATTCAAATTTAAAATGTCATTTGGATTAGTTTAAGAGAGTATCACGCATAGTGCGTTTGTTTTGTTACTTTGGGTTAATTAGTCTTGGTTAATCTTGGTTAGTTTGGACTAGCCTGGGTTGGTTTTGGTTAGTTTAGGTTAGTGTTGGTTAGTTTGAGTTAGCTGTGGTTGATTTACTGACAAGCGTGCGTAGCGCGCTTCTCTTTTAAAATTATTTAATTTCATGACAAATGTACGTGATCTAGGACATTTACTAGGAAATGAACAAATTGTGTCTACTGTGTACCGCAAGTAAACTTTTATTACATTATATATACATGTATGGCTAAACAGCCAGGGTTAATTTTGCTTAGTATAGGTTACTTTTGGTCAATCTGGGTTAGTTTACGTTAGTCTGGACTAATTTTGGTTAGTTAAGAGACAAATGGGAGCTTATTTGGTTAGTCTGAGGCATATAAGGAAAAAGCGCGCGGTGCGCGCTTTTTCCTTCAAGTTGTTATTCTTCTACTTTATGAAACATGCTCCTTAGACTTGGTAATTTGCTTATACTTGAAAATCAAGAAGGTTAGCCAAGTCTGACAACATTGCAAGTAAATTGTCATAATTAACGTCATGTTGGGAGAGTTTTCGCATTTAAATGTCACTAAACAGCCTCATTTCTGAAATTTATTTTCCAATTTTTGGCGTCAAAAGTGCTTCATCCGCAAATTTTTTTGCATTATTTGTAATCTTTCCATTGAACCCAAAAAAAACTTTAAAATCGAGAGTGCTTATATGACACCAGACCCGCTTCCCGTAGCTGACTTAAGCAGGGCGCCCACTGAATCGGCACAGACCGGCCAGCACGGCCGGCATAAGTTGCTATCTACGTTATTAAACGAGGCAGCGCCCATTTAGAGCCATGACACACACAGCGGTTTTTGCCGAATCGGCTGGCGAGTCGGACGTCGACTCGGCGCGTATAAAATACTTTGCAAATGGGGGAAAACACACACGGCGGTGATTGACGAGTCGCTGCTTGTTAGCCGCCTCGGCACGTCATCTGATGCATGAGCCGCGCCGCGGCAAAAACAGCTGTGTGTGTAATAGTCGCCGACTCGGCAGCCGATTCGTCGAAAACCGCTGTGTGTATCACATAGCAGATCTTCCGTCCCACCCTGAAACGTCCCTAGCGTTCTACGCGGACGACACGGCCCTATATTCCCACTCCAACACAGCGCAGGAGGCGACAGACAAACTGACCGCTCATATGGAGCTAATAACTGAATATTACGAAAACTGGAAAATACGTTTGAACGCTAATAAAACGGAATTGGCAGTATTTACCAGGAAGAGGACTAACACTGAGACAGCACCCATCATTATTAATCACACCCCCATCCCTCCTAAACTTTCCGTCAAATACCTGGGGATCATTCTTGATTCGAAACTCAACTTCGGCAAGCATATAGCGCACGTACAAGTCAAGAACAGGGATGTACTGCAGAAGTTGAGGCCTCTAATCAGGAATGGTTCCTGCCTCAGCCCTCGCAATAAACTCACCCTATATAAGTCCATTGTTCGGCCATACTTGACGTATGGGGCACCGGTTTGGTGTTCAGCAGCCGACACGCACCTCAAGAAATTGCAAGTCCTGCAAAACAGACACCTGAGGGCCGTCTTCTCGGCGGGCCGGTATACCAGGACTAGGGACTTGCATGCCTGGGCCGACATTGAATATATCAACGAATATGTTGACAAAATGGCATGCAAGTTCTTTACTACTGGGATACGAGGCTCGCCGGGAACGACTCATATTGCAGACTTGAGGTATGGGTCGGCTGAGAGACCCAAGCACGGTCCTATACACCGGCGTACAACTATGTACTTTCTGGAGCCACGGCCGCCAGAATAATGGACTTCCTGTCAACCCGCATCCCTCCAGACCCATCCCTATCAACCCCTTCAGTGCCCCTGGGGTCGCAAGTAATTGTCGACTACCAGGAGCACAGAAGCTAACCCGCAATCCAACGACGCACGGCCACCCAAGGCAGGCCCCCCTCCACCACACGATTTGTGTGGTGGGCGGGGCTTGTTAAGGGACCTGGCCATACTATAAATACTTACAGACTAACGAAAACACAGCAGTACAAACGCTGCTCTCACGTCGCCACCATGCTCCCCTGCTCCGGCAGACGAAGTATGGCTAAGCGAGCCGGGCATATGCTTGATGTTATGTTGCAATTCTCACCTCACTGAAGCCAGTGTACTTCTGACTTCCTACCCATTTACCTTTGTGTATGAATGTTTGTGATTGTCCTGTGTATGTGAATGAACAAACCAAAGTATCGTGAAATGGGGTTTTTCCTATTGTTTTCCCCATGTTAAATACCCTCACCAATCCCCACCCTGGAAACTAAGACGACAGTTCTATTGCCATCCGTGTGTAATTATTGACTCGAAAACATCTGAAAGGCCTAGCCTAAGTAGATAAGTTACATTGCCAGAATTGATACTTGCATACTAGTCGTAAACATGACTAGGCTTTAACATCGGCCTATCTGTTGAGTTGCTGCGTGCCGGGAGGTTATCTGAGGCGCTCGAAAGGCGTTCGTTGCCTTCATAAACGCGACAACCTAGATAAGTAGTCATGTAATAGTTGTAAGTTGTAAATATCCTATGTAAACTACCCATTAATAAATGTTGCTTGCTTGCTTGCTGTGTGTATCATGGCTCTTAATCGGAACAGCGCGGAACGGCATCTCGTTTAATAACTTATGCCGGCAGTGCTGGTCGTGCCGGGTCGGTCTGTGCCGATTCTGTGGGCGTCCTGCCTTATACGATGTTAAGATTTCCATATTTGGATGAATCGATAAGTACCTATCAGTCCTACCACAGACTAATTTTGAGTTGTAATTAATAACCTTTTAAGCATGCAAAATAAGTTAAACTACTATATAAAATTTAAATGAATAAGAAAGAGAGATAAGAGTCCCAATAGAGTTGAGGCTAGGCAAATGTAGCCCAGATTGATATATATGCAGGTGCAAAAAATCCAATTTCACAAAACGCCTGTGTTTGAAGTTAAAAACCAAACCAGCAAAATTACCTCATTTCAGTCTGCACGAGTAAACATTTAAAGCCCTAATAAGAGTTAAAATATTTGTTGTTGGAACTCAATTTTATGCTTTGATACCTTGTTGATCGAATTTTAATTATTGTTTTCAAGGTAGGTAACTAATCGATGCATATAATCTTTAATTTAGGTATATAAACATTAGATTTGGTCAACTTGAGATTACAGATTAGTGATTTTGGTAATTTTTTAGATGACGTGTCAGACCGATTTTGCCATTTTTTCCTCAGAAACACATAAATTGAATGTTTTTACGTCATTTGTAAACGTTTTTTATTTGCGGAAACCTAATAGTAATCAACTGTCTTGCGGGACCAATGACAATCAATGCGGGACAATGGAGTGAATAGAGGTACTGGGTTAGTTTGGCCCAGCGGTGTAGTATGTCAAGTGTATAAAAATAGAAAATATTGAATTTGCAAACACAAAATTTTGTCAAAGATATGTGTTACTTTTATAAATATTCCAGTGCCGTAACGAGGTTAAGGAAAAGAGCTCCACTGTCCCATTGCAGCTGATTAATTTGTTATCATTCTACTGATATTCCACTTCGCGCATGACCCTCTGCTCGCTTCGCTCGTTCCTGGGGCGCAACTAAATAAAACTAACCCAACGCATGCCCAAAATGAACAAAAAAACTGAATTGATACTGTCAGAAATATGTCTTTTGCACACGTGAAACTCTATTTAATTTTTTTTGACACGAAAGTATAAGTTTCCGCAAACCAAAATGTAATATACTGCACTTCTATTCGCTCTGTGCGTCAGGGTAGTGGGAGAAATGACGAACGATCGTGCGCGCGAGTCGGAGAAATTTGGAACTTTATTCAGCTACTATACAAATATACACGTGGAATACATCGAAAACGGATCTGGTGTCATATAAGCACGGTCGATTTTAAAGATTTTTTTGGGTTCAAAGGAAAGATTCCATCAAATGGAACACATAAATGCAAAAAAAATTGCGGATGAAGCACTTTTGACGGCAAAAATTGAAAAAGAAATTTCAGAAATGAGGCTGTTTAGTGACATTTAAATGCGAAAACTCTCCCAATATGACGTTAATGATGACAATTTACTTGCAATGTTGTCAGACTTTGCTAACTTTCTTGATTTTCAAGTAAGCAAAATGCCAAGTCCAGGAGCATGTTTCATAAAGTAGAATAACAACTTGTGAAAGTAACTAAACAAGCGCGCAGTATAGCTTTTTTTCCGTGTAAGCAAAACCAACCGAGCCTAACCAAAACTAACCCATACTAACCCAAACCAACAAAAACTAACCCAAACTAACCCAAGCTAATCCAGACTAACCAAAAGAAACCCATACTAACCAAAACTAACCCAGACTAACCCTTATTAGCCAAAGTAAAAAGACAAGTGCGCTACGCGCGCTTTTCTCTTCGTTATCCCAAAACAAGCAAATCCAACCCAGACTGACCAAACCAACCCATACTAACTCAAACTAACTAAAACTAACCCAAACTATTCCTAAATAACCAAAGTAAAGAGACAAACGCACTACGCGCGCTTGTCTATTCCCTACCCCCATCTAAGCAAAACCAACCCAGCCTAACCAAAACTAACCCATACTAACTAAAACTAACCCAGACTAACTCTATGTAACCAAAGTATATTCCAAACTAAGCAAAACCAACCCAGACTAACCAAAACTAATCCATACTAACCAAAACTAACCCTAACTACCCAAAACTAACGCAGGCTAACCCAGACTAACCCTAATTAACCAAAATAAAAAGAAAAGCGCGCTACGCGCCCTTTTCCCTTCATAAACTAAGCAAAACCAACCCAAACTAACCCATACTAACCTAAACTAACCCATACTAACCTAAACTAACCCTAATTGTACTGCACTAAATTGATGTTTTCCTACCGGCCGCGGCAGGCGGCAAGCTGAAATAGGGTGGGAAATGCGCGGGATGCATTTTGAGAGGGTGAAAAACGATAAATTAATACAATTGTTGGGGTGTTTCCCCAACATTCAGTGCTACCTGAAAGCAAGGAAACAACGCGTTAACCATTAAAAAGGTTTAAAATTTGTAAAATTCTTTATAAACTTCATTAAAGGCGTGTGAGAAAAGATTAGAAGATTGTACAAAATAATCATACATAATTCTCAAATTCTCTAATTCCAGATTAAGCAAAAATAATCGAAACTAACTTTAATTAACCAAAGAAGCGCATTGAGGCGAGCGCGCTACGCGCTTGACCAACACCGCCCATCACAAAATTAAAATTAATTCAAAGTAACAAAACAAACGCACTACGCATGATACTCTAATCCATAATCTACTAATCCAAATGATCTTTTAAATTTTTATCTATTTCAATAAACTAAATAAATTAGTTTATATGACTTCTTATTAAAAGTGACCCCCTTCTAGCGAAACATCTAATTCTAGTAAATCGTATATTCGAATTATGGTTATTTTATTAAACAAAGTAATTAAGAATCATTATTTATAAGAAGTTTTCGTCCCACAGTTTTTTTTAAAGTGCAAAAAAAACAGTTTTATTTGCAATTTGTATGAAAAGAAGCTTTATATTATATTATTATTAACCTTCTGCGATCATACCTTAGGACAAAGTGTACTGGAATTGTGTTTATTAGGAAAAAATTTATGTTAAATTTTAATGTTGATTTTCAATTTATTTTGAGAAAATGTGCTTCATCCGCAAATTTTTTTGCGTTAATGTGTCCCATTTGATGTAATCTTTCCATAGAACCCAAAAAATGCTTCAAAATCGACGGTGCTCATATGACACCAGAACCAACAAGGGTAAGTATTATAACCTGTGTGATATATTTTCGAAGCCGGTTCTTATGATTAGTGCAATGGACAGCACTAATAATCCCGAAATAGTTATTTGTGTATTTAGAGCGCAAAGTAATGGATTGCCGCTTGAGAAAGAACGGCAATCTTACTTTGCGCACGAATTTTCTAAAATGAAATGCACATTTTTCTTTATACTTATTCTGAAATTTGCAAATGACTGTCAGTTTTGACATATTATTCGGGCATATCTAGAACACGAGTGCCAGCAACAACTGTATTAAACTCACGACTGTCATTTATTTATTTTCCATTGCCATGACTATTCATAGCAAACTCGACGGAAAAAGTGAGAATTTTCTTTTCCATGTTCGCGCTAGAGCAAAATAAGGATCCGCGGCATTCGTCGATTTTGCGATTTCATTTCAATTTATTAATTAGGTATTTTGCGCGCGGCTGTGGAAAAAATATATTTAATAACTTAATTTCAGTTTGTCTATCAATTTCCAGATTTAAAAAATAAAATATTTTAAATCGTCTTCATTCATTCTAAAGTAATTTCAGTAAAACTTCATGAATCGAATTTTTAATCGTATCAATTTCACAATGCTATTATTATTATTATTATGATATTCTCATGTTTACGCTTTCACAACCTACAAAGTTTTACTATTCTGCTGAATACACACAAAATTCAATATCGAACTTGTCTTTTTTCAGTCGAATCGATAAATATTCTCATATGACAACGTATTATCTGCAGAACTAATTACATTGCACTAAAATCAACAATTTTTCTTGAATTTTCAATCGTTTTCGATGTACTTGACGTCTTGCGTATCTAAGAAATTTGCCACATTTTGTACCACCAGATGTCGCGTCGTGTAACACACATAGCGAATAGGTCAGTTGCATCTTTAGGTAACATTAAAATTCAAAAACTAATCTGATACGTCTAAAAAATGGCCGTGATGTGATTTTACCAGTAGGTATTGTAAAAGGTGAATATTTCACATCACTGTGTTATCAATGTTATTCATATTTTTATTACTTACTCTTACTCACTTCTAAAACCACTCTACTGCCTACTGTTTAAATCCTGGAGGTATAAACTCTCTTCAATAATGGCATTTCACCATTTTAAATAATATTTACCTGTTACAGATATCTACGAACTGGATTTCTCGAATAGGGAATGAGAAATTAGAACAGCTACCTCGAGAACAAGTGAATAAGAAGTACTTTTTCTATGACCATTGGAAAATATACAACTTTCGTCACACTTTACCTGAGCCGAAAACATCATATGTGTACCTACTTCTGTAGTTGGATCGATTCCTTCCGACTGGCCCTGTAGTTATTGAAGTATATTTTTTTAATTCTTGACATGCGCCAAAATTCTAAGTTAAAGGTTGCCTGTGGTATGAAAAAGGTATATCAGATGAAAATTCACCTTTGTGGGAAGTCATCCGCATCTCAAACCAATAATTACATACAAATTCCGCCATGCTATCGGGAAAAAACGTGTATGTGCAAATGTCCAATTAGAATTTTTATGACATATATTGGTGCAACTGGCCATAGTTTAGAATATCATAGCAGAATATTTCATTTTGTGAATTAGGCACTAAAGAAAAACAGATTTTATCAACATCATTAATAAATCAGTAATAAATAAATAATTAATAAATATGCATATTATTTACCTACATTGATTTTTTTTATGGCAGTGGCACACACACTAAAGGGAGATCCTATGGCGCTCGACGAGCGGTGTGTGTGCGAAGATGTTGATTGACACGGTTCTTGAATATTTGTAGGTTGTAATTAGTGGGAAACAGATGTCCTGGAAGTGAGTTCCACAGTGATGCAGTGCGCCAGACAAAGGAGTTCTGGTAAAGCGATGTTCTAGGTGTTTCTAGTTGTACGACGAACTGGTGCGCTCCTGCCGTCTGTCGGGACTGTCTGACAGGAGTTGCCAGGGACGGGATGATGCGGGCCAAATCCTGGGAGCATCTGCCGTGAAAGTATCTGTAAAACAGAGACATATCGGCCACATGTCTGCGATGTTCCAGACTATCCAGATTCCGGATCAACTCCGGATCCCCGACGAGACGCACAGCCCTCTTCTGAATGGAATCCAGCAGCTTTAGGGTATGCTTTGGTGCGGCACCCCAGATATGTGAGCAATATTCTAAGCACGGTCTTATTTGCGCTTTGTACAGCAAGAGCAACTGCTGCGGTGTATAGAGTTTTTTGTTGCGAAATAGCGCACCAAGCTTCTGGGAGGCTGATTTTGCGATGTTAGCAACATGGTCATGCCATGACATATTGCTGTTGACCGAGACACCCAGCAGCCCGATTGACGTAAACGTTGCTGCTTGGGTCTTTGCTGCATTGAACTGGACCAAATTTCGGTCGCCCCAAGTTTGAACTTTCTCCAGGTCTTGATTAATTGCTGTAATCTGCTCCTGTCTGCGGTGATGAGTCTCAGTCGCTGGTAAGGGTTTTTCTGATCTAAAGTGGGAGACAAGGGTACTGTCATCTGCAAAACTGTAAACAGGATTATTCGTTTCGATCAGCAGGTCATTAATATAGATGAGGAACAGAGTTGGTGAAAGTATTGCGCCCTGAGGCACGCCCGCGTTGATGGTGAATGTGTCCGAGATGTGTCCATCGACTGCTACGTGTAGGGATCGGTTCTTTAGGAAACTGGCCAGCCAGCTGCAGAGAGAGGCGGGCAGTCCCAAGGACGGCAGTTTGTTGAGCAGTCCGTCATGACAAACTCTGTCGAATGCCTTTGAAATATCCAACGCAATCGCTCGAGACTCTCCGTAGTTTTCAATTGCCCTACTCCATATATGAGTGACATAGGCCAAAATATCTCCTGTCGATCTCTCTTTGCGAAAGCCGTATTGATTATCGCTGATTATTCTGTTCTTCTCGAGGTATTTGAGTAGTTGCTGATTGAATATACGTTCCATGACTTCGGAGATTATTGGAAGCAAGGCAATTGGGCGATAGTTTAAGGGCGTGGTTTTCTTGCCTTTTTTTGGAACAGGTTGCACTCGAGCGACTTTCCAAGAGGATGGGTAAATCTTTTTTCTGTAAGAAAGAGAAAAAAGCCTGGAAAAAACGGGTGTGTTAGTTCGTTGGCGCAGTTCTTTAGCACGATGGCAGGTATTCCGTCCGGTCCTGTTACCTTTTGCGTATCTAGTTCTTCAAGGATTTTGCGACTATCACGGTGAGAAAACTAGACTTCTGCCATGGTAGTGTTGATGTTCGGTATGGTGGGGAGGGTCTTGCCTTGGGGCACGTTTAAGGTAGAGTGCGATGAAAACATTTTGGCGAGCATGTTTACTTTTTCCCTGGCTGTAGTCGCCGTGATGCTACGTTCGTCCGTCAAAGGCGGGAGACGTTTTTGTAAAGTTTTTACTTACTGCCTTTGCTACCGACCAGAAATTCCTGGAACCATTGGGGCATTGCAAAAGTTTATTCCTGATCCTTTGATTGTGTTTGTCCTTAGTTTCTTCGATCACACGTGTTGGGGAAACACCCCAACACGTGTAGAAACTATCGTTTTTCACCGTATAGTTTGGTGAGAACACCCTATATGTACCTAGAATGAATGAGCCATAATTAAACTTAAAATAGATTTATTTCACCCCGGGTACAATCCAATTTGTACATTTAAATCAGCAAATGTCAAGTTCTTTAAAACCCCTTAGTCCAATCCTAGACGGACGATCCCTTAGTTCGAACCTGTACAGCAGTGCTGTCAATATAACTGATTACAATAGAGCCAACTTTCACTAGTATTGGAAAACGTTTGTAATCGTTTTAAAGTCAATGTATTTTTGTCTCTGTCAGCCTTGTGAACAATCAGTCTGTCAAATAAAGAAAGAAAACAGTTTCTACCCTTTTAATCTGGAACGAATTCGGCAAAGTGCCAATCCCCACAGAAATTATTCAAGTTAGTGCTCTGAAAACACTCCACGTTGCTGGATCGGTCGTGCTACCGAGCTCTAGCAAGTGCCTCTTCGCGCCAAAAGGTCAAATTCCTTTTTGGGCAATTCCTCTTGTATGCACAAATATTAGAGAATATTTCGTGCACCTCAGTTATCTTTGTCCAAGGTTGGACAAAGACCTCCTTTTGAGCCTTTTTAAAGCAATTCTTCGAAGTCAGAAATGATAGCATCCCCGTTCCCGTTGGAAATTGGAATATAAAATGGCGGAAGGCAGACTGACATTCCTGGTCGAATTCCTGTAAAGCAAGGCAGGTAAAGCAGTCAAAGTGAAAAGGTATGCTGTGTGAAAGTTGCTAAGTTGGAGAACGAAGTATTAAAATAAGAAAGATAAAAATTAATTTTTAAATCAAACAATCAAGACTCTTCAGTAGACATTTCTAATTTTAAGAAACCTTTTGTAATTTTAGTTTTATACTTGAACGAATGATTGAAAGTTTTAGTCTAAGAATTGTACATATATATTTTCTATTTAACATAGAAAACACTGTTTGTTTATCTCCATTATATTTAAATGCAATTTACACCTGCATTATTAAATTATATCAATACCGAATACATGTTTCAGTTTCTCTCACCACCCTATGTTATACTGTCCATTAAAAGTGGTTAAGTAAATACCACACCCTTCTTTATGGTTTTAAGCAATAATAAAAGCATTTGTTTTTCCCGACCAACACGCTTGCACTCGTTTCTCGCTTCGATAAAATAATTGCGATTTTCAGCGGTCTGATTTTTCTGCCAGTACTTATAGGCTTGCTGTTTCCTTCCTACAGCTCTTTCGCAGCTTTTGTCGAACCAGGGCTTTCCTTTTGATGGCAACTTGATGGAATTTGGGACGTATGCTTCCATTCCTGAGGAGATTGCTTGCATGATCTCTTCGCAGCAGTCCGACGGGTCGTCAGTGGCAAAGCAGACGTCGAGCCAAGGAAGATCTAGGTAGAACTGCCTTAGATCGTCCCAGTTTGCAGAATTGTAATGCCAGATTTTGCGAGGCAATGGTGGATCCTTCTGTATGAGTGGCAATTCACAAACCGTTGTAATAAGTTTGTGGTCGGAAGTACCTAATGGCGGACCAACTGTAACCTTGTACTGGTCAGGATTGGTGGTCAGAAAAAGATCCAGGAGGGCGGCGAATTCGCCCCTCTCTGAGATTCGAGTTGGTTCGTCTACAAGTTGAGTAAGCCCGCAGCTGACGGCAAATGCTTCAGCTTCTCTACCTTCGTTGTCGGTCTTGTTGTGATGTTTGAGCCAGTTGGTGTTGTGGGCATTGAAGTCTTCCAGAACGATTATTTCTGAACTGGGCTGATCGACCTGTATTGAGTCAAAAGTGGTAGCTAGTGTTGTGAAAAAGCTTTGGTAGGCTCTATCGCTCGGAGGGCGATAGATACAACATATAAACTTGGTTAATCCCTTGGCGGTGAACTTGAGCCACATGACGTCAAGGTTGTTCGGTTCGAGTGTTTCCTCGCGGTGACATGAAAGGTCGCTTCGGACAAAAAGGCATATTCCGAACTTATATCTAAATCGGGTATGTAAGTCGTAACCAGGATAGAGGTAGTTCACTGTTGTTGTTGTAGAACATACCTGTGTTTCTGTAAGGGTTGTATTGTTTCATTTATCAACAATATGCCTGCTTGTCAAATATTTGCTAAATAGTAAAGATTTGCGCAGTATTCCGAAACTTGCTGAAATTGCTATTTTTCAATAACTCTCATACCAAAACGTAATTTTTGACAGATTTTACACATAATTTCTTCCAAAAATTAAGTTTTGGAATGATAGTTACTCAAAATAGCAATTTCAGAAAGTTTCGGAGCACTGCTCTGTTTCAAAGCAATTAAAATTTCAAACCAGACATCATTTGAACGGCCCGACAAAGATAGTACAATGACTACACCGGTATGGTAGCACAGTCGCAAAAACCACTGGCAAATAAAACAAAGTGAGTGTTCTATTTCGTGTATGTATAAATAACTTTTCTGTAAAGTCAAGTCAAAACTTGACGTGTGTTGAGCGTTTAGGGCTTTTGCTAATGTTAACCTTTTAACTGAATTTCCAAACGTTTACATTTTAAGATATTTTTTACAAGGGAGCAGATTTGTTCCTGGAAATAATAATGTATGTTTTTCAGCATCGCTAGGGCTAGTTAATTAGTACTTGTGCAATTTAGAAATTAAGACCAGGATCAAAGGGGTCCTATATTGAAGATTTCAATAAGACGGTGGTGGAAAAAAGGTAAACAAATTTGTCCCACAATTTCTGAAATAGTGCGTGGGGGCATTATCTTATTGAAATGTTATATCCATTCGAGTTTTACGAAACTACATCATTAATTAGAACATTAAAATTATCTTGCAGTATTTGGAGATATCTCGGGCCATCTAAATTACTAGACCCCATGATGTGGTTCCAGCCCAAATAAAAATTGAGTGTGTCTCTCTATAAAAACATTGAGGGTTTCGTCACTCCTGTATCTGCAATTTTCGATGATAACAGTTTAATCCAAAAAGAATGCGCTTTTATCATTAAAATGAATGTCGCAATAAAGTGGATCGTTCTATCGCTCATGATTTAATGAAACTGCAATCGTTTGTCAGGATAATTTTCGAATAACTCCCTTAGTATTTTCATTTCACAAGCATGAAATCTATTCCTGTTTACCTAGTGGTTCATTCCATACTTTTCTTACCATTTTTGTTCCGTACTTCTAGTACCAAAACTCGCAAAGCGGTGTGACTTGAATGGGTACGGATCCAATTCGAGAAAAAGGCCCAGATCGAAATCGAACACAGAATAGTAACTGTTGATGTTTTCTGCGATCTCTATTCTACCTCAGTCACAGACATTCGTGTTGGTCCTTTATCGCAAGGATACGATTTTACCTTTAAAATCTTCGGATTGCCTTATTCGGTTCTCCATCGTTCATAATATATTTAGGTGCAGGTTTCATCGGTTTATCTAGAGCAGTCGTTCCCAAACTTTTTTTATTCGCGACACTTTTTCAGATTTTTTAAAAATATTCGCTACCCACCGTCCCAAAATGCGTCGCAAGCGATGTGCACAATTTTGGAGACTACGCCCAAAGTTTGCAAAAATTTATCAGTAACTATTACCAGTTTTTTCACCTTGCCCATGCTATCATCATAATTCGACTAGCTTGGATTTTTTAAATGCCTTTTTATTTAAACATGCAAAATAGAGTGAGGTAATTACCCCCATTACACCCGCAATAACTGTTTCAAAAAATATATTGTAGAAAAATTATGTTTTTTAATAAGTATATTTAATATGACGATGGAGCTCGCATCTGCCTAAGAAGTTTTGTTATTCTTGGCGGAGTTTATGTCAAAGCCAATCTTATGGCATCTCGAATATTCAACGTAACTCTGGATCGAGATAGAACTCCATCGGCAGAAGAGTTGACGCTAATCTTCGCAAAGAAAGCATGAAAACTATAGGATGCGAATAACGCATAGAACACCAAAATTGAATCAATGATTTTCCTGAAATATATCAGGAGCTAAGAAATCATTTCGAAGCTCCAAAAATTCACCCTCCCACTTCATTGGGAATGTCGGCAACATCCACAGATGGATGAGTTTCCAACTAATGCTGCTCGGAGAAATAACGTTGAATTTTAGATTCAAGAACTTGAATGTGATGATTAATTTCCTCGCTAAGATTCTTTACAATTAATGCCTCCGATTCTTCAGCTTGATGATGCAAAGCTGTTCAAACATGTTAAAGTCTCTAAAATTTACTTTACGGCGTCAGTTCCGTAGAGTTAATACGAACGCCTGAATATTATCTCTGAAGTCGATAATGTACCATAAAGACTGACAAATAAGTTACCCTCTGGATCCAGGTATCATTATTAAAGTGTGCCACAAAATCGCGTATTCTTTTGATTTTTAAGAACAGTTTTAGTTCGTTTATTAATTCAAACAACACGGCCAACAACATTTCCTTTTGATAACCAACGAACATCAGTGAAGAAAAGAAGACCTTCGTGATTAGATTCCATGCCTTTGCATAGTATTTTATATAATTAACAATTGTAATCAAAGGGTCAAGCTCTTCTTGCAAAGACTTTGGAGGAGTTTTAGTAGCCAAGGCAAATCGGTGAATCATGCATCCATTTCCTTGGGGTGCAAGCTTTTTAACTTTTGACTGAAAGCCCGACCTCGATCCAAGCAGGGCTACTGCTCCATCGGTGCATTCAAGTTTTTCCATTGTAATTCGTTCCTCCGCCGAGTGCCGACTTCGGCCAACTACCATTGGATAAAGTCGCGAAAATTTCAACATCCCATTATCGAGGTAAATTGGCTGGCGTTTATTTTATTCTTGCGCGGGTTCCTACATCGGTATTAGCCATCTCGTAATATTGAAAGATATGTAATGGATATAATTTAAGCAACTGAAAAATTCTAAGCTTATAGTTTATATCCCATGTATTCTCGGTGAACCCGTAAAAGAGCCATTGCGACCCCATTGTGGGTCCACTGATCTGGTTGAGAACCACTGAACCAGAGGATTTAATATGTTCTATTATTTTACATTTGTACCATTAACGCTATATTTGCTTGCATCATTGTTATTTTTATTTACAGCATACACCCAAAATTGTTATCGGATTTTTTCAGGTTCTAAATATTCTCGAAACCCATTTTTAACACATACATTTAATATAACAATTAAGTGATTTTTAGATTCTTGGCATATTTTCAACATTCGAGCCACACTGGGTTTTTGCAAATAAGACATAGGTACTGAGTTTTACGTTTGAGTCATTTTGGACACTGGCAACATTTTTTCTAATTATTTTCTTAGGGCAGGAACCTAATTTTACGTTTTTATTATTTTAGTGTCCGCGGGTACCTCAGCTGCCTTTCAAGCAAAATGGCAATAAGCTGGATGTATGAGAATCAGTTATCACCATTTTTTACATTTTTATTTGTCCATAAAATGCTTACAAAGGCGCGTCTCGACCTACGTAGATCGGTAAAATACTGCATCTTTATCTCATAACTTGCAGGCTATTTGGGAATATACATCTTAAACCTGCAACTATCCCTAAATGATATTGACATCTCATCAACACACGTAGATATACCAATTGAGTATATGCAGACTAACAATTTTGTACAAAACTAGTAAATAGTTCTAGCATTGGCGCAGCAGGGTCTTTTGCAATTCGCAGACTTGTCAAAAGAAGGACTAGTCAACAGAAATGCAAACCGCCTCTGACTTATTACACTTTTAAAAACATCCCTTCCGTTTCTATTTATAGCGAAAATGATCTCAATATTTTGGTGATTTGACTTAAAAACAGCGGCATTCAAGTGGCTCAAAAAAGCTTTCATTTTAACCATATCTTTCTTTTGAGTACACGTGTGTGCATTGGAATACTTCGCTTTTTGGCTTTGAATTTTGACGTTGATCCATCGAACTATCATTTCCAATATATTGTCTCAAAAAAGAAGACCTCAACAGAATGATGCGGTAGGAAAATTTTATAGGCGTTGCTTGTCTATAGGACGTAGCTCTGGTAATTGCGTAGCAATTGTGTGTTTCCTTATTCTACTTCTGTTTATTGAAAGATCTGGCAGATCATTAGTATTTATTTTTCTCTTAATAGCTTTTTGATACTTATTTCTAACTATTTTCGCTTTCTTTATTTTCCATAGTTGTCCATGTTGACTTGATGGTCTCAATCAGTTAAGACTAGATTACAAGTTTTTTTGAACTAAATATAATATAGGCCAATGTGTTGCCTGTTTTGAGCCATATCATAAATAAAAGTAAATAATTTTGAAAAAGGCCTGACTGGTTTCGTTCGTTATTTTTTGTCTGAATTTGACCATCTGAATCTCGACCTACGTGCACCGGTAAAATACTGCATCTTTCTCTCATAACTTGCAGGCTTTTTCGAAATATACATCTTAAATCTACACCTGCTCCTAAATGGTATCAATATATCATCAACATGCCCAGATACGCCAATGGGGTATGCAGACTGACAATTATGTACAAAACTATTAAATAGTTCTAACAATGGTGTAGCAGGGGCCTCACTTTTACAATGCGTAGAATTGTAACGTTGCAAATGCTACTGAATACAATATTGCGATTTTCTCCTTTTACTGGTTGATTTGTGTCACCGATACTCTCGCTACCTTACTTCTCGCGATCTTACTCTAGGTGTTCGAACCTGTTTGACAGGTACGTTTAATGAGCCACTTGGCAAAGGTGTTATATATTCGTTGGGAGATCATTGATAGTCCTTCTCACCTGAACACTCAAAGGGAGCAGGCCGTTTTCCGTATCGGAATTTATCTTTACTATTGTTGACCCTCAGGTCTAACTATCGTCTGATTGTGTCTTTGCCGTATTAAGCAAACACTTCCTCCTCTCGATGCTGACCTTGCCAATCCCGCCATCAGTTAGCCGTACCGAGGCTGGAGAGTACTTACTAAGAAGCGCCAGTGCCTTCAACTCGACCAGATTTAAGTAAAATCAGCTTTTATTTATTTAAGGACCGTAATTGTCGCTCTGTCGTGATATATCATTTTAACTAATGAAATTATAATTAACGACTGTAAGTCGTTTGTATTAATTACCGTATATCGCTTATCATTTTAATTAATGAATTTATAATTAAGGACTTTCTACTAATTTGGTATCGTATATCGCTTATTCGTATACATAATTTTATTGAACGAATTTATAACTAACGACTGTAAGACGTTTGTTTTAATTACCGTATATCGCTTATAGTTACCTATCATTTTAATTAATGAATTGATAATTAAATGACTAGGCCGTTTGGCGTCTATCGTATATATTCTCGTTAATTCTCATTTCATTTACTGATCTAGCTACCTTGATTATCTAGCTTACCTTTAAAAAAGATGCTTAATTTCATCTTAAGTCGAGTCTTTAGTTTGTTAGAAATTTCATTTGGCTATTGTCGGAATAGCTGATTGAGTTATTTTTTACTGTACTTGGCTGTAAAGCTCATGGCAGTAATTTATTTCACATAACTGCATTTTAGTAATTTTATTTGTCGCCATGATATCGGGATACACTTGAGCTCAAATCGTTTACTTATAGTATAGATATTTAATGGCTATAAATGTACATATTACCTCATAGGTTAATTTATTCATTTGGTATTATTGAGGACTGTTTTGTTTTGGTGTGTTTATTGGACTGCCACGGGATTGATTTAATTGCAAGCTTTCTTAATAATCATTATATTTCTGCCTACATGTATTTACCGATTGTATAATAAGAATTGGGTAATAGTAATGTTAATCTCAAAGTTATAAGGCACAGATAACAAGTAGTATGTTATGTTGCTCTGATTTATAATTTTTGTTATATCGGTGAGATATCTAACAGGAGAATCTTCTTATTGATTTAAAACCGTCACCAGAACCTCAACTTGATTTGTAATAGGATTAACTGTCCTAAAAGATGTAAGTTTAAAACTTTTTAATAAATAAGTTATTTGTAATCTTGATGTTTATTTTGGTAAATTGCAGTCAAGATATTATCGACGCTCCACAAAGTATTTTTCTAAATTGTATTACCTTATTTTCAAGGATCAATAATCATTGATAAATTTCTTGTAAAAAAATTTAGTGGCGCCCTACCCTAACTGCCAAGACATAAACTCACGCCCTTAAAAAAAAATTTAACCCGATGAGTAAACCTGGCATATGGACCGCCTAATGAGCAATTAGCAAAAAAGGTTATATATTTGATACCCAACGCTTAAAGCTGGTTACAAAGTGTAAAAACGACACTAATCAACAGAAATTCAAACCGCTTCGGACTTATTACACATCTAAAAGATCCCTTCCGTTTCTATCTATAGCGAAAATTATCTCAATGTTTTGATGATTTGATTTAAAAACAGCGGCGTAGCTCAAGTGTCCCAAGAAAGCTTTCATTTTAACCATATCTTTCTTTTGAATCCACGATCTGTGTGTGCATTGGAATACTTCGCTCTGTGGTTTTGAATGTTTACGTTGGTCCATCGAATTACCATTTCCAATATATTATTTTGAAAAAGAAGACCTCAACAGAATGATGCGCTAGGAGAATTTTAGAGACGCTGCTTGTCTATAGGACGCAGCCCTGTTAATTGCGCAACAATTGTGTTTTCCTTGTTCCACGTCTGTTTACGGAAGATTTGGCAGATCATTAGTACTTATTTTTTCCATCATAGCTTTTTGAAACTTATTTCTGACTATTTTCACTTTCTTCATTTTCAATAGTTATGTCCATGTTCACTTGATGGTCCCCATCAGCTAAGACTAGATTCAATTCAATTTCAAGTTCTAAATTTTCTGAGAGGGAACTCTCAACAGCATAATCACTTTCACACCCGCCAATATCACTTACATCGCTACCCGCTGCATCATTCCGTTAAACAATTTTTAAAGTTCGAATCTCTCAATGATAGAAGTCGTCAATTCTAGCTCTATCCCGGATGCTCAGGGAAATGGCAGCTCTAAGGTAGTGATTTTGGATGATTTGAATCTTCTTCTTGTGTGTTTGTGTAACAGAGCACCAAATTGGGGCGCCGTAAAGAAGAGCTGGTCGTATAACAGTGCGGTAAAAGGTTAATTTATTTCCAGGACTTAGATATGACCTTGGTGATACAAGTGAAGTTAATTCCTTTTTTATCATTGCGTTACGCGCTACTATTGCATTGATGTGATGACTAAAGTTCAATTTATTATCGAATATGATGCCCAAGTATTTGACCTTGGGTTTAGGCAATATAGGGGTAGTTCCTATTATTAATGGGGTAACATTAATGTCTTTGCGCTTTCTTGTAATTATGATAAGCTCGGTTTTAGTTTTATTAAGGGTTATTTTCCATCTATCATAGTATGGAATGGGCGCTTTTATATGCACCCTTAGGTTCTCCTTGGCCACCTCAGCTTGCGGATTCAGGGATAAGATTGCTGTATCGTCAGCAAATAAGGCTTTATAGGTGTTAGGATTTGACGGGATATCTGCTATATAAAGATTGAATAATAGCGGCGATAATACAGTTCCTTGGGGCACCCCCGCTAGTATGTTTCTACTGGCGAAGTGCTTGGTGTCTATTCTAGTCGTGAAGACCCGCCCGGCAAGGAATGACGCGATGAGTGCTGTCAAGTGCAGGGGCATGCTGTGAATTGCCAGCAACTTGTACAGCAACCCATCTTGCCACACCCTGTCAAACGCCTTCTCGATATTAAGTAATAGAAGGGCTGTTGACTGTTTTGTGTTAAAGCCATGATATATGTCGGATGCGATTTTCGCGGCCAGCATGACGGTGCCGTGCTGCCCGCGAAAACCGAACTGTTTCTGGGGGAGGATTTGAAGCCTTTCAACTTCAGTGTTTACCCTCGGCAAGATCAGCCTTTCAGCCACCTTCCCGAGGGTGTTCAGAAGAGAGATTGGCCTGTAGGAAGCTGGCAGTGCCAGATCTTTCCTCGGCTTCGGGAAGTGTATTATGCTCGTTATTTTCCAGGAAGAAGGGAAATGTTGTAGTCGGATAACTATGTGCATATACTGGATTAAGGTTTTCTGGGGTAAATTTTTCAGGACAATGTTCGGAATACCATCCGGGCCGGGAGCTTTATTTCTCGGGAGACGGCTAAGAGCTTTGCGGATTTCCGCCGGAGTGATTCTCAGCCTATCAAGTACTGAGGGAGGAATAGGGTAGGTACGCTCCCTAAACGTGTTCACGGTGCGTGCGTAGAGCTGTTGCTCAGGCAGAGTATCAGGTGCGGCACTATAGACGTTAGCAAGGTAGCTCGCGAAGGCTTCCGCTTTTCCAATGTCGTCGCCAAGTTCTTGGCCTTGATGCCTTTGACAGGCATTTGAACGGTGCCTCTGCGAACGCGCCTCACCAACTTCCATAGTGAACTGTCGTCCCTGCCTACCGTGTTTATGTAAGCCAGCCACGTCCGATTTTTGTGCTCACGTATCTCAGCCCTGATTTCCTCGGTCAGCCCATTGATCTGAGCGGATCCCATTTGTGTCCGGTTTCTTTGCCATCTCCGTCGTAAGCGGTTTCTGTAGGATATTTATTAAATCCAGGATATGGTCGGGGAGAGATTCAGTGCTAGGGCGCAGTGTTACCCTAGGACAATGTGCATCGCGGATGCGCAGGATGTTGGACGTAAGAATTTCAACCTCGTCTTCTAGTTCCCGGACGGTTGTCAGCTGCTCAGGGATGACAGTAATCTCATTAAGATGTGCTCTGAACGCTCTCCAGTCAACATTCCTATACGAAATGACGGTGTCATTTGACAAGTGGACCCTGCAGTATAGGCTAATCTTGACTGGGAGATGGTCAGAGTTGAGATCATTAATCTCTTGCAGCTGTGATGTCCTGGCAATTCCCCGAGTGATGGCAATGTCCAGGAACGAGGCTGCACGGAGATAGGTAGGATTCGATGTTCTATGATAGGACATTTCCAGGTTGTTGCTGATTATTCCCTTAAATATTCTACCGCTGCTGTTAGTTAGGCCGCCCCAGTCGGCGTGCGTGGCATTCAAATCCCCTATCAGCAGGGATAATCTATTTGGCGGAAGAAGTGCCAAGAGATCGTTTGCATTGAGGCGGAGACCCGGGGGTGCGTAGCCGCCACATACAAGCAGGCCGCCTTCCAGTTCGATACTAACATTTTCAATTGCAGTGCGCACGTTATATAGGCGTCTGTATTGGAGCGACCTATGTACGAGGCAAGCCACGCCTCTCCCGCGTCGATCGGGCCTATCAAATCTCTCGATCCTATAGTCCCGTACTTTCAATGTGAAGTCAGGTGTAAGATTCGTTTCAACGAGAAAAACGATCTGAAAATTGGATGCATGCACAAAGTTACAAAATTCGCCCAATTTGTACCTAATGCCATTACAGTTCCATGATGCAATTTGTAACATTTAAGCATTTAAACGTTAAATTTTGCATATTCATGGGTAAAGAACCGCAAAGATGCTTGTATGATTTCGGCTTTGTCGCCTCTACAAGCCTCTAACATGCTAGAGTAGCAATCTAGGGCTAGGTATAGTTCGTCAAGATGTAGGAGATTGTTAATCTTAGCGACTACACTATTTAAATTAGACATGGTATCAGCGATATTAACGTGATTGGTGCCAGCACGTACATTACCACTAACCTTATTTACAGTATTTTGATTTTGATTCTGTGTTTGTGTGGGCCTCGGCGGTGGTTCTCGTCGACCTCTGATTGGGGGGAACGCCTGGTTGTACTTTTCTGCACGTTGGCCATTGTTTAGGCATTGGCCCGCTTGGCCGTCAGCTACATTTGAGTCCCTCCAGGTCGGTTTGGCTGGTGGTGGTGCCGGTCTGAATGTTTGTTTGGGTTTTGGCTTTGCTGTTGTCTGAATAATATTAAGTTTGTATTCATATACGGGGCATGTTTCGTTAATGACCTATGCGGTCCGTGACAGTTAGTGCATTTTTCATAGTCGGCGTTGCATACAGTTACGTCACGTGGCCCCGCGCATTTGCTGCAGCAGGCCACTTTCCTGTTACAGAACAATTTCGCATGTCCGAACTGTTGGCAGCGTTTGCATTGAAGCACTGGTTTGCTGGAGCGACGAATTTCCCAGCTTATTCTGACACAGCTGAGGGTTTTAACTTCTTGATTTAGTCGTTTGACATTATAGTTAGTTCCCAAGACAACTAGGTACATAGGTATACGCGCTTTACGCATCTCGAAGACATTTTTTGGAGATATGTTATGTTCGTCATTTAGGGCTTCTGCGATTTCTCGGGGTGAAATGCCACCGTCGAGGCCGCGTAGCACGAAGGCCCTAGTCTTTTCATTAGACTCTGCATATGAATGGTACTCTGTTTGTTCATTATCGAGGGCGCGCTTTAGAGTATGAAGGTCATTGAATGTACTGCAATATACAATTACAGAGTTCTTAGTATATTTCAACTGGTAGTTCTTTATGTGCATGTTTTGCAGATCATCCCTTAACATGCGGTGGTCAGCGGGTCTACCCTTGATAACTACCGAGGGTAGCGGGGTGGCCTTGGGCTTTGTAGGCCCTTTTTTCTTGGTTTGGTCGCTTTTGGGTTTACCGGATGTCGAAGCCGAGGTGGAGGTGTCCTCGGTATTTAAGTCTTGTAGGAGTTGGAACTGATTTTGCGTGTTTAGGGGTGGTTGCCCCATGTCTAATTGTACCGTACGGAAGTTTTTCCGAAACGGTATTTGCTTGAAGGGTGTCTTAAATGGCTCTTTGTCATTTGCATGTATTAGGAGAACAGGATCGGGTGGCAAAGGCGGCTTCATTTTGAAAGAATCGCTGTCGCGGCTAGTAGTCGCTGATGCTACGCTGAGAATTTCGGGAGTTTTTTGTTTGTTATTGGTTTTTCTGATTGCGTGACCTTGGGCTTTTTAGCCGTGTCGTTAAGGAGGCCGTCGGACTAGCCTTCTTCTTACCCGTATCGATTTTAGATGTAATTCGGTGTTTGATTCCCAGGGGGTGGGTATCACGCATATGTTGACGTATTTTCGTAATAGTCTTATACAGGTCATTTTGCGACATTTCGGACGCATTTTTTAGGGCTTCAAAGTCCATTTTACATTGGACACAGTATTCAGCGTTTGACTTGCATTTGCCGGCAATTTTCTTGACCGTAGAGTCAGAGTACCTGCGGTCAGAGCAGGACTCCATGGACACGTTGGACATATTGTCCTCGTCTTCGGTGTAGTCGGCCATAACTTTGGCAAAAGCCGGGGTTCCGTCCCCGGAAACTAAAAAAGTGCAAGGATAAAACCTTATAGGGCCTTTACTGATAACAAATAGTGTTAAAAGCAAGCCAAGGGCGATAGGTATTGATCCCAGGATCGTGTCGGAATGAAAAACCGCAGTGCTCTTGCTGGGAACACCAACCAGTCCTATCAGGTACACGACCAAGATAGAAGTCCTATCAAGTATCAGGAACAGTAAGGGCAGTTTACCGATCGACGACAATGTTTGGCGACTGAGCGAAACGAAGTCGCCAATATTGGAGGAGATCGGTAAACTCCTTACTGTTCGAGATGCTTATACTATTTTTTGTACGCCCATTATGAACACAAAGACATTGACTAAGCAAATATCTTGAAAATGGTAAAAATTGTGTTTTGGATAATTATTTCTGGCCTGTAGATCCACTAAACCTTAAGTGGGTTCTGTTGTTACTATGGATATAATTATATATATTTTACTTACCATTCAGCTGAACGGTAAGTAAATTACTTACCGTCGCGTTTTTGCTTAGTAACTAGTAAACTTAACCTACCGTTCTAAAACCAAGCACGGTAAACAATTCGAAATAGCATGGGCGTACAAAAATGTAATTTCGCCCTCAGTCTTTCGATATTAAATTATTCTTTAAGGTATTATTCCTCCTCCATTACCGGAGCTTTTAATAATTGACTTGCGGTATTTTCTTCCAATATTGTTATATTCTTCGCTATCTCTCAGCGCCTCCTGTTTCAATTCCAGAACTGTTTCTATCCAGAAATGATCTGAATAATAGAAAACTGCAAGTGTGGTCGAATCAGCGTATGCATCACTTGAGGCATGCTTATGCTCGTACTTAGATATCTCTTCAATAGCTTCAATTTAAATCAAACGTTATATCTGTTAATACTCTTAGTTTTCTGTTCTTTGAATAATATATCTGGTGCTAAAATTAATTAATTATTTCTCGTTGGTTTCAATATTTCTCTTTTGCCAATAATATAAATAACAACATTGGAGGACAATATCTCAAACGACTAGGAAGTTATCGCTGGAGCAAAGTTAGTAAGAAAGAAATATGGGTTATGCAAAAAGATATCAGATAACCTAAAAATGTGATACATATATTAATGTTATATATTAATTTAAGAAAATGATCTGATATTTACTTACCTTATATTTATATTGTAATACCAGAAAGCCCCTTATGCTAGCGTTATCCAGTCGTGAACCTTCGTAATCTACGTAGGCGTTCGTATTCTCTACGCCTAATAATACGTCAGTAATGTCTCATAATACCATTTTATTTCCCAATATTACCTCATATTTCCCCATATTACGAGAATTTTCTTAGTAATATTAGTAATGTCTAATATTTCCTTATATTTTGTCATATTTCCCTTGTAATACCCAATGTATCTGTGAACGTTTATGAGCAGGAAAAAAGGAGCGAAAATAGTGAACTAGAGTCATATTTTATGTATACTAAGTTAAATAATTTTATTGTGTTAGTCTGATAAACATAATGTGTTTTCCTTTTCTTTTTGTTAATGTTTTATTTTATTAATAATAATATTTATTTTATTCGGCAAAACTAGGATGTCAATATGACTATTTCTTTAAAATCGCTAATGTAGATTTTTTTTATGACCGCCAATGCGAATTATCCGTTTGCATGCAGTATTTGGTATTTAGTTCGCAAGATGGTTAATTTTTTTAGATTTAAATTGTATTTTGCTGCGCTGCGGAATCTTTAGGTATGAGGAACGTATAGATGCATTTATGCTTGGTTTGTGTGTATGTATTATTTTTATTTTTTGTTGTTTTAGAGCTCTTTCACACAGAATCGCGGTCGAAAACTTGGACTGTTGCATCGAATTTATTTCTTCAATCAGTACTAAAATAGTCACAGTGCCGTGCATAGGTTGATTACGAGGGGCTGCTCACTAGCCAACATTTGTACATCGATTTCGGAAATCGCAGGGATTTCGAGAATTTTTAAGGGATTTCTGGATTTCGAAAGGATTTCCGATATGATTTCGGGATTTCGAAAGGATTTCGGATAGGATTTCGGCATTTCGAATGGATTTCCGATGGATTTCGCGATTTCCAAATGATTTCGAAAGGATTTCCGGGTTTTCGAAAGAAAATTTACAGCTATTTCGGGAGTGAGTCGCTTCGCGTAAAAGCAAAGAGACAAAGAAAGTACACAATAAAATGCACTTTCTAAGTTGGCCTTCTGATTTATTTTGCATAAAATCGCATTAATTCGGTTTCTTTTGGCCACCAAAAATAAAAAACAGACATATTTAAAACTTAGTTATTCTTGGGTTATGATTTATAGCGAGGTTTATAGACATATTTAAAATTTATTTATTGTTTTTTTTTAATCTTTAATTTTTTTTGCAAAATCTTTTTATCTCAAACCATATCAAATAAATAGGTCCATATAAAATATATCCTTTCGTCATCATCTTTAGGCCAATTGTATTGACTTAAGTTAAGCGTTAAAAACTTTACAACACAAGTTGTCTCATTTGTCTCAAGCACTCGTCCAATGTACCATCGGTCATAGATAACTGCCTAGTAGTGTTCCATTTTACTTTAAACTTTATTTTCTTTTGAAACATCGAAATGACTTTCTGTAGCATCTGAGAAGCTTTCTTCTTCAAATACACCTTCAACGGGAATTTCAGTTTCTGTATCTGTTTCACTCTCGGAATTACCCTTGGAATTACCTTTTTGAAAAACTTCTTTTCCATTTTTCTTGAACACAGAACACAAAGGCTTTTCAGGTTTTCCCACCATAGTTTTACATCTTAATAATCGGTCATTTGATAGGCGGCCTTTTTTCGTTAATAACCACGTTAAGGTACTTTTTACAATAATGGTATCTTTAACATTTAATTTTAAAAGAGATGAATCAGTTGTAACAGTCTCTGACTTGTATTTTTTACTATGATCTTTAATGTTAATGTCCTTAAATATTTTATGTCGCTTTCTATTTCCGGCTCATCTTGAGAACTTAAAAACTGTGTTTGGACATTATATCTGGATCAATACTAGGTTCTTCAATTTAAAATTCTAATATCTCTGGAATGGAGTGGATTGTATGGCATTTTTACTAAATTCGCCAGAAACATGTATATCTAGCTTTTTGGCATCAGCAATTGCATTTATTTGTGCGTCATCTATAGTACTTCTTAAAACATTTATCCCTGAAATTCTGTTGTATTTGTCCCTAGCTTTTTGTTTTCTTCTCTAGGAAATATAAATTTGGAAATATAGTATGTTGTTTATGGATCGAATTCAGTAGGTAAAAATTTCCCATGGTTGCAAATCATGCTTGCCATGGAACGAGTTCATCGAAAAAAGGTTTAACAGGTTGGCTACTACACAGCCAAGGTAAAAATAATTCTGGACAGTCTCTACATTTTTCAATTAATACCAACAATGAATGTGCATTTAGTTCGATGCAAACATATGTTTGTAGTGTTATCTAGCTTTTGGAAAGTGGAAGATTATGGTGATTTTTAACCCATGTTCTCCATATAGCCTAAGAAACAGCACAGAATACCAAATTTTATAAATTCTTTCAATAACACAAGCTTTTATCCAGAAATGAGTCCAAAATATATCTAACTATTTTAAGTAACTGTGCCGAGAACTGTGCAGTCCATTGTGTTACTTCCACATCACCTACACGCTTTATTGTAGGTAAAACTATCGCCGATCTTGGAAAATTCGTAGATTTTGGGATGCTCATCACGAATCTGCAGTCAATTCGATCGAGCGACGTTTCGTGTTCAAGGTATTCATCTTTAGAGATAAAAACAATATTTTCACGATTAATATGACATTCTGGTAGATTTTGGAACTCTCTACTACAAATATGAAGTCAATTCGGTTGAAAATTTAAATAAGAAAATTTTGGATGTATGTTTTTCTAACTTTGATGTAGGATCTATCAATAGCTGTCTAGGTTTAGTTCATAGTGATGCGCATCATCCGCCCTTAGAATTAAATACATGTATAAAGTCAAGCAAGGGCCTTAGGATCAAAAATGATTGGTATTTTGATTTTAGGAAGGCAGATTTTGTTAACCTGAGTAACTTTTTTTCTAGAATAGATTGGCAAGAACTTATTTCTGATGTTATAGATGTTACAATTGATAATTTTTATAATGTATTATTTGACGGATTTACTCAATTTGTACCTGTTAAACAGGCTGTTAGTGATAATTTTCCTGGCTGGTTTTCTTATAGGCTTAGGAAATTAATAATTAAAAAGAAGCAGGCCCATAGGCGTTATAAGCAGTCAGCCCTGGCTGAGGACTACCTGATTATTTCTAATTTAAGGGAGCAATGCAGGAATTTATCCTTGTCTAATTACGATAATTATATAAAAAGTGCTGAAGACTCTATAATCGACAACCCAAAATATTTCTGGAACTATGTGAGGTCAAAGAGGAATTCTGGTGAATTCCCCAAGGTTATGAAATTGGATAATGATGTGGCTGATGATGGTGAAACTATTGCCAACTTCTTTGCAACCTTCTTTTCATCTGTATATAACGCAGTTTTTTATTTAAATAATTTTTCATTTGATTCTCCTGTTTCTGAGTGTTACGAAAGCATGTGCATTGGGGCAACGGAAATAGAAGAGTGTCTTAATCAACTTGACATAAATAAGCCAATGGGACCTGATGGTGTTCCGCCTTCAGTTTTTAAATTTTGTGCATCTTCTCTCTTTATACCTCTCTTCCTAATTTTTAATTGTTCATTAAGGGATGGTGAATTTCCCTCAGAATTTCCACAAGTATGGAACAGGTCGTTTGTAGTGCCGATTCATAAATCTGGTGACAAGGGTAACATTCGTCAATATCGGCCTGTAAGCATATTGTCTACAATTCCTAAATTGTTTGAGAAGTGTGTTGAAATAAAACTAAGCAATGTATATAGTAAATTTTTAATATCTCAGCAACATGGTTTTCTTACTGGTCATTCAGTGGATACGAACTTGTTTTTATACATCAACTATATATCAAACGCCATGGCGGATGGTGCTGAGGTTCATGCTATATACATGGACTTCAGTAAAGCGTTTGACAAGGTCTCCCATAATCTTTTGTTGACCAAATTATCTGGGTATGGCATTTCGGGTCCCTTGTTGGCATGGTTGGAGTCCTATCTTGTTGGTCGTACTCAACAAGTTAAAGTTTGTGGACATGTGTCTAGAGAGGTTGATGTGACTTCGGGGGTACCTCAAGGGTCCCACTTGGAACCTCTTCTCTTTAACCTTTTCATCAATGATGTGGGTTTGCGCTTGACATCTAGGTTCCTGTTGTTTGCTGATGATCTGAAGGTCTTTCGGAGGGTTACAACTACGGTGGATCAGGATCTCATTGGGGGTGACTTACTTGAGATCTTGAGATGGTGCGACGTTAACAACATGTCTTTGAATACCGATAAATGCTTTTCCATCAGATTTAGTAGATTGAGAACTGTGCTTCCATTGGTATATCATCTAAATGATATTCCCATTAAAGAGGTAACTGTTATTAGGGACCTTGGAGTGTATTTTGACCACAAACTTTCTTCTAGTACACATTATGATAATGTTATATGTCGCGCTAACAAAATGCTCGGTTTCATTAAAAGAGTATGTAGGGACTTTAGCGATATTCAAGTGCTAAAAATGTTATATGTTTCCTTTGTTCGTTCTATTGTGGAGTTTTCAAACATCATCTGGTCTCCATATTTTGTCACACATGTAAATCGTTTTGAAACATTGCAGCATAAATTTCTAAAATTTGCCAGGTATAAGCTAAGTATAGCAGGGATTCATTTGTCCATTGACCAAACATTGTTGTATTTAGACTTGACCAATCTTAGGGCAAAATACTGAAAAACATTATTCTCGACACTGAATGTGTACATAGTTTAAATCTTCATGTACCTTCCTATCGTACACGTAACACACCCCTTACTTCATGTCCCCCAATGTAGGACTCTCTATCTTAAGTTAAACCCAATAAACAGAATGTGCAATTGTGTGAATAAATATTGTGACAGACTGAACTTTTTTGGTGTATCGCAAGAAAAATTTAAAAATAGTTGTAAGGGTATTATATTGAGAAATAATGTATTATAGACTAGACTTGTAAATGTGTGAATACGTAAATAAATAAATAAATAAATAAATTCGATTGGGCGACGGCGAAGTTTCGTTCTCGAGATATTCATCCTCAAAGTTCAAAACCGTTTTGTCACGGTTTTCCCTTCTTTTAACCAACACATTTGAATCACTTTATACGTTTAAATAATTGATAAAGTGCTTAAAGTGTGTTGGGTTTTAATTAAGACAAGGGAAAATTAGGGGAAAAAACAGTTTTCAAATTTGAGGATGAATATCTCGAGAACGAAACGTTACCCGATCGAACTGACTTCAGATTCGTGAGGAGCATCCCAAAATCTACCAAGATGCCCAATTTCGACAAGATCGGCGATAATTTCAGTAGCTGGAAAATTTAAGATCTATTTTTCCGGAAAAACCGACAAGGTAACATTGGATTCATGATCTACGACCCAAAAATAGCGGGTATGCAAAAAATATCCGAAAAAACTGTCCACACGCTAATACCAATTAATACTTATAACAACAAAAAATTAAGAAATAATTTTTATATTATCAGAAGACAAAAAGCAAGAAATGTTGTTCAAGAATTTCGACGCGATATCACTATGGATTTCGAGAAATCCATTTGGATTTCGAATAGGATTTCGTGATTTCTAAAGGATTTCGGATGTGATTTCGAGATTTCGGATAGGATTTCGGGATTTCGAATCGATTTCCGATGGATTTCGCGATTTTGGGAGGATTTCGAAAGGCTTTCGCGGGATTTCGGGAGAAAATGTGCAGCGATTTCGAAAGTGAGCCGCCCCTCGGTTGATTACTACAGCGCCTAGTAAATAATATCTATGACGATTGAATTTGTACTGAAAAATACCCAGCGTCTATGATATCTTCTCCGTTGCAAAAGTATCCATGTCTAAACACGTCCATATATCGTAATGATAATTTTGTATGCGGCATACGCATTCAGCGTAGGGCGGCTGAAGTTGCCGGATGCAGAAATAATTCGGTATCGCGATACTGTATGCGTCGCCGTCGTTCGTGCTGTATGAATAGGTCCATTTAAATATATATTTAACCTTTATCTCAGATACGGGTATCTAGCATACAGTATCCGAGTGTGAAAGAACTCTTAGAGCTCTTTCACACGAGGATTCTGTATGCGAGATACGCGTATCCGAGATACAGAATCGCAGTCGAAAACTTGGACTGCTGCATCGAGTTCACGTATTTCTTCAATCAGTACTAAAATAGTCGCAGTGCTGTGCATAGGTTCATCACTATAGCGCGTAGTAAATAATACTTATGACTATTGAATTTACACTGAAAAATATCCTGTGTCTATGATATCTACTCCGTTGCAAAAGTATCCATGTCGAAACACGTCCATATATCGTAATGATAATTTTGTATGCGGCATACGCATTCAGCGTAGGACGGCTCAAGTTGACGGATGCAGAAATAATTCGGTATCGCGATACTGTATGCGTCGTTCGTGCTGTATGAATAGGTCTATTTAGATATATGTTTAACCTGTATCTCAGATACGCGTATCTCGCATACAGTATCCGCGTGTGAAAGAGCTCTAAGAGCTCTTTCACACGAGGATTCTGTATGCGAGATTCGCGTATCCGAGATACAGAATCGCGGTCGAAAACTTGGACTACTGCATCGAATTCACGTATTTCTTCAATCAGTACTAAAATAGTCGCAGTGCCGTGCATATATTTATCACTATAGCGCGTAGTAAATAATACCTATGACGATTGATTTACACTGAAAAATATCCTGGGTCTATGATACCTTCTCCGTTGCAAAAGTATCCATGTCTGAACAGGTCCATATATCGTAATGGTAATTTTGTATGCGGCATACGCATTCATCGTCTGGCGGCTGAATTGCCGGGATGCAGAAATTCGGAATCGCGATACTAAATGCGTCGCTCGTGCCGGGTGAATAGGTCAATTTGAATGTGAATCTCGCATACAGTATCCTCGCGTGAAAGCGCTCTAAAAGCTGTTAAAAAGGAAAAAAAAACGACTAATGAAAGAAAACCTAGTTAAGTTTTCTCATTTCAATATAAGATCGATTTCTACAGGCTTTGACTTGTTTTCTGACTTTGTTGTGAGTGAGAAGTACTTATTGTAGGTTTATCTGAAACAAGGTTATGTGATAATATTTCGGATGATGCAGTTACTATTAATAGCAATAATATAGTTAGAAAAGATAGGGCCACTAGGGGTGAGGGCGTCGCATTTTTTATAAGGAACCACCTAAGATTTAAGAGAATAAATACACCATTTTATACTGCTAGTTTAGAAGATCTTTGGATAAGCTGTAAGATGGGAGGTAAAAATGTATGCATTGGTACTTTGTATAGACCGCCAAATGCCAATGTTGTTGAGTGTTTAGATGTCCTGGAAACCATGCTATCTTCTCTTATTCCTGAGCACGATTTGGTTTTGTTTGGAGGGGATCTAAATATAGATCTGCTGGTCAATTCAAGTGGTGCTAAACTGTTTAACAATTTATTGGAGAAATACAACTTATTCCAATTAGTATTAAGTCCAACTCGGGTGATGAACAATTCGAGCACACTCACTTATGTAATGGCGCCTTCCACAAATATGGTTTGTTTAGGGGTTGTAGTGTTGTTTCAATGGATCATATTTCCGATCATTCGTTGGTTGGTTGTAAAATAAATATCAAAATAGAGAAAAAGACCCCAATATTTCGAACATATAGAGATTACAGTAAATTTAACTACAATGCCTTAATTTCGGATCTTAATTCTCTATCATGGGAACGTTTATATAACATGGAAAATATCGATGTAATGGTTGACCTTTGGAAAGGTAATATTCTTCGGGTATTTTTCAGATACATGCGCCATTAAAGACAACTAGAATTACTAAGTCACTTGCTCCTTGTCTTACGGTTAACCTTAAATTAATGATGCGGTTACGAGACAAAGCTCTCCTAACATTCCGTAAATCAGGAACGGACGCGGATCGAGAGAGGAGGGATCTACGCAATTTTGGAAATACTGTGGTTCGACAGGAAAGAAGAGCATACCTGAACTATAAATTTAAATCTGTTTCAAATTAGTTCTGGAAAACTATTAAGTACCTATCTAAATATTGAGTCCTGCCAGGGAAATACAAGGAGCGTTCTTTCTGACCCACATCTTTTAATGATTTTTTTATTACTAGTGTTCCTGATCTCCCTGCAAATGCAATTAATTTAGATGTGGATATTAATGATAAATACTCTGGCAAATATCCTAACTTAGTGTCAGATTTTCAAGTTTCTTAAGTTACCCAGGAATTGGTCATGGGTGAATTCAATGAAATTAATTCAAATGCCGCAGGGACTGACAACATTGGATTAAAAATGTTTTCATTGGTTTTTCCTAATCTTGTCGAACATCTAACTTGGATCATTAATAAACGTCTCTTAACTTCTGTTGCCCCTTCACAGTGGAAGAATATAAACATTATTCCTGTCCCAAAAAATAATAATCCAACTGTCAACTAGTCCAACTAGGCATTTTAGACTTATCAGTATCCTTCCCACGGCTTCTAAATAACTCGAGAAAATTGCTTTTTTGCAACTCAATAATTTTTTAAACAATCATAGTATCTTGTCTTCTATTCAATCTTACTTTCGGGCACATCATGCATAGCACAACAACTTACTAGAAGTCACGGATTATATTTATCATGCCAGTGACGAAGGCAAGTCAACTTGCTTGGTCCTGCTAGATTTTAGCAAGGTATTCGATACTCTCAACCATGATATTTTGCACAGAAAACTCGGATATATCGTAGTCAAAGAGTGTGTCGAATATGAGTGAACGGCAACGTTCCAGTGTGTCAGCGGCATATAAAAAAAATAGTTCAAATGTCATATTTTAAATTAAAACTTCTCCACTCTCATAAGGAAATATTTAGTACTGACATTAAATTGAGAATATGTAATTCAATGATTTTATCTGGGTTGTCATATTGTAATGTTCTGGCCGGCAATTCTTAAAAGGGACAGGGAGACAGACCCTCCAGAGGATTCAGAATTCGTGCTTTAGGTTTGCCTTTGGTCTGCGCAGGTTTGATCATTTTAGTGACAATCTGGCGGAGTCTGGGTGGCTGAGAATGGAGGAAAGATACCGGACCCACATGGCAACAACAGCGTGTAATTTGATTAAATACAAATTTCCAGCTTATCTAAATTCCAGGCTTGTACGGGGTATTGACGCGCATAATTTTCAAACTCGGTCTTTAAGATACCAAAGATCTTCTATATATAATTCTGTCAAAGTATTTAAC
>MU182811.1:324943-335370 GCA_016904865.1 Pissodes strobi | reverse complement strand
CCCCCCCCCCTGTCTACGCCCATGTTCCTGGCTTTGTCGTATAGGTGGCTTGGCGTCAAGACATTCGAACAAACCCTCCAAGTAGTAAACAATTCAAGGCCGCCCACCCAACTGTCATTATGGTTTATAACCGCGGCTCGCTAGAGGCATAGAGGAATATAAAAATAAAGAGAGTGTTTTATTCTTATGGGAAAATTGGCATTGAGTTTTGACATTGACCGCTGCCCTGCGCAATTCCAGCCGCGCATGGAGGCGCTAGCGTCAGTGGAACTAAAAGCACAGCTTACTATAAATTATCTAGTAATCTGTGCTAAAAGTATGCTGTCGAGAATTCACAAATGGCTGTTTGACGGTTGTTGATTAAAGAAAGCGGGTTTAATCAATTTATTATTTTAATTTAAAATTGTTCTGGGGCGATGGTGGATGGAGGTATTGGTGGTGCGAGTAGCAGCCGTTGGTAAGCAGCTATTTTCTTTTGTGAATTTTGTTCTTGAAATCTTTGAAAACTGTTAAATTTTATTTTCGGTTCTATTCGAGTTAATTAGTTTTTGAATATTAGAAATATATTGTGATACGTCAACACTATTTACCTATTTTGTTCTGTTAAGAGATTTTTTTTATGTTATTTTGATTACATTTACTATCGCATGTTTTTTAATAAACTTTGTAACAAAATGCAAAATGTGTATATTTTCTTACACCCTAAACTATTCTTAGGTCCAAACAACGCCTAAAGTTTAATGTATAATCGCATTTAATTCAACCAGGCGCATTATGGATTTATCTGCGATAAACTAATGTATTTAAGGGGTTCTCTCTTTGCTTTAATCTCGATTAAGAAAAACGCTGTAATAGTTTGTTGCAGATAAATTCATAAACCTTCTAGTTATATGGAATACGACTAAAATAAAAATAACATTTGAATAGCCCGCCGCTTTTCTTCTGTCGATAAAACAGGAACATGTTTTGTCAACATAGATTATTAGCATTAGTTCAGTAAGCCGCCCTTAGTGTCGTATAAGTAAACATCATAAGTCATTATTGTCAATTGTCATTAAACGGTGTGCCAATATTTTACAAGGGAATGGATACTCTCTTTACTTTTATATTCCTCTATGGCTAGAGGCGAATTGTGAAGTCAACACACATAACAATAAGAATAAACTGTGATGTGAATGTCTTATATTACAATCATATGATTCCTATTAAAAGTTGACTATTATTTCACTTCAGGCATGACCCTCTGCTCGCTTCGCTCGCTACAGGACGCAACCAAACAAAACTAATCAAAACTAACCCAAATTTAAAAAGAAACAAACATAAGCTTATAAAAACAACAGTCGGCACTGACGGGACTCGAACGACGGGTATCACAAGCACAGCGCCTAACCACTAGACCACCAGGCTTGCTGAGAGACTAGTGGCTAGATTGCGCCAGTCGAAATCGTTCCCGGCGGCGAAATACTGCGCGACGCGACGTTAGCTGAAAGTATGATAATTACCCATGCCTTTCCGATACAGCGAATGAATTCCAACCGGTTTAGTGGTGTGCTTGTCATGTGGGCAGCTCGGGTTCGATTCCCGTCAGTGACAATGCATGTTTCTTTATTTTTTTAAGGTTATGTTTATTTTTTTTTAATTTGGGGTGGTTTGGGTTAGTTTTGTTTGGTTGCGCCTCGGAGCGAGCGAAGCGAGCGCAAGAAATCCATTTCGGTCCGCCCAGACGCTTGGTAAATAATTGATCTTCTGCCGCAGTACCCTAACTTCTGTGCTTAGTTATTATTGGTCGGCTCATAAGTTGCTTCGCTGGGGCTAGATGCAAGTTTCACGCATGGACCACCGCTCGCTTCGCTCGTTCCGGGGTGCAACCAACCAGAACTAACCCAAATTTTTATCATGAAAAGAGCCAAGTATTTACGGTCCAATGAATTGCTTTCAGTAGGCTGGTGGCGCAGTGGCTAGATGCTGTGCTTGTGATACCGCGATGATTAAAATAAGTTCGGATAAACTGGAACTAACCGAAAATTGATTCGACGACTAATCCAAACAAACCAAATCTATTAAAATTGATTATAACAAATGATTAAAATAAGTTGATACTAAGTGAAACTAACCGACAGTTGATTCGACGACTAACCTAAATTATCCAAGCCTATTAAAATTGATTATAACGTATCAGAACCGGTTCAAAAGTCTAAAATAAGTTGAAATTAAGTGGAATTAACCGAAAGTTGATTGGACGACAAACCCATACTAAACAAATCTATTAAAATTGATTATAAGAAATCGGAACAGGTTAAAATGACTAAAATAAAAAGAGACTAAGTGAAGCTAACCGAAAGTTGATTCGACGATTAACCGAAGTTAACCAATAAGTCTCTTAAAATTGATTATAAGGTAACAGAACCGATTCAAATGTCTAAAATAAACGGAGACTAAGTGAAACTAACCGAAAGTTGTTTGGACGCCTAACCCAAACCAACCAAATCCATTAAAATTGATTCAAACGTATCGGAACCGGTTCAATGACTAAAATAAGTAGAGACTAAGTGAAACTAACGGAAAGTTGGTTCGACGACTAACCCAAACTAATTAAATCTATTAAAATTGATTATAACGTATCGGAAAAATAAGTTGAGACTAAGTGAAGCTAACGGAAAGTTGTTTGGACGACTAGTCCAAACTACCCAAATCTATTAAAATTGATTATAAGGTATCGAAACCGGTTCAAATGACTAAAATAAGTTGATACTAAGTGAAACTAACCGAAAGTTGATTCGACGACTTACCCAAACTAACCAAATCTATTAAAATTGATTATATCGTATCGGAACCGGTTCAAATGACTAAAATAAGTTGAGACTAAGTGAAACTAACCGAAAGTTGTTCGACGACTAACCCAAATAATTATCCAAGTCTATTAAAATTAATTATAACGTATCAGAACCGCTTCAAAAGTCTAAAATAAGTTAATACTAAGTGAAATTAACCGAGAGTTAAGTGGACGACCAACCCCAATCTAACCAAATCTGTTAAAATTGATTATAACATATCGAAACCGGTTAAATGACTAAAATAAAATGAGACTAAGTGAAACTAACCGAAAGTTGATTCGACGACTGACCCAAACTAACCAGGTCTTTTAAAATTGATTATAAGGTAACATAACCGGTTCATAAAGTCTAATATAAGTTGAGACTAAGCAATACTAACCGAAAGTTGATATGACGACTAGCCCAATCTAACCAAATCTATTAGAATTGATTATAATGTATCGGAACCGACTCAAATAAGTAAAATAAGTTGAGACTAAGGAGAGCTAGAAGGAAGGAGAGCAATCGACAATGGCCGAAATTCGGATTTCTGGGCATACTTTTGTAATAGTTCCCAAGCTTGTCATAGTTGGCGCTACGATCCCATGTGATACGTTTTTAACACGCTGTGTTATGGAGAATATGTGATTGTTTCGCGTTTTTTGTTAAAAAAAACTTGGTGTTAATTGTGTTTTATTACGTTTATGTGATTGACTATGAGTTTGGACAAACTTAATCTAAGTAGAAGTTGTTTTGTACTTTGCATTATGAAATAAAAGACGTAATTTTGAGAAAACAGCTGATTGTTTTGATTTCATCTCAAGAAAATTATGATAAATTTTGTATCATATTCATCAATATCCTGTATGCTTGTGAATAATACAGTAATGATTTCTAAATGTTCTCAGATATTAATTATTAAGAATAAAACATTTTGCTCATTGCAAATGCAAATACTCTTATAGGTTAGAGGGTAACCTAAAATAAAACTGCATATAAACATTTTACCCTAGTTTCTTGTTCAAAAAATAAATGATGAAAAATAATGTGAAAAACATATTTTATTAATTTTTTACACAAACGCCAAAAAATTGTCTATAGAACTTAACTCGTTATTTTAAGCAAAATTATTAACTGATTCTAAAAAGTATGGAAAAACATCTGATGAAAGAACTACTTAACTACTTTAAGTTACAGTGTCTAAAAAATTAAATGGCAACGAGCGAATGGAGCAAAATCGCTAACGATTTATGCTTACAATTTTTACAGATCTTGGCTGCCCATTCCAAACAGGAAGGCTTGACACATACACATATAAAATGTTTTTCTTTTAATTTGGCGTCACCGAGATCGCACTGCGATGATTAAGGTACAGCTTATACATTAAAGCTGTGGTTAGGGGTTAAATAACATCAAATAATACGTTTCCAATAAAGAAAAAGTGAAAAATGTCCACTATGCCCATAAGAAACCATGTATTTTTCGTATCACATAAGACACGGTCGCCCTCTGGCGGTGAGATCTTAAGTTCATTTACCGTCGACAAACCATGACCAAAATAATAACATTGCGTTTGATCTCCTTCCCTCTAGCCCTCCTTAGTTGAGACTAAGTGAAAGTGACCAAAAGTTGATTACGACTATCCAAAACTAACCAAATCTATTAAAATTGGTTATAACGTATTGGAACCGACTCAAATTACTAAAATAAGGTGAGACTAAGTGAAACTAACCGAAAGTTGATTAGACGACTAACCAAATCTATTACAATTGATCATAACGTATCGGAACCCGCTCAAATAAGTAAAATAAGTTGAGCCTAAGTAAAACTAACCGAAAGTCGATTAGGCGGCTAAGCAAAACTAACCAAATCTATTAAAACTGATTATAACGTATCGGAACCGGCTCAAATAAATCAAATAAGTTGAGACTCGATAAAGAAGTATTCACTTCTATTACGTGTACTGTGCTACTCGCGACTTTTTCTTAAACGCTATTATTGTTTCTTTTTGTAAATTTGGGTTAGTTTGTATTTGGTAGCGCCTTGTAGCGAGGGGACGGTCATGCGTAAAGTTAATAGTACTCATTTAAATTCTCACGTCACAAACAGATGAACAGGAAACGCAAGTGCACATGCTTGCGAATAGTTTATACCGCATGACTAGACGTAGGTCTAATCATAACCTTAGTCGAGTATATATAGGAAAAACGCTAAGATCATAATCATAGTGTCCCAATTGAAATTACTGAAAAAAATGCAGTACGACCAAGTAACATCCTTTAATTTTCATTTCAATAATTTAATTATTGTCGGGCATTTGTTATTCGTATTTTATTTCTGAATTTATTTCCAAGAACCTACCTACTCGAGAAACGGTTTTAAAAATCAGTTAAAGCACTCTACTCTCTACTTACCATAGAAGCTACGAAAACATGTTCGCAACAGAAGTAGTAAACAAAACAATAGTAACTAACTTCTAATGGTGTGATTTTTTGGATACCTTTTTTAAGTAAAATTTAGAGAAAACCCATTTTTTAATTTGAATGACAGATTCCGCCTACCCTAGAAACTTTTGAAGTAGTTTTGAAGAAGATCTCAACCAATCACCCTGTATAAGTTGTCATACTCATAAATATCTTGTGCCGCTGCTGAAATGGAAGAGTTGCGATTTCGAATTTGGTTCAGCTTAATTTGGAAAAAGACAAGGATCTGGGGAATCGGCTAACTTTTGGCTGCAAAGCTTCGGGCATGCGTAATGGCGAAATAAGCATAGCTATAATAGGTGTGGCGTAGCCCTCGGCTCGCTACGGGGGCGCAACAGAAATTAACCCAAGCCATGCCCAAAATAGATAAAACATTTTTGAGGGCTTGAGGCTACTATTCCCTATTCTTGTTTCTCCATTACGCATGTCCGAAGCCTTTGCATCGAAAAGTTAGAAGTTTTTCTAGATCCTTGTGGAAAAGGTGGTCTTTTGCTAACCATTGCTTACCGAATACGCTTACAGTGGTGCCAATGCCAAATTACTTTTCATTTCTGTGATATTAGTGCAGATATGAAAAACGCCGAAAACTATTTCTCGTAATAAATCGCATAAGCAAAACAAGTTAAATTAGAACAAAACGTTTTTCTCGTATATATCTTGTCTTGTATACAAGCGGTCGCCCTTTAGTCAAGTTCAAGGTATAATAACGATGTTATTATGCCTTTTGTCTTGACTGATTTTGTCCTACGATCGGGACACAATAAAATCCCATATATTTACGTATGAAACTCATTTTGACTAAAAATGGACTTATTGTCTGGTTTTTGCACCAATTGGAAAATAGACCTATGGATATGACACTGTCAAAATTGTCGCCGAGCTCAGCCCCCAAGCAAATTTCCTGGGGGATAAGCGCTACCATTGCCCCCTTTAAATCGGCGCCCAGACATACCCCTGACTTAATATATTGTACTAATATGATTATAGTATGACTACTATTGTCAATTTATTATTTTTAGACTAGTATTATTGTTATTTATTAATATTAGATAACTTCTTTTTGTTAGTTATCAGAAATATCGCAGTTGGTTTGTTGAAAACGCTAGCAAATTTCATAAAAATCAGTAAATCAGCGCATTGGATTTACTATATTCAAAGAAGCTCTTTAAACGTTCCTTTTTCTACAGTGCAGTGCCTCAGAATCCTCAGATTATATAGCCAACTTTTAAACGGCCAACCTGCACTAGCCACGCCCGACGTTGCCGGACGATAACTCGTTACAAGTTAGATATACAAAAAGACTGTTAATGGATTTTTTCGTTTGGTTTATTTTCCAAAATACTTTTAGATCGAGCCTCCTTTAATTCCAAATTGGTCGGCCGACCTGATTGAATCCCATTGCTGGTTTTTGCACTGTATAAATAAATATATAGTTTTGGTAGTAAGCCGCTGTTCCTTCGTCTAGACGTGGATGTTGTTGGAACTCGAGAACCAACTCTCGCTTAGCTGAAATCAGTTATGTAAGAAATATTTGTTTATTTAGTATAGAGCAACCTCCTCAAATAAAAAAATCATAAAAACAATTCTGCGGAAATGCTTCATTTTAATTTTTTCGACTCTGGAATAACTGAAATCAGATACATGAGAACATGTTTCTGTTTTACATTCTAAATATTTTTCTAAACATAATACCCCAAAAAACTTCTGGCGGAAATAAGTCTTTTACTTTTTTGAGATAGTTTGGGTTAGCTTTGGTTAGTTTAAGTTAGCTTTGGTAGTTTACGGAGCAGGGGACGAATACCCCAGTTCCGGTCGGTGTCGCGGGTGAGCGAGCAGGCCCCGCCCGACCGTCATCCAGCTACTGCCCAGCACTTATGGTAGGAGACGAGGCCGAGGTGCAGGAATCCTCTACTGGAATGAGAGTAGAAAAGGATCCTTTTGCAAGAAGGGATTCAATAACTAGATCGCCGCCAAGCAATGCTAGGCCAATACTTCAAACACTGCAGTATTTAGACAGTAAGTTACTGAGGCGGAATTCTGCCTGCGACACAAACTGTCTTAAAGAAGAGAAAGATTTTGGACACCTCCATGGAACAAGAGAACAACCAGGATCCCTATAAGAAAAAGGAGAGCTCTGAGGCGTTTGTACTCCGTGAAGCATTAGATACTATTAAAAGATTAATTAAGGAGCTTGAAGGCCGAATTGAACAAAATACTAAGAGGGAAATAAAGGAACTTGCTATTAAGTTTAAACGTCAAGCCGGAGTGTTAAACCAAGTGTCGATTTTGGAATGGCTGGAAAAACCTAGATTCGAACCGTTGGAAAAAATGAGTATTGACATAGATACTCAAACCGATACAAAAACTACAACTGAAATGAAGTCAATAGAAATGCAGACTGCCCCTTGGCATTTCAAGAACCCCAAACACATCCAGTCGCTCGATCATATAGACAGCTACGATACCTTTAAAGTGGTTTTCGTCGAACAATCCGATCTAGATATGAATAAAAGTCTTCAATCCAAGTTCAAATGGAAATATCCAGAACTTTTGGACACCAATGAAGAGTTCGAAGTGTTCGCACAGACCATGAAACAGAAAGGGAAGGAGGAAGATATGTGACTAGAACGCAAAAGATAATTAAAGTAGTGCTGGGTCCTACGAAGGAAAATCTTTGGAATAGTTTAAGACTTATAAAACACGAAACCGAGAGGGAAGAATGGGTAGCGCGGAAACTGATAAACTTAGAGACTTTTAGAAAGATGACAGAAGCGGTGTTTCACGACTCAAAAAATCAAATTATCACATACACGGATAGTAAACAAGAAGAAACAAAAGAAAGTTCCAAATCTCTGAACAGGCCAACTTACGCTCTGGTCGTGGATTCGAAAGGAAGATACTATAAGGACACCCTAGGCTCTATTAAAGCAAAGGTTTCAAACATGAAAGCTAGCTTGGCGATAAAATCTGTCAAGGAGTCTAGAGACGGTAAAATTGTAATCATTACTGATAAAGATGCGGAAGCGATTAAAGAAGTGAATGCCGCGATTAAAACAGTATCAACAGAATATAGAACAAAAATTAATGGACTTCCATCAGAAGAGCGAGAAGCCATACATATTCGAGGCATGGATCCGACTACCACAAAAGAGGATATAGAATCAGCAATAAGAAAGGAGCTAAAGCTAGAAGAAGCTGTACTACGGATTAGTGATATAAGACCAAACGTGTAAAACATCTTAGCAACTACTATAACAATGAGTAGACAAGACTATAAAAGAATAGAACGTTTGAAATATATCAGAATTAGCACTCTATTTAGCAGCGCTTGCCGGACGCTTCTTCTCGGTGAAAGTGAGTAATGCCACTTCGACCATGAGGCCAATCCAATGCGGATTGAACAGTGCTCTCCCCGCAACTTTTTAATTATTACATATCCGACTTCCCGTATTACCCGAACGCGTCAGCAGCGTTTTACGCTGACGATACTATCCTGTACACTGGCGCCCCTCACGCGCAGTCCGCTGTTGACAACTTGAGCCGGTATATGGAGGTGATACTCCAGTACTATGACAAATGGAAGATAAGGTTAAATGCAGGAAAAACTGAGCTCGGCATATTCACTAGGAAGAAAACCCCTCAAATTGTGCAACCGATAATTATCCACGATACTGAAATTGCACCCAAGGATGCAGTTAAATATCTGGGAATTGTGCTTGATAGGGGGCTTAGGTTCAGAAAGCACATCGACTACATCAAAAGCAAAAATGCAATCATTTATAAGAAACTGGGAACGCTGATAAGACGTGGGTCGGTCCTTAGCCCGGGAAACAAGCTAATCCTTTATAAGGCAATAACCAGGCCAACCCTCCTATACGGAGCTCCTGTATGGTGCTCCGTGCCAGAGGGACACTTAACTGCAGTACAAGTCCTGCAAAATAAACACTTGAGGGCTGTCTTTTCGGCGGGTATGTACACCCGAATCCGGGACCTGCACGACTGGGCGGGCATCGAATATGTCAGGGAGCATATCGACCGTCTATCGTGCAGGTTCTACGACCTGGGAATACATGGCTCGCCGGAAACAGCACGACTGGCCGACCCACGTTTTAACCAGGAACGACGTCCTTCCCATGGACCAATACATAGAAATACCACACTATACTTTCTAGAGCCTAGGTCTCCCTGATAAGCAACACAAATTACTGTAAACCATTTCCGCCAGAAATACTGATGTAAAAATTTATATATTAGAATTAATAGAAAATAGGATCCTGTAAATAGTTAGAAATAGTCACTTTTCATACAAATTGTCCTGAGGGATGAAAAACCCCCCCTCTGAGGGCAAAATAGCCCCAAACAAAAATCAGGTATCAGGAGCACAGAAGTGCGCCTGAGGAAATGGCAAAATCGAGCTGCTTGGGTTAGTCTGGCTGACTCCACCCACAAAGTACAGGTGGGAGGAGCCAGTTAGATATACTCGACGAGCAATGACCGCACCATATACAACGCTGGCAACCGGCTCAAGTTGCACGCAACGGCTCCTGCGTTCCTTGCACCCTGCAAGTGAATTATGGACCACAATGCCCTTATGCCCGGACATAATTCCACCCTCACCGGGGATTTGCTATAAGCAACTCCCATTCTCTGTATATATTGTACATTATGTAAATAGGTGTGAATGATAGAGAGTGAATGAGTGAGTGTATTGCAAAACGGGAAGTGGAGTTTTTAAATTGTATTTTCTCCACAATTAAAATAATACTCAACAAAACGCAACACCTGAAATCTATTTTACCATCTACAAGCATTATGCGACACACTGATAGCTATGTTGATGGGATCTGATCCCAGGGAACATTACATATTCTGATTGGTCACAAAAAGTAGATTTAAGGGCCTTTCAACAGCCCCCCTCGACTAGAGGGATGTTCTATGCGTACGTTTGTGCTGCTTGGCGGTGCTTCTCTGAAGGCCGGAGCGAAACGTGTCAAACTATGTATAGTAATCGTTTAGTATCTACTAAGTAGGACATTATTGTAAAATTAAACATAATAAAGATCTGGTATAATAATAATAAAAAAGTCACTTCCCTTAAATGAGGAAGAATGCGCAATATGTCAAGCCAGCG